>CM076574.1:1133998611-1134406431 GCA_034641835.2 Pinus albicaulis
ATTTGATTCAGGAAGTGTTCCTCCAAACATCAGGCCTTATAGATATCCTTACTTCCAAAAGAGCGAAATTGAACGTATGATTGCAGAAATGTTAGAGGCGGGTATAATTCAACCTAGTCAAAGTTCTTTCTTTGCTCCTGTATTTTTGGTACACAAGAAGGATGGATCATGGCGAATGTGTCCGGATTATAGGGAACTCAATAAGCTCACCATTAAAGACAAATTTCCCATTCCTGTGATTGATGAATTATTGGATGAATTACATGGAGCAATTTATTTTACCAAGTTGGATCTTCGTTCAGGATATCATCAAATTAGAATGAAGACTGAAGATATTCCAAAAATAGCATTTCGAACTCATGAGGGTCATTATGAATTTTTTGGTCATGCCTTTTGGCCTTACCAATGCACCTTCTACATTTCAAGGGTTGATGAATTCCATTTTCAAACCCTTCCTTAGAAAATTTGTGCTAGTATTTTTTGATGATATACTAATATATAGCAGGTCTTGGAAGGATCATGTTGAACATGTTGACGAGGTGATCAAACTGTTGCAAGAGAAAAAATTATATGCAAAAAAATCCAAATGTTTCTTTGGAGTACAAGAGGTGGAATATCTGGGTCATATTGTATCTCACGAGGGTGTTAAAGTAGACCCTAACAAAATTAAAGCC
This sequence comes from Pinus albicaulis, assembly GCA_034641835.2. Classification (NCBI taxonomy): domain Eukaryota; kingdom Viridiplantae; phylum Streptophyta; class Pinopsida; order Pinales; family Pinaceae; genus Pinus; species Pinus albicaulis. The sequence goes on from CM076574.1 coordinate 1,133,999,286, forward strand.
ATTAAGGAATGGAAAGTCCCCACAACCATAAAGAAGTTGCGAGGATTTCTTGGGTTAACAGGGTATTATCGCAAGTTTGTTAAGAATTATGGGAGAATAGCAACACATCTAACAACATTATTGAAGAAAGATGCATTTTCATGGACTCCTGAAGCAACTAAGGCCTTTGAACATCTTAAAGAGGCAATGTGCCTAGCACCGGTCTTAGCTACGCCAGACTTCACAAAAACCTTTATTGTGGAATGTGATGCCTCAGGAAATGGAATTGGTGCAGTTTTAATGCAGGAAGGAAGATCCATTGCTTTTGAAAGTCGTCCAATCAAAGGAAAGTATTTACAAAAACCTATTTATGAGAAGGAAATGTTAGCAATACTGCATGCACTAAAAAAATGGCGAACTTACCTAATGGGAAGACACTTCAAGGTAAAAACTGATCATGATAGTCTTAAACACTTTTTGGAACAAAGACTATCGTCAGAAGAACGACAAAAATGGGTCACAAAGATGTTGGGTTATGACTTTGAAATAATCTACAAAAAAGGAAAGCTGAATGTTGTTGCAGATGCACTCTCGAGAAAGAATGAAGAGGTGGAAGCATTGCTTTGTGCCATTTCTATTATCCAACCAGATTGGATAACTGAAGCAAGAGATGAATGGAAGAAGGACAAAGATGTGTGGACACTCATTCAAAAGTTGCAGCAAGATCCTAGTACATCTGATACATTTAGTTGGAAAAATGATTCCTTATGGTACAAATATCGCTTATATCTTTGTAAGAATTCCCAACTAAAACAAAAGATTCTTATGGAATTGCACACTTCTCCTTTAGGAGGACACTCAGGATTTTTAAAAACTTACCACAGGGTGAAGAAAGAATTTTTTTGGGATGGCCTTAAATCTGATATTCAAAAATTTGTTGCGGAATGTTTGGTTTGCCAGCAGAATAAAGTGGAAACAATTAAGACCCCGAGAATTCTACAACCTTTATCCATTCCAAGTCAACGTTGGAAGGAGATTTCAATGGATTTTATCACAGGTTTACCTAAGTTCGAAGGAAAGAGTGTCATCATGGTGGTAGTTGATAGACTTACCAAGTATGCACACTTTTGTGCATTATCTCATCCATTTAAAGAAAGTACAGTTGCTACTACATTTATGGATAGAATTCAAAAAATACATGGAAGCCCAAGGGTTATTGTGAGCGACAGAGATCCCATTTTTACTGGAAATTTTTGGACGGAGTTATTTTCTTGTTTGGGTACTCAATTAGCTCATAGCTCATCTTATCATCCTCAATCTGATGGTCAAACTGAGATAGTAAATAAATGTTTGGAAGGATAACTTCGTTGTTTTGTATCTGATAAACAAACACAATGGGTCAAGTGGTTACCTCTCGCTGAATGGTGGTATAACACTTCCTTCCATACTGCAGCAAAAATGACCCCATTTATGGCACTTTATGGACATCATCCACCATCCATCACATCATCTTTAAGGGAAAATTCGAAGGTTCAAGCAGTGGAAGATCACATCGAGCATCAGCAAGAAGTTCTCCAACTCTTAAAGGATAACCTGAATTTGGCACAAAATCGAATGAAACAACAGGCAGATCAACATCGTAGCGAGAGAAGTTTTGATGTAGGAGATGGGGTATTTTTACGGCTACAACCATACAAACAAATGTCCCTCAAGCAAGCAAAGAAGGATAATAAATTATCGCCAAAGTACTATGGTCCTTACAAGGTGTTGCAAAAGATTGGTACTATGGCATACAAATTGGAGCTTCCTGCTTCTTCGCGAGTACATCCAGTTTTCCATGTTTCATGCTTAAAGAAGGTTATAGGTGAAAATCTTCCGGTTCAAACAATATTGCCAAAACTTGATGAGGAAGGAAAAATCATATTGGAATCTAAAGCAGTCATGGACAAGAACTCGACAGCTACGGAATCGATCAATTTCAGAGTATCTCATCAAGTGGAAGAACTTACCCACTGAAGATTCTACATGGGAGGATGAGAATTTTATACAGAAGCACCCGGAGCTACTCAATTGTTGAGGACAACACTTTTTTGAAGGAGAGGGGCATGTTAGGTCCCTATATCACTAGTATAGTCCTTTATTATGGTTAGTTTAACCCCCTTATTGTTATTATTGAACCCTTGTAACCCCAGTTTGTTATTATTGTGCCCTTAAATTATTATTGTTAGGTCGGCTAGGATTACATTGTGGCCCACTAGGATTACATTATGGCCCCATGGACTCCTATATATAGAAAGGAGGTTTTGTAAAATTGTATCATTAAAGAATTGTTCATTTATGTAATGTATTGGAGGTTTCCCCCTCGAAGTGGCTTATTTCTAAGGCGTTCATATCTCTTTTCTTCTATTTTTGGAGCTGGTTACTCAACATAGTATGGGGTAGGCTACTTTGTCTACCATATTTATATTTTCAGCCCCCCTACTTTGCAAGAGCTCTAGCTAGAGGAACATTTTCAGGAGTTGCCATGTTGGGAGGTCACTCATTTTGTATGGATGATTGCTTGGGGATGGAGGGTCCACTTCAGAAAGATGTTTCCCAATAAATTTCATACTCCATTCCTTGAGAGGACCTCTAGACAACACCTTATTGCCTCCTTGAGTACTTTACTTATCCATGATGATGGTTATTTGGCTAATTTGCATGCTTGGGAGGGGCAATATGGAGATTCATTGATGAGAAAACATCTCATTCATTGGAGGAGTTAATCATATGTGGAAGCTACAGTAGGAGGAGAGGAGACTCTTTAGTTCTATCCTTGCAGTTTCTTGAGGACAAGCAACATTTCGGAGGGGAGGACTGTAATATTCCAAAATTTGCAGGCAGCAAATTGGAATATTGATTTTTGCTGATTTCACCTAGGAGAAGAATAAATGGGTAAGGAGGCCCATGCATAGTAAAAATTTTAATAAAATCCCTCATAATGTGAAAAAGGGATCAACATAAGAGCTGGATTTCACACCCTCATGGGTGAACAGGGACTTTTGCATGTGGACAAACTCAAATTTGACCAAGTCAACAACATTAATATTTGAGGAGTGGATCCTAAATAAAATCAATGCTCAATGTGCACCAGGCTAAATCTGAGCTATTTTCATAAGCAAACTTAAGTTTGAAAGAGGCTAGATCAATTGACCAAGTCAACCAGGACCAAATCAATAGCGTTGTATAGATGCAATGAACCTCCTAGATGCATAATGCAGTTTTAGTTGGAGGCTACACATGTGAATGGAGCTAAACCATTGAGATGGCTTAGGGTTTGGCAAGATTTCTATCTTATAAAAGGAAGAGGAGGACATGAAGAGAAGGTTGTGCATGATATGATATTTTCTGAAGATATTGTCTATTCATACATTTCTTATTATCTTGTTGTTTAACTGAGAATAGTGTTGTTTAGCACTGGGTGTTCCAAAGCGGGAATCACACCTCTTCCATTGAGTAGCTCAAGGAGGAGCCTTACTGATATTGTCCACTATCAGGCATTTGGCCAAGCTACATCTTCCAACTACAATGCAAATCCTGTTGAGGATTTGGTTTTCCTTGTAAGCTACAACAAGTGCTCAGATCTAGGCCAATCTAGTGCCTCTTTTCATTGGGAGAGTCTTGTGTCTCATTGACAAGAGTGTATTGGATCTTTGGAGCTGCATATTTAGATCTTGGCATCAGGCCAAATTAGTACCAGAGCCTACAATGCTATTTCTCTCCCATAACTACGTTATTTGCAAGTATACAGTTTCAGGGAGTTTTGGCATACTTTTGGACGAGAGATCTCTGGTGTTGGGGTTCTTGCCTTCACTATGGTGATCCATGGATTAGGAATCTAATCCATGTCATGTTCAGATATGATCTTCTTGTTATTGTATTTACTTCAGAAATTCTTAACATTACTGCAGATATGCAACTTTAGATCTTAGATCTACTCTTTGCATTTCATGTCTTGTTGAAAACCCCAAGGGGAATTTGTAAAGGAAGTCATCTGGTGTACAGATCTGATATAGATCTAATATTTTGTACAAATTTTTTTCTAGATCTAAAATGTAATATACAGCTGCTTCAGTTCTTAAAAATAACATTTTCAAGCCTTGCATTCTTAATATATTGTTGCAACACCTCATTCCTAAGGGTTTCTTCATCAAAGTCTTCCATTTTCCTCTTGTACATTGCATGAACCATATTGTAAATTTGATTTACTGATGTACATGTAATTATTGAGCCTCCATAATGGCCTCCTACTACTATTAAGATAAACTGCGTTATTTTTTGAGTAGTATTGTTTTGTGTCACTGTAGTCCCTTGCTTGGGAATTTTTCAAGCCATACTAGGTGTGGGAGGTCTGTTTACCTCATCTAGTTTTCTTTGTTTCTGATATCCTTTTGGATTTGGGTCTTATATTATTATATTTAAGGGATCCAAGGGCTGATCTTGATTGCTGTAGCATACATTTCTAAGAAATGCATTTTTCAGGCATGCCTTGCTAAGCAGTCCCATTTGGGAATATTACACACCTCCACCAGGTTTTTTCTCGTAGGTCCTTTCCCAAGATATCAGGATCCCTCAGACAAAGGCCTCTATTGCATTTCGACTTGTAGATAGTGTCTAAAGCCACTAGAGCTCATTTTTTGTTTATATTTGAGCCTTTCAAGAGAAATTTTCTTTCGATACCTCGAATAGCATTTATGAAAGACTTGGGTCGTGCCAGTGCTGAGAAACGATACATAGGTATGGATTTTAACATTCATTTCACTAGGAACAAATGAAAAACCATATTTAGTGACCTTAAGGTCTAGTTGGAAAGTGTTTTACAAAGTTTATTGAGTAAATCCTCCCAATTAGACTTTTTGAAATGATTGTATGTAAGAGGGACCCCTAGTTATTTAGAAGGGAGGGACCAACATTGAAAACCTAAGGTCCTAGTGATGCTTTATTGGGTAGCCAGGGGAGTATTGAAGAAGAAAATTTTCAAATTTTCCAGGTTGATAGAGCTTCCCGACACATCAGAAAAGCAGTTGATAATGGCCTTGAATTGATAAGCTTGACTGATCGTGGGTATGCCCATGAGAAACATGTCGTCTATAAACTGCTGGTGGGTAGAAGCGGGGCATTATTCTATATCTTGAGGACCTTGAGGGTGTTTTTGAGATTAGAATATTTTTAAAGTTCTGTTGAGGCCTTCAGCCATTATGAAAAAGAGAAAGGGAGACATGGGATCTCCTTGTCTTATGCCTCTGGATAGGTTGAAGGGCTTGGAGGGAGAGCTATTGATGAGATTGCAGAAGAGGGGTTGAGAGACCAAGGCAATATTCCATTTTGTACAGTCCTAGTTGAAGCTAAAGGCTCTTAAGATTTCGCTCATATAATCCCAACACAGATTATCAAAGGCTTTTTCCATGTCAAGTTGAATTATCATTTCTGGCTTCTTTTTGGACTTAAGAGAGTGAATTAGTGCATGAGCTAGGATTATGCTATCTAAAATTTTACACCCTTCCACATACCCTGACTATTTGGAGGAAATTAGGAGGGGAATAATTGCTTTGATTATGTTTGCCAATAATTTATATATGATTTTGTATATGACATTCCAGAGGGAAATGGGTCTGTAGTGATCCAGAGTTTCAACCCCTTCTTCCTTGGGACTGAGAGTAAGGAATGAATCATTGAGAGCTTTCAAAACCGTCTTATTGGTTATAGATTCTTCCAATAGGATATGAATTTCCTCCTTCATGAAGGGCTAGTCAGCTTTGTAAAATTCAATGGTAAGGACATTTTGGATTGGGTCCCTCCCATTGGCCATGAACATGACCACATCCTCAATCCTGCATGGAAACTTCTCTTAGAAGAATACTATTATGATCCTCATTAAGAATGGTTAGGATGTTATCAGTTCTTTATATGATTTCTCTATTTTTGTTTCCCCTTGCCTCCTTTAGGAGATTGCTATAGTAGTTGTTCAACTCTTCCTCAATGTCTTCATGGGCGTGGATCACATTTCCATCTTTGGTTTTGATTTTGAGGATTCTATTGTGCTTTCCATGTTGAATCATTGAACAATGAAAAAAGGAGGAGGTGCACTCCCCACATTTGAGCCACCGAATTCTAGAATTTTGATGCCATAATTTTTCCTCCTATATTACTCTTTCCTCCCATTTTTTTGGAAGACTAGTTTCATCCTGTTTTTTTTGGTCTAAGATTCCATTGCGAATGATCTCTTGCTTAAGGTCATCCATTTGTTGATCCAAGTTCTCTTTATCAATGCAAATATTTCCAAACACCTATTTGTTTCACTTCTTGATTTTGAGTTTGAAACTCTTTAGATTTTGTTTGAGTTGAAACATTCACATACCTACCCGTGTGGGTATCCCTTCCCACCAATATTTAAGGCATGATGTGAAGTCAAGGTGCTCCAACTAGAAATTTTCAAATCGAAAAAGTTGATTTTTGGGGTTCGTGGAGATTCGGAAATGTAGAGCAATGGACCAGTGGTCAGAACACATTTGTGGTAGGATACTAGCATACGTTTCCCAGGAGTTCAAGAATATATTTTCTGATATTAGGAATTAGTGAAATATTGAAGCTATCTTCTTGGATCCTCCTCTTCTGTTATTTGACGTGAAGTTTCCATTCCTAGTTGGAATGTATATTAGACCCATCTTGTCCCGATTTTCTTGAAATGTATATTCCACAACTCTTTGGACGGTTTCGATGTTTGTTACATAGATGTTTAGAACCATGGTGATTGATAATCTTGTTGCAACTGAAGAGGTTAGCTCCAGAAGTGAGAGTTTCCACATAGTCAACTGCCCTCCCGATGCACCAATGGTTGATTTGGAAATGTAGCTATAGTTTTTGAAATAGCCTTTTTTTAGTGTGTCGAATTTCTTAATATTGATCTTGATCTCTTGAATGATAACTATGTTTAGCTTATCTGTTTTGAGTCTATGCCTCAGGATTATTTTTTTCCCTAGACCATTTAGGCCTCTTATATATCAAGAGATAACATCTATAGAAACTAATTCTTGGAGGATTTTACTCATGATTTTTATTCCCCTTTTCCTACTTGGCCCTTTTATGTTGTATTGATCCACGATCATGTTTACCAAGATTCCCTTGTGAGTAATTTCATCTAGAAATTTCAGGGTAAAGATTTGTTTTATTTGCTCTTGTAGCATGTATTCCCGTTCTATTTTTTGAATGTGCTCCTATGGTATTGTTGCTAGACCACACTTTTCTCATTATTTGGCTATTGAGTTCAAATCCACCCCCTCCAAGGCTTCCTCTATTGCATGGTCCTCCGGTGTAGTTTCGACTGTTGGATGTTCCATACATGTGTCCTTTGTATTATGTTCCTCTTTAGGATGTTTTCTCTCGGGTCATCTCATTTGGTCTTGAGTTTGAATATTATGATTTTGAATGATTTCTATATTTCCTTCCTCACTTCTTCCCCCTACTGTTGTTGCTTCCGGCTCTTCCTCTAATACTTCAAATATATTTTTGTTGCCTACTTGGTTTTAGCTTTGGTTTCTTTTTTGCTTCCTATTATTCCTATTTTTCAATCCCATAGTGGTGAAATATTGTTCCTCTATCTTTTTTTTAGGAGGGGGGGGAGGGGGGGCCCGGTTCTTTATTATGCTTTTTTTAGAGGTAATTCTTTGAATAGGTGTCCATGCCCATGGAAATTTCTTCATTGCAATGGTATGTGTTCGTAATCTATATTTTGAAGCCAATTTTCATCTCTGAAGACTAACATTATTGCTTCTGGTAAAGTCATAGAGACATCCATTTACACGCATATTCTGGCATAGGAGATGTAATGGATATTACTTGTCCCATGTGAAATTTTTATAGATTCTCCTATCTCATCTCCAATCCCTTTAAGCATCAGTGGAGACTAGTACCCAATCAGTAATGAGTATAGTATGACCCAGACTTGTACTCTCGTGAAGTATTCCTTTTCTGGTGTGAATTTCTCCTTCCAACAACGCATGTATAATCTTGCTAAGTGGAGGAAGTACAGTCCTCATTCAAATTTATTTTCCTTGCCTTCTAAGAGGTCAAATATGACCGTGAGGAACCCTTTCAATCCTATTTGTAGCCTTATTTCTCCCTTAGGTATCCATTTTGATTGAATCCATACATTTAGATAATTTTTAGTGGGCTAGATGCTCATGAATTTGTATATGACTGCATGTTCCTGCATAAAATCTAGATATGCTGCCAGATTCAGGTCCTGGATTTCTAGAATCAATATCTTTGATGCTTTGGGTTTCCAATTATTATTGGCTTTTGAAAGGGTGCCTCTATGTCTTCCTGCCTTGGGGTGTTCAATCCTACGTTTCAATCCTTCCAATTGCATTGAAGCTTCTTTTACATTTGAACCTGAGGTCATCTTGTCATTTTCTAAGATTCATTTTGGCAATTTGTCGATTTTTGCATAATTTCTTAGTCTAGATGAATGCAAGATGTTATAAGTGGTGATATTAGTGAATAATGAGGTTTTTGTATCATTGTTATTTCCAACTCTTAAGTCACAATAGGAGGGGGTCAACTTTCCCCTATGGTCACTATGACGATCTGCACAGAGAGATAAAACCGCAGGCTTTAGTGACGCTGCTCAAACCCTAGCAGACCCTGTTCCTTGTGGAGGAAGTTAATTTTACACCATTATAAATTTATGTTATTTTTAAATAATTATTTATTATAATATAAATTTATGTTATTTTTATAAATGAATAATGGAGAGTGTTCCTAAGTTGTGATTTCTAAATACTGAAGGTTAAATAGAGGATCACCACTCTAACTTTTTATATTTGATTGGCCTAATGAGTGGCCCCTAATGGAGGGGTGAAACCCACTCCTACTAAAACATTGTTGCTGGGTTTTCCAAGAAGAGAAATGAAACCATGAGCTCATTTAGAGTGAATGATGGAAAAGTCAAAAACCAAGTATTGGAGGCTCAATAGCATGCATGCCTCAAAGGAAAATGCATCCTTAAAGTAACCATGAATCACAATTTTATCATTCGAAAAAATCAATTAGAAAAATACAAACAATTCATGAATTATCATAGGTTGATCTGCACGTTCGTGTACATTTCGCCCAAAGAGTAGGATATGGCGAAGCGTATCCAGTTAAAATGGAAGATAAAAGGCTTAATGGAGCTATAGTTGAGGATTACGAGTTTTTATTATTATTTTATTCTTAGACTTAGAAGATAGAAAGAGGGTTTTCAAGAACAACCCTTCATGAATAATGGGGGATTCTTTATGAGATTCTAGCAAGAATGCTACAATTCGAAGAAGGAGAGATTCCTCATAGATCTAGTGTGGGTGAAGTTATTTTCTCTTCGAGGTAATTTTTGGGAACTAGATACTCTTGAAGGAATTGACAATGTTATCGATAATTTTGTCAAAATATCAGAGGTCGCGAAGATAAGAAGGCATGCCTCATATGCTAGAATCTATGTGTATATGAATATCTCAAAACGCTTACCAAAATCAATAGATCTCGAATATCATGATGAGATATGGACCCAAACATTAGATTAAGAGCATGGTACTTTCAAATTATGGTGATGCGATGAGTATGGGCTCCTGTTCATCAATTGTCGATCAAAAATTGCTAAAAACTAGACAACTGAAACGTAAGAGGCAACAAACAGTTTCCAAAAATTTAATCATAACAGAGGAAAATGAAATTGATCCTATATGAAAAAATCCCCATATTTGAAAGGGGACACAAACCACTAGGTGGATCGTGCAGTGAACCCATTCGCAACCCTTATCCAAGAGGGTAGATATGGAGAAGTTGAGGAAGAAGAGTAGGGTAAATCGGAGGAACACCCCATAGTGTTGGGGAAGAAATGCGATGCAAAGATTGATAAACCCTCAAAGAGTAAATCTATGATAAAACCCTTGAAGAATACAAATCTCAAGGAACTAGTGGCTAACAGTAATTCTATCCTAGAGGTGGATGATCGAGATGATAATTTAAATGTAGATGAGAGGAAAATTCTTGAGATCCTGCATACCTGGGCAAGAGAAAATTCACAAGAAATCCTAATGGAGCAACTAAAAAATTTTCTCCACTTATATTTTCATTTTTTTTAGTGTAATGTTTAGCTATACATGGATTCCATAAACCTGAACATTGGAAAGGAAGGGTTTTCCACTTTCAATCGATTCAAGGAACAAACAAAAAATGATCAAAGTAGGAAGCGCTACAAAAGACCGAAAGAGGTACTTAGAGAAGCATGAGAGGTTTTATTAAATTTGGGACAAATGAATAATATTACGAGGTATTTTCTCCAAACAATCATTGTTGACCCATGAAGATAATCTTTTGGAATATTCGAGGTTTAAATAGCCATGGTTAATAGAGGTATTTGAGATACATATTTGAGAAGGAGAGGAAAGATATAGTCTTATTACAAGAAAATAAAGTCTCTAGCTCGAAGCTAAAAGAAATCATTAGTAGGTCTTGGAAATAAAGTGATTCTATGAATATTTATTCAAGATTTGGTGTAGGGAGAACTATGGTAATATATGATCCATGCTCGATAATATTCCAGGACAAGTTAGCTAGCCCTAACTTCCTCATGAGGTGATTTCTCGTTTTAGTATCTCACGAGGGAATGTGGCTATCTATGATCTATGGTCCATCAATTCCATGTGAAAAGAATGATTTTTGAATGAGCTAAGGGATATGCGAGAAATTTTCTAGGGGAAGCACTAGATCCTAGGTGGAGATTTTAATATGATCTGAAGACTCAAATTGAAAAACAACGAAATTAGGAGAATAGAATCGATGACATTTTTTTTCTAGAAGAAGATCCAGGAGTTAAATATAGTAGATTTGGACATGATCAATGGCTTTTATACCTAGAACAAATGGCATGGAGGTTAGCACTAGGTGGCTAGCCACCTAGACCATTTTTCCTCTTAGAAGATCTGCTCCATAGAGATATATTTCTAGAAGGCGCAATTATGCCAGGCCTAGGATATAATCATTGGTCTATTATATTAGCGATATAATTGAAGATGGTTCCTTGGAATAGGAATTTTAGGTTTGAGAATTTCTATGTCCAAAACTAGAAACTCTTGCCCAATATGGACGAATGGTGTCATGAGACCTTGGCCTAGGGGAAAAGAAAGGTGCATACCTTTCAACGCAAGTTGAAAGAGTTAATTTCAAGCATCAAATGTTCAAATAGGTCAGAATTTCGTAATATATCCTAGGAAAAGCATAAATTTGAAGAGCGCATGGAATAAATCCAGTTAATTATTATCAAGGAAGGAAGGAATACACACCTGATTGAGGAAGAGAGAAATTTGGTTCATTATCTTAAATCACAAAGAAAATAGGATGAAATTCAATGGAAACAAAATTAAAGGATTAAATGGATATAGGAGAGTGAAAAAAATACCACGTCCTTCCATAAAGTAATGGTTAAACACATGAATCACAATCATATATTGTGCTTGACCTCTAAGGAAGGGTCAAGATTAGTTGAACATGAGGACATCAAGGAAGAGTCAGTTTCCTATTATAGAGAACTCCTATCATAATAGGCACCATATAGGGTAGAATCCATTACAAGGATCACCAATAACATTCCAAAATTGATCAACCTAGAGCAGAATGTGCCATTAATGAGGGAAATTTCCTTCAATGATGTGGATGAAGTAATAAAATAGATGCATATTAAGAAAGAACTGGGGTAAATGGATTCACTACTAACTTCTTGGCCATATATTGTCAAATAAGTATATTCCTAGCGGAGGAGTCATGAAGCCTCCAACTGGTATGGTATGGCTTAAATGCAACCTTTCTTATTTTGATTCCTCCGGAAAACAATTCTAATATCGTGAGTGTATTTAGGCCTATCTCCCTTCACAATGCAGTATATAATGTAATATACTTAGTCATCGTTAATAAGGTTAAACCATTGCTAAAAAATATCATAGAACCATAAAAAATCAGATTCATTAAGGGTAGACAAATTTTGGATGGAATTATGATGGCTAATGAGATAGTGCACCACTCAAAAATATCAAGAAGCTAGGGTTTGTTATCAAGTTAGACTTATCCAAGGAACACGACAAACTAAATTGGAAATGTCTACTCAACATCTTGGAAACTTTTGGATTCTCCTTCAATTGGATACAATGGATGTATTCCTTAATATCCACACCTATTTTCTCTATTCTGTTGAATGGATAGCCCTCTTGAATTTTCAGGGCTTCGAGGGGCCTTTTCGAAGGGGACTCACTCTATCATTTCCTTTTCATCAACGTAGTTGAAGTTCTCGGGATATACATCAAGGTACGAGTGGATCAGGGTCTTCTTAAAGGGTTACAGCTATGGGGACATGTTTTTTTTATCACTCATCAACAATTCATTGATGGTATAATGTTATTTGGAAAAACCAACGATTCAAGAGGTAATGTTGTTGGATATGATTCTCTGAGAATTTCAAGAGGCTTCTAGTATTATGATCAATGGTGAGAAATTTGATATGTATTTCTTCAATACCAATATACTAGTGCAAAGGAATTTGGCAAGAAACATTTTTTGAAATAGGTTCTCTGTCTCTCAAATACGTTGGAATTCCCCTCCTATCAAACTCACTGTGGTCTTCATGTTGGTCAAAGATAAAGGATAACATCTCTAACTAGCTGTACAACTAGACATTTTGAGCTTTGAATCTTCCAAGTCGTATCATTCTATTAAAGGTTGTTTTACAAGCCATTTTGATCTATCAATTTTCTGTGTTACCCACACCAAAGGAAGTATATAAAGTCAATGTCTCTAGATTTCAAAAGTTTTTGTGGCAAGGGACTCAACAAGTCAGAAAATTGTCTCTTGGGTCTTGAGAGAAGGGTTTCTTGTCAAAATCTGGAGGATGGCTTGGTCTTAGAAACATTGAAACACTCAATAATTTCATGCAAACAAACTTATGGTGGTGAAGGCTTTAGGGTGGGAAAGAATTATGAAAACAAATTTCGAATAGAAAATACGACGTGATCATCACGCAACCAGAGAAAGTGATATTGACGAATATTCCAATTAGGTCGTCAATCTAGAATCTAGCATGAGAACACAAGTCATTTATCTAAGAACACTTTTTTTAGGAAACAAGAGATGGTGATACAACCAAATTTTAAGAGATGTCTTCGTAGCAACTACCATGGCTGGAGAGAAAGAAGGAGCTAAGTTGGATTAAAGAGTTTGATATTGGGTTAGGTGTGATAGTGGTAGCTTACTTCTAGAAATATTCATCCCCTCAATCTTATTGGAAATTTTTTAAAACTAAGGAGCATTGGGACATGGATTGACTTTCACAGCAATGGAAGATCCTAGATTCACACGAGGTGGTGATAAGTTGAGATAGGGGTAACAACCACCTATTTCGTTTACCATTAAACAAACTTATGGAATCATGGAAAATCACAAGGAAATCCCAAGAGAATCTATCTAGAAGAAGGAAGAAGGTATCGATGGGAAATTTGTGGTCTAAGGTAGTGATTTTTTTGTGGTTAATCAACTGAAGCAGACAGGAAAGTTGTGGCGTAAGGTAGTGATTTTTTGGTGGTTAATAAACTGAAGCAGATGGGGAAGTTGTGGCGTAAGGTAGTGAATTTTTTGTGGTTAATCAATCAAAGCAAAGTCCTAACTTGGGACGCTTTTAGGAAAAAAGGTTGTGTAGTACCACCCTGGCGCGACATATGTAATAAATGGGAGGAAAGACTCGAAAATTTTCTCAAAAATGGTGTGAGCATGGAGATTTTATGGTCTAGGCTTAAAAACCTTTTTGGTTATTTAGATCGCTACCCTAATAGTCCATGGGAAACAATTTAATCATGGTGACCCACTATCTTCAAGGAATGGACTCCCGTTCTAGGTTTCCTTATGTGGAATGTATGGAAAGAAAGTGACAAAATTATATTCAAAGAGAAAAAAGGAAGTAGGGGACTACATATGGAAAAGCACGAATAATCATAAGGAAACAAAATTGTTAGAGAAGTGGTATGGGGAGGAAGCTCAAATTTTACGAGACATGGAAATTGCCCAAGCCCTTGTGGCACCGGACGGATCTCGACAACTCACCGATCTTAATTTTTCCCTTCAAAACTCACCCTCCACACAAAGGGAATTATAAATCTTAATTTTAATGACATCCAAAGGAAATCCATGTCAAAAGGTTATAGGACATTATTCCATAACGACCTCTACAACCCTCTTAGGTGTTTGGCAAGATACTATGGGCATACTAGTAACAATATGGTGGAGTTCAAGGCTCTTGAAAGAGGCCTACTAATCACTCACAAGGCACGGTACACTAGACAGTGGATAGATGAAGATTCACAGTGTGTTGTGAACATGGTCCAATAGATTATCAATGAATCTCCCGTACAGAAGTAGTCAAAATCGTGTGCCTTGACTTACTGGTGAACAAGATCGAAAATGTGGTGCTTTCCTTCCCTTATCGAGTAACATTGCAGTTTAAAAGATCGGGAATTAAGCAGTAGATTTGATGGTGAGTTGGGGAAGCCAGGATTCGAATCTGGGTCTCTCCCTGAATTGGCCACCTCAAAATCTCAATAGTTGGACCTAGTAGTTGAGTAACATCTATAAAGTGATAAGGCGGCCCTGATCGTGCTGGAGGAATAGGGTTATACTAGGGAAGAGTGGGAGGGGGTGGCGGCTCGTAAGGTGCACCACATCGCAAGTGTCACTTTCGCAGCATGCACATGCTATATGGTATATGTGGTAACACACCTCTTCTATTACAGAATGACATGACTAAAGTTCAACCATTTTTGTGCTTTACCCCATCATCTCCATACCCAATTCCATTTATTGATCCTATGAGAGCATCTTCAACCCGACTCTTCCCATTTCCGTTGGTCGTTAGCTGGACTCAGGCGATCGCATGATTTGAACGGTTACTAAGTTGGAAGCATGGCATCGCAATATCCGAGAAAACGGCTGTATATGGGTCATTTCCATTGTCGCCCTATTTGATCCATTTCAACTTCAAATGCGGCAGTCATTGATACGGTTTGCCCCGACCTTGTTTTAAAACAGCTTCTGTTCAAATTGATGGGTAATGATGACGGAAGAAAACACATGACCCCAAGTTTTACAAATCGACGATCGGCCCAGCCTCAGATCCCATTATTCTATATTGAAAAGAATGGAAAACCAAACTTGCAACCTTGAATTTGCCTTTAACCACCACCATGAAGAACCAATCCAATTAGCGATCTTTTGAATCAAAGGAAAATCGATCGGCCCAGCCTGGGATCGCATTATTCTATATTGAAAATACTGGAAAAACCAAACATGCAACCTTGAATTTCGATTTTACAACCACCATGAAGAACCAATCCAATTAGCGATCTTTTGAATGAAAGGAAAATCAACACTAGAGAAACCCCAAATAGAACTCACAGAATAATGCTTTAAATTATCAATGATTAAGTCCATCGATATTAGCATTAAATAAGTCTCATGAGTTGATGCACTGTAAACACTTCCACGAGATGGCCACTCCAAACCCTAAGTGGTCACCTCTCTTACTCTTCACTCAATTCTCTGACTTCAAACGCTCGGTGAATGAAAGCTACGTGAAGAATTATAATAATATTATTTTAGTTGTAATTATGTTAATAGATGTTTATTTTGGAACAGGGTTTATACAATTTTAATTTAATCATTAATAGTTATTAAGGGCATGGTGGAGATTTAATTTCCATTGCATATTCTACAATATTCATAATATTATACACAAAATCGAAGATTGAAATTTATCTCCAAAAAAATTACATATTTTTTTTTTCTTTTAGTTAAATTGATTAATAAAAAAAACTATATAAAAAATGTCATATAAATCTAGTTATGGTCTTTTGAACACATGGTATTAATAATTCATTGTATTGGCTCATAATATCATAATAAAACTTAGTGTGAGTTAGATTTCATATCAAGCTAGAAACTCAATGTACTTCAGTTTTTTTTATATGTGTAATAGTTTTTTATTAAATTTAAGAATCTTTATAGTAAAATGAGTGTAAATCTCCATGATTAAAAATCTTGTTCTTGCTATTTTAATTAGATATTAATTTAACTTATATATTAATTTTTTCTTTTTTGTAATAATAATTATAATATAGTAAATTTTTATGATTTTTTAGTCTTCATAGTATGATATATATAATATTAATAAGTGTGTTAATACTTTTTATTTTCTTTTAATTATATTTATTTTGATTTTAAATTTTACTTATATACTGAATTGTTTAAAAACATATATTTAAAAAATACATCAAAAATAATTATTTAATAAATTTTTGGTAAAAAAAAATCAAACTAATAAATTGAAAAAAATAATAATTTTTTTTTGAATTCAGCATCTTCGTCAATGCATTTGTTCACATCAACAAATAGTATGATGCCATAAATACAATGAATGAGCGGTTCAAAATCTGGTATATGTATAAAAGACACAATTTGTATCGACCAAGTCATCTTACCGTTTAGAAACAAAAAAAAATTAACTTGTGTATATAATTATATCATTTAAATGGACTGATGTATGATCACAATATATATACAACAACAATACACACATGTTAGTGTTATTTTTTACTTAATTGTATCATTTAAATGGAGTGGTGTATGATCACAATACATATACGACAACAATAAACATATGTTAGTATTATTTTTTACTTAATCGTATTATTAAAATGGAATGGTGTATGATCACAATATATATACAACAACCATAAATATATGTTAGTATTCTTTTTTACTTAGATATTTTTTTTAAGATGTTTATTTTATCAAGTAGAAACAACAATATATCATAGAGATGAAATCTCATATACACATCATGTTTTAATAATCAAATAGAGTTACATATATACATGATGTATTGTTTTAAGATAGGTAAGCTATTTTGATTGCACAATAAGTTGTTTGAGAAAATATCTCAATCTCACACCAAACTAGAAATTTAGTTTTAGCTAACCTATGGAATAGGAACAAACTCTGTACATAGAAAGTCACAACTAAAGACAAGTAGGAATTACACATTCCAACACACCCCCTTAATGACTACTTGTCTCTATATCCATCTACAAAATCTACATCTAGTCCTGTTTGGTAATTACACTGGTTCTGTTTGGTAATTACACTTTCTATCTTGTTTATGCTATTGTCGATGCCCATATAAAGGAACAACCATCTACAAAAATGCATGGGTTCCCAACCACTGCAACCGCCAATCTACTAGGAAGTACTTCACATATATGGTTCATCCAACTTCTCGATGAACTCCCCCCAGATATAAAAATTTCTAGGGTGTTAAAACTCTCTGACAGAGTGAACATATAACAAAGGGGTATGCATGCCTCTTTGGGTCTTACAACACGTACAAACGATAAATGACATATAGATTTTCTCTAATTACAAATTGTGACTCATACTCTACCATGGTTATGAGTCTATTCTACAAACTCACACAAACTCGATTGTTGTCCATCACAATAATTGTTGCTTCTCCTTTTCTCCAACTTTTGAAACTGTCTTCCACTACATCAATCAATTTCTTCCAAAAACATATCCAAGGTTGGGATCTCCATCTTGAATCTTTCCATCTTCAATTCATTGTTGTTAGAGTGATCAGTTCTAACAAATAGCATGTAGATGATAAGTTGATCAGGCTCAACATGCTTGAAAAAATAATTCAAGAAAACAATTCAATTCACCAAGCATTATGGAAGTAGAAAATGAGAAACTGCAACACTCCATAGCAAGCTCTTCATGGCACATCATTCTGAGATGCTTCACGCAATCAACTTTCAGGTAATTCTCTTAATCGACGATCCACTACAATCCACGCAACCAACAATCTGTCTCAATTTTGGCTTCACATGTCAGTGTTCTCCTCTTCATGCAAATACTCCTCCTTCTGTTCACGCTCCACGCAGAGGGCAACGATCAATGACTCAGTGCTCCGACAGCTCTCAGGTAGGTAGCGCAGATAAGTAGGCAGGCAATGCTCCTCCTCACACACCAACAATGGTGGCAGTGTAGATAAGTAGGTAGGCAGCACAAGGCAGTGCTCCTCCTCATACACCAGCAACAATTGGAGCGCAAATAAGTAGGCAGGTAGCAGAAGAAAACGCTCCTCCTCACACACCAACAATGGTGGCAGCAAAAATAAGTAGGTAGCCAGCGCAAGACAACGGTCCTCCTCACACACCAGTAATGGTGGCAGCACAGATAAGTAGGCACACAACGCAAGGCAACGCTCCTCCTCACACAAAAGAAATGGTGGCAGCGTAGATACGTAGGTAGGTAGCAGAAGACAACACTCCTCCTCACACACCAGGGCTGCGTAGAGATTCAATTGTCCCATGTGGATTGACTCTCCAACTCGATCCATGACTGGATCTCTTAGCAAAAAACCTTCAGCAAATAGATTACTAAAAACACCACCAACTACGCTACTTCCCCACCCAACGGAAAAAGAGTGATGGACAAACAAACATTCACAAAAATTTTATTTCCCTTGGCCCAGGAGGGGCCAAGGTTAGGCCCAAATAGGCTCCGATACCAAGATGAAATCCCAGAAATACACTGTGTTCTATTAATCAAATAGAGTTACATATATACATGATGTATTGTCTCAAGATAGGTAAGCTATCTTGGACGCACAATAAGTTGGTTGAGAGAATATCTCAACCTCACACCAAACTAGGAACTTAGTTTTAGCTAACCTATGGAATAGAAACAGACTCTATACATAGAAATTCACAATTGAAGACAAGTAGGAATTACACATTCCAACACAAAGCTAGTATTGTTTTTGAGGTGAGATTAAAATTTAAGAAAATAGGATAGAGGATGTCTATATTTCTGAAAAATACTAAATGAAATGGGTGTGCTAAGTAAAAGAAAACTATCCAGTGTGACTATACTGACACCCTTATTATGAAAGAAATGAATATAATAAGATCAATATCAATATTATCATGGAAAAAGATGGAATGTCATTAATATTCATGGAATAGAGCATTAAAAAACCATTATTCAACAATTTACTATCAAAGTCAAACTATTATTACAAATTTGAGAAATTACAACAATTATATATAGAATCAAAAGAAAGAAAATTATGCAAAAATTAGCCATCAAATATGAACATTCAAAATTCTTAAATTTAGATGGATGAATAAATATCAATGGAAAAAGAAAGTAGGAGTATAAGGAAATTATATTATTTACTTTCATCTCATATAACACTATTAATTACAAATATTTTTTAATGAGCGTAGTTATGTCACCTAAGGAGAGCATATATGACTTTAAATATATGCGATATGACCTCAAGGGAAATATAGGTTAAATTTATGTATAATGTGTAAATACATATGTAATATGGTCAACCTAATAATTTTTTTAACTAGGGTGAAATAATACTATGGAAACACCTTATCATTTCAGTAGTTTTGGCTAGAGAAAACTGTATATGTCTTTCTTCTGATTTACTATATATATATATATATATATGTATGTATATATTAGAGGTACATGACAATCATCTATGCCATTTTTTAGAATGAGAAATAAGAGAGTGTATATAAACCACTTTTAATATTGTTGTAATATATATATATATATAGAGAGAGAGAGAGAGAGATAGAGAGAGAGAGAGAGAGAAAGGGGGTGAAAAAATATTTATTTTCACTTTATGAATAATTAAATTTTATATAGCATCCACTCACGACATACTTCTTTGTAGCTTATTTTTATATATATTATGTGGCTACATGTGCATTGTGTGAAGAGGTATACAAAGAGATGATGTAGTCATTATCTAGGACATGTGATTTAGATGTATGAATGTATTGGGGTATTTGAAAGAGGTTCTTCTATTCTTTAAGGAGTTATTGACTGGCTTCTCTCTCTTATCTATATAAAACTTGTATTCTAAATGAATATTAGTATACAAGGCATGTACTTTTAATTTTATATAATATTTTGAGTATTTGAATCATAACAACACAAAAATACAGTTATTACTTTGAATTCCCAATTTTGGTCTCTTCATAACATCTTAAACAAGCACTAGAATAACTCCAATCTTAAGTTTGAAATTTTAATGAATACGCTATTTTAGTAAAAAATTTAACAAAGACACTTAGGAATCAATGATTGCGGAGCTCAGCCACTCAAAAAAAGTTAATCTAGTAAAACAACAAAGAAAACAAAGTACTTTGTACTCTTCTCACATTCTGATGTCTACTTATGTTTAGGCAATATTTTTTTGTCCTTTTTAGTATTGTTAGCACAATCTGTGAATGATTTTTGCATCCTAATTTACACGGTTTTTTTATTGGTTCTTTGAGAGGACCAACAACGGATAAAAAATGTATCTTCATGGACAGTAACCATTTTGTGTAACCTTTACTATAAACTTTTACGTCAACCTTCTTTTATTAATATAAATAAGTGTATGAACTGTATTCAGTGAATTAAGGGGCAAAAGAGTCTATGAAAATTTTGGGATAAGTTTCATTGACTTGAACGTTCGATATACGTTAATTTTGTTATCATAAAATAAGCCGAATTTATAAAATATGCTTCTACTCTGATTCAAAATTTACTACGTTTCCTTCTTACATAAATCTACCACTGCTACTCGGCGGCAAAGATAAAGTATAGTCAACAAAACGAGTACGTCTTTCAAAGCCAAGAAACGTCAATCCCGCGTGCGAAGTTTGGTATCGTTCACATTCACAAACGGCTATCTGCCCTACAAAATTTCCAACTACGAGGAAGACATGGAAACCTATCGTCATCCGTATGACCTCCACCTTTTCAACATTTCTTTCTTCGAAATCGAAGAAACATTCAGTTAAACAAAATTTGAAAGGTCGTTTTCAGTAATATTGAGGTCAATCCATTTTCGTAATATAATATAATATAATATAACACAATATCAAGATGGTTGATAAATGTTTTTTGGATTAATAACATCGATCAAGTTCTAATGATGTGGTTAATTCAAAATTGTTTATTTACATTATGGATCACAAAAGTCTTTGATCTAACATCAAGATTGTTATTAAAACAAATTGGAAAAATCATATCGTTCATGTTGAACTAAATTATTAAAATATGATTTAAATAAATTTTAATGAATTCAGTTTTAAATCTCATTTTTAATTTATCCAAATCACTTTATTCATATGAAACATTACCAAAAATATTTTCATATTTAAAATATAAAAATATATTATTTCTCATGAAACGACATTGTCAAGGGATTTTTTTGTAATAAGTAATCTCTATGGGTGATCTCACTAACTTAGCCTACTAAAACAATAGAAAAAAAAAATATGTTCTTTAAATTTTATTTCTTATTGGGCGAGAGGCAGTTTATAGCCCCATATGGAAGAGATGTTGTGATGTAATGTTACAACTAAAAACAATAACATAATAATCAGTTTATAGCCCCATATGGAAGAGATGTTGTGATGTAATGTTACAACTAAAAACAATAACATAATAATTATTGAGCAAAGAGATGCTCTACAATCCAATAGCCTAGCATGGAAGAGATGTTGTGATGTAACATTACATGGAAAAACAATGACATAATACTTATCGAACAAAGAGACGCTCTATAATCCAATATGGAAAAGATATTGTCATGAAAAGTCAGATCTAAAAAAAATAACATTATACAAAGCGACTCTCTACAACTCAATATGCAAGAGACCTTGTCATGTAACCTCACATTTAAAAATAAGATATTTACTTTCTTCACTACTTAAATATGGAGTTAACAAACAATAATATTATTGATATTACATAATGTTTAATTCATTTGATGTTTATTTTAAATGTAATATTTAAAACAAAAATATCTTAATAATAAAAATAATTCACTAAATACTTTCAATGTTCATATTAAAGAAAAATACAGTAATTTACATTAAAAATACCTTATCTTTTCACTTATTAGGGATATGTGTAATTTGTTTCATTCTTCCATGGATTTTACATATAGGATTATAAAAATATAATAATAAAGAAAAAATTATATTCCAATATGCACATTGAGAAAAAGAAAACATATTTACAGAGAGGAAGAGTGATAAATAACATTTTAAAAATTATTAATAATAAAAATTATTAAATGTATTCATACAAGAAAAAATATTAATAACAAAAATAATCAATATATATATATATATATATATATATATATATATATATATATATATATATATATAAAACACAAAATAAATATATATAGAGAGAGAGAGAACTATATCCTATAGATATATGTTTTCTATTTTAGAATGTGAATATGAGACAATATGTAGTAAAAATTTAATGTGTGAATCCTAAATAAAATATTTCATTCAATTGGGTATATATATATATATATATATATATATATATATATATATAAATAAAGTGAAAACAAGAAATGTCTTGTAGTTAAATCATTTTATTAGTGTGTTTTTAAAAACTAGTATAGATCCATCTAACTCTAGGTTTTCCAACAATTCAGAGAAATTAAATCTATTAAGGTGCAAATATTTCCTAAAAACTCAAAATAGGTTCGCATCTTGAGAGATTTGATCCCTCTAAGCACTTGGTATATCGAGAGTTAGATATTCAAACATGGTTTAAATGGTTAAATATGTTCAACCATGGTTTAAAGGGTTAATATATTATAGGGTTTATAATACTATGGTTTAAAATATTGTGTGTTTAAAATAAGGTTTTTAATATATAAGGTTTATATATGTTAGAGTTTATATATATATATATAAGTAATTTTGGTTTATATATAGATATATTTTCATTTATTAGTAAATGTTTAATATATACTACATATATAATTAATGTTGGAATGTTACATTCCCGGATGGGCCTATGAATCCCAGAACACGTGACACCTTGTATCCATATGTATAACCATTTGGCATTAGGATGGAGGGGTGGCCTCTATGTCCTCTCATAACACTCAATGTACAAGAGATTGTTATAGTGTCTGTTTGAACCATCACGTCTCCTTGACGTGCATGGGAGGAAAGAAATTTAGCTATAGGATTGGTTCAAGGTATGGCATTTGTGTTGGAATAATAGTTCAATTCTGCACTCCTGGTTGGTATTCAATGTGCATGAGGCGAAAACGAAAACGGTCCCTCTAGGCATGGTGGCATATTCAACACTTCCAGTTATACCCACGGTTTTACAAATTGGAATTTTTTTATTTCGAGGGTGGTACCACGTGCTTTTATGTGCATTCCCAGTAAAGCTCTCGATGGTGCTGTTGAATAGGAATTTTTGGTTCAGTAGGAATATTTAAAGTGTGGGTTGGAAGTTTTTTTGGGGTAATTGGAAGTGGTATAGTTGGTGGTGCTTCTCGAGGTGCTGGTGCCTCTGCGTAGGGCATTCCTCTATTGACCTTTGGGCTGGAAAATGGGTGGCCCTGCTCTCAAGTGTTTGGTTTTTTGTGTGCTGTGAGGCAAGGGGAATTAGGTCCTTCTAGGTTGAAGTGGTCATGTGCCATTCTGTCTTTTGAGGAGCTCCATGGAGTGCCTTAGGTGGGATTGAGCATGTCCTAAGCATTTTCTAAGCATTCTACATTTCAATTTTCTCAATTCTGGTGTGCTAACAATCTGGAATCCTAGGTGGAAGGCTTAGGTGGGGTGGGGTGAAAGGAATTTTACTGCTTTATGGTATCACCTTTGTGAGGGATATTTTTGGCTTCATTCTAGTTTGGGCGGCTGGAAAGCTCAACTTTGTGCAAGGAGAACCTAGTGGACAGAGGTTTGGGGTGCCTTGTGGGTTTTTCCTAGCATTCACTGTCTTCATTTGGGTTTTGATAGGGAAATTGTTGTCCTTGTCAACATGTGCCTAGCTCCAAGACATGGGTGGTCCTCGCTCGCTGCAAAGCCCATCTTGGCAGGAAAAGGAAACCAGGAATTGAAAATTCAAGGTCAAGATTCAATAGCGGATGTTCGAGGGGTGCGCTAGGGAGGAAAGTCTACAAGTCGCTCGCATCAGATGTGGGCTGACACTTGTGGTGGTCGTAGAGGTGGCAAACCTTGTCCGCATCGTGTAGGGAAGTCTCAAAAAACAAAAAGGCTAGGTGGTGTGTGGCATGGAGTTTTGGTGAGCTAGGGGTCTCGTAGTCGTGCTACTCCTACTTTGCGACGAATTCAACAATGTTATCTGGAGAAGTGTCATGAGGTTATTCTGTTATTGCTAGAACGATTGCAAGCTCCTGAGAGGATTATTAGGGAGGATCATGTTGAAATGGTAGCCACCTTGGATAGGATGCATCCCTTCAAGTGCAAGGTTCAAGAACGAGTTGTGGTGGCCTCGCGTGGCCAAAACCTGCTCTCAGAAAAAGTGAAGAAGTTGGAGTCTTGAATGGCTCACCTTGAAGGACATGTTTAGTGTGCCTTCCTTTCTTTGCCTCCTACAGGAATGGATCAGAAAAGCCCAACTTCTACCACATCATATGACTAGAATTCTTGCGATTGTTCTCTCTATTTTATTTTTCTTTTGGTTCCTTTGGCCTTCCCAGTTATGGATCATGTCCTTCGTCTCTTTTCTGTATTTTTGTCATATGCTGTAGATGGTGGTCAAAAAACCTTATTGGGGTGAGATAAATTTCATTTTTATACTCCATATGTATTTATTTTTTTCCAAATGAATTGAATTTTGAGTTACAAAAAAAATGGTGTAATGTTACATTATATTCCAATTGATTCAATGTCGCAATGCGACATTAAAAAATTAGTGAACCAATATCAACCATTGTAAATCAATATCAACATGGTTACATTGGTCAAACATGCCCAAACATGGCCAATCGATATCTATATGGTTGGAATGGGAAAACATGGTTAACAAGATCAAGCATGGTGAACATGGTTAAAATGGTCAAATATGGTCAACAATGGTTGTCCATGTTGTTAGAGGTTATAATATGTGATTTATTATATAGGGTTTATAGTATTCGGTTTAAAATTTAAGATCAAGATCAACATGGTCATAATGATTCACTAAGGTAAACCAAGGTAAACCATGGTTGAGCATGATCAACTATGGTGAACCATGATCAAACAAGATCAACCATTGTCAAATAAAATCAACATGGTCAATGACGGTCAACCATGCTCAACCATAATGATAAATTAAAATGTATATGGCTAGAATGGTCTAACATTGTCAACTAAGTTCAACCAATATCAACCATAATCAACCATGATCGATCGTGGTGAACCATGGTCCGCTAGGGTCAACCATGGTAAATCAACGTTAAGCCTGATCAACATGGTAAAATCTTCAAAGATGGTCAAATCTGGTTGAACATGTACAAAGGGTTAATATATAGAGTTTAATACTTATGGTTAGAATGGTTAATCAAGAGCTCTATGGTTAGAATGGTCAAACATGATCATGTGAGGTCAACCATGATCAACCAAGATCAACCATGGTCATCTGTGGTCAACGAAGGTTGACATGGTTAAAATGGTAAAACATGGTCAACCATGATTGGCAATGTTGTTGAGGCTTAATATACAAGTTTTATAATATTAGGTTTTAATATATAGGGTTTATAATATTATTGTTTATAATATTTGTGTTAATATTAGGGATTATAATATTAGCTTTATCGTTTAACATCAAGATCAACATGTCTACAATGATCAAACAAGGTTAAGCAAAGTCAACCATGGCAAACCAAAATCAACCATTCTTAACCAAGATCAATATGGTTAGAATGACTAGCCATGGTCAACCACATTTTTAACCATAATGATAAATCAAGATCTCTATGGTTAGAATGGTCAAACAAGGTCAACTGTATATATTAGTAAATAACTGTATATATTAGTAAATTTGATATATATATATATATATATATATATATATATATATAAGGTGAGATATAACTGTATATATTAATATATTAGTAAATATATTAGTATATATATTAATATATTAGTATATATTAATAAGGTGAGAAATAACTGTATATATTAGTAAATGTGATATCTATCTATCTATCTATCTATCTATATATATATATATATATATATATATATATATATATATATATATATATATATAAGGTGAGATATATTTTATAATTAAATAATAGTATTTGAATATAATATTTTGGTTTGATCATGTGTAAATGTGGCTTTGAGGTTAAATCCCTATGATACACCTAATAATTATCAATGTGGTTGATATGTGCCAATCTTCCTATGCTAACAACATTTACTAATGTGGTTGTACATGTGCTTCATATAGAACAAAATTTAAATATATATCATATAAATAAGTAAATATAGAAATTCAATAAAATGCATAAAACTGTTTTACTAACTCTCTTAGAATGAATTCTTTCATTTTATTTAAAAAAATATTAAT
Organism: Pinus albicaulis; assembly: GCA_034641835.2. Classification (NCBI taxonomy): domain Eukaryota; kingdom Viridiplantae; phylum Streptophyta; class Pinopsida; order Pinales; family Pinaceae; genus Pinus; species Pinus albicaulis. The sequence continues at coordinate 1,134,025,806 of CM076574.1, forward strand.
ATCGAATAAATTTACTTAGTGTTGTTTCATATTTCATGCAAATATGTGTTACTCTATTGGCTTGGCCTAGGAAGATCTAGCCAATTAAAGACACATATTTTCATCATCCTCATTCCAATGATAATTTGACATGTGTCAATCCTCACACATGTCATTGCACTGTGAACAAAAAATTCAAGCTCCTTTTCGTCATGGTCGACTACTTCATCCCAAGATTGAGCCTTGTAATCTCTTCTTGCATTACTACGCGCGATTTCCCTTATCTACTCGTGTGAGTTCAAGGAATCCATCACCGATGATAAATTTTAATGGCCAGCTTATGCACAGGTTGTTCCTAGTGCCGAAAAATATCAATGCATCCAAGTCGGGTGTTGCTACTAGGCCAACGACTTTGCCTGCAAATGTTATAAAAAAAATCTCAAGGTGACCTCTACAGCTAGAGGGGCTCAATGGAAATGAGCCATAGAGTTAAGGAGTTCACTTCTATTATAAAAAAGGTTGACTCTCATCTATGTGATATTCTTAGCATTCATGAAAATTATGAGGTCATTTTTCCTCAGCATGGGGATTCAACACAATTTTCTTATTTATCGTTACTTCTGTAGTGTAGTAGATACAATAGATTATATTGTGACTATATCATGGGGTGACAAGGACCTTGAATAAGGTCAAAGGTTTTGTAAGGCCGATCTGGCTTGGTCTGGAAAGGCTACACAGTATATGAGAATACCCTTTTGAGGAGGAAATCCAATTAAACCCAAATGAAAAATACTTTCATATTTGTGCCAATGAGACTAGTCATGGTCTTAAGTTTAAGAACTACCATATGCCCAAAGGGGACACAACCTTTCTAGTTTTTCACATTTCCTACAAAATTTGTTCCAAGCTTATGGATGTCTCTAAATTTAGGGTCATCTATGCTCGATCTTGGAATAATTCAGGGCCAGCAGGGGTAACCATTGTTGTAACCAGAAATGGCCTTATTGGAAATGCTCAACATACCACCCCCTTCATGTTCGATTACAAAATTCAAGCTAGGAATAATTCTTTGTATAACACCCCACCTTACTTTACATTATATATGTGTGGCTTGGTGTTTGAGGATCTCCTTGCATAGGGGGACTTGATAGAAATAGAGAATAAATATGTTGATAAAGATAAGATTCTATATTATGTGATCAATGCAATCAATTAGTTTATCATTTCAAATTGGAAAAATCAGTCAGGTTTCTAATGAATGTGCCTTTTACATTTGATAAGTTTGAGCTTGGGAGTGATTTTATCAAATAAGACTCTTCCTCCAAATGTTATAAAAAAAATCTCAGGTAGAGCTCTACAACTAGATGGGTTTGGAGAAGAGTTGAATGGAGAAGAGCCATATAGGTAAGTAGTTCACTTATGTTATAGAAAAGGCTAAGTCTGATATTTGTGAGCTTTTTAGCATTCCTGGAAATTATGAGGTCCTTTTCCTCTAGGAATTAGAGGAAATTTTGGCCTAGAAGTTCACATGACATTTTCATATAATTTCTATGTCATAATATGTAAACCAATTAAAATCCTTTAACTTTAAAAAGAGGTCCATGAAAATATTTTGGAGGGAAAAGTGGAGAAACTACTTTTTCTTTTTATTATATTTTTGTCTTTCCTCATTAAAAGTTTACTCAAATTTCAAGTGTAGGCACTCGTTGGATGCAAAATTAAATTCCACATCCAATGAATACCCATTATGTATAGTTTTGAGATGACCCACATTGATAAAAATAGAATATACATTAAAAAAATGTGTTCAACCTGTTTTTTTAATGTATCTTCAATTTTTATCAATGTGGGTCTTCTAAAAAATATGCATAATGGGTACGCGTTGGATGTAGAATTTAATTATGCATCCAACGAGTGTCTAAACCTAAAATTTGAGTAAAATAATAAGGAAATAAGTAAAAAATACAATAAGAAAAAATAGTTTTCTTCTTTCCTTCCAAAATTCATACCACTTATTTTATTATTTTAACTATTATTTATAATTTTTCCTTAGGAGGCCACCTTTATGCTGAAATTTACTCTAATGGTGGGGCTTCAACACAATTTTCTTGTTTGTCGTTTAAATTATGTATTGTATATGATACGACATATTATACTGTGACTCAGTAGTGAGGTGGCAAGGCCTTTAAAGAACATCAAAGTTTTTCCAATTCCAATGTGGCTTCGTCTAGAAAGGCTACAAAGTATATGGGAATACACTGAGGAGGAAATCAAGTGAAACCTAACTACAAAATACTTGCATATTTTTGCCAATGAGACAATTCATGATGTTGAGTTTAAGAACTATCCTACGACCAAAGGGGATACTACTGTTGGGCTAAAATTAAGGTACGTTTTCACCTTATGATTACTTCGAATTATGACACAGTCTTAGGAATTCTTTGTCATCTTAATAATAAAGAAAGACAAGATTTACGAAAATCAGGGCAATTGGGCTAATGACAAAAGAAACGTTTCTATAATAGAAATTTGACTTATTGTATCTCCATGTGCAAGAAGGAAGAGCAGTTGGACCAACAGTAAATAGAAGACAACTAACATACACGAACGTATGGAATATCAGTAACTCCCAGAAGCCGGAAGAAGGCGGAAAGATAGATTTGAGCTCGAGCACTCAAACGACAGCCACGTGCAGAAGGCCGTCCTTTGGAAAATACTATCCCATCGCTTGAAAATTCCTTTAAAAGGACCAGGGATGAACTAGATGAAAAGTCGAATAGGAATTTCCTTCTATAATCAAGGCATCAGGACCGAACTTTCCAATTGTATTCCCGTAGTATTCCTTGATTTAGTAAAGAGTTTTAATGTTTTGAACAATTATCTTTTGAGGTTTTCATTGTGTTAGAGCTTTTGGTGTTCTGGGCCCAATCCCTGGGATTTTCCTCACTAATTTCCGTGCTATGCGTTAGTTACAGAATCAATATCCAGTTATCTAATGTGGTTGTAAATTAATTTTCCACTCAATAAAGTTACAGTTTTTCTCTCTTCAGAGTAGTTTAGCATTCGTACTTCTTGATTTAGAATAATCACATTCATATTTTCTGGTTTATAATAAGGCTTTATCACTGTTAGATGTTTTCAATTTTCTTCCAACACGTTGCAGATGATTGATGAATAATAGAATAAATTTTTGTTCAATGCTATTTATCTTTATGGATTAGATCGTTCTTTCAGCACAGTAAGGTGTTCGATTATTGGTTAATGTCGATTAGTCAGTTTGAAAAGAGAATTCCATTACAAAATTATATAAGTAGTTACTGATTCACTTTATTCCGATTGTTGTTCACTTCATTAATATTGTTTTTCACTTCATTAAGATTGATGTTCACTTCATTAAGATTATTATTCAATTCATTAAGATTGTTGTTCAATCCATCATTATGTTGTTCAATCATAGGTTTCTCCCCTTTTGGACTAGATAGAATAGTTAGCTACATTCTACCAAGCAATTTCCCTTTGAGATTGATAGCACTCTGAGAATTAGATAATCCTTTTTCATAAGAATAGAGTAGTTATTAGTCGACCTCACTCGCATATACTGTGCTTACACTCGAGAAATAAGAAGACTTACCTTGGGTTGAAAATTAAATGAGAAACAATAAGGCTGCCTATAATAAGCCACCTTTGTGAACCGACATTTTTGGCACCATTTTCGGGGAGAGTGTTAAGAGTGATATCATTTATTCATATTTCTCCATTACTGTGAAGAATTGGGTATTAAAAATGAGAGGTAAGAACCTGCATGCTAGCAAGAAAAATGCTTGCTCTCTAGCCCGCTTCTCAGCAAATTGTGCAAAGACAAGTAGAATAGGTGCTCTTGTTTTATGACTAGAAAGAAAAAGATAGAAACAATTCAAAATCATTTGCAAAAATACTCACAATCCAAAGGATTGGTGATCCTTCGAAGAACAACATATATAGACAAAATCATTAAGAAAGCTGAATCTTAGGCATCCATAGGACCCAGAACTATTTCCATTCAAAGTCCTAGCACACTCCCTCAGGTGGTAGCGTCACCAACTGTAGTCCATGCTGACATTCACTGTGAGATAGAAATATTTGAGCGAAGCCTTTAGATTGTCGATCATATAGGCAGTGACCCTTCGAGAGAGGGAGGTTCTTGCAATTTACAGGAAGGGGAAGGAAAAGCTAGTGGTCTAATTCAAATAGAAGCTCCAGAGCCTAAATCCCCTGAAAGAGTGGTCGAGAAAGAGGTAATTAGGACCCCAGATCAGGGAAGTGTTGTAAAACCTCCATCGCATTCGCCTTTCAAACCCACCAGGATTACTCCTCCAGAAAAATAAATCCCTGAAGATTTCTGGCACCTCTTTGACAATTTACAAAGGTCTCTATATACCACGTTATCCAAAGACGTCTTAAAAGCCACAATGATTAAAGGAATGAAGGAAGAATGGGTTGAAACACTTAACATAATGGGAAAAGGAGATATTTACTAGGAGTAATATGATGAGATTATTTCCCTGTGTATTAGACGCTCTCGAGATAGTGCACGTAATCGGCCAAATAAGCATGATTCTATGAAAAAATATCTTAAGCAGCCTAATGGCAACGTAACTAGAGCAGAGTTTGGAAATATTTTGGAAGATTTAAAAAATCACATTTTGGGTACTTTGACAACATAGCTTGATGTTTTACAATCCAAGCAGAAACAAGCTATACTGGAATAGAACTTGGCCGTCTTTTGCCTATGATGTCAGAAGAAGCACGGCCAAAGGGAATTCCCTTTACACATGGTTCAAACCTATGTAATCTGTACTAAGGATCATACCACATACCAATGTTCTTCACTCCCCAGGCTGAAAGCAGTTTACAAGGAAGCAGAGGAAGAGACAAAACTAGTCTATCTAATGAACCAATGTCGACAATGGTAGGCACAACCAGGTAGGCCTCAAGACATGCCTCAATTATTTTCTTCTCCGTAGTTTAACCAAAAAAACCCTGCAGCATCTTGGCAGAATCAAAATCCTTTTAATACTTGGCTGAACCAGTCGTTTCCTATACCACCTTGGCCTACCCAACCATCATCAGGGAATAATTGGCCAAGATTTCCTTGTTCTCCCCCTTATTGGAAAAATGTCCAATATCAAGGCCAGTGGCCAAACCCTCCTCCTCAAAACACTAATTGGAATTGGAAGTGACCCCTGGGAATGACCAACCTACCAATGGGAGCAGGGACCTACAATCAACCGATGCTACCATATCCATACCCAATCCAGCACAACCCACAACCTGTCATACGCCCTCAATTTCCAGCCCAACCCAATCCTAATCCCAACAACACACCAATTCAACTAACTCATAACATAGAAAATCCAAATCCTAGCGTGGAGCAGAAGTAATGCAGTGGAATAAGGCTGAGATCAGGACGTACTATCTTACCAGTAGAAGCCACAACTCCACCTCAGTTCTGAGCTGGGATTTCAACAGAGCCTAGCTAATAAAATATATCGAGGATGGAGGTAGGTAAATATAAAGAAATGGTTGACCAATAGGGGCTTGAAGAACTTAGGATGTCTCCATCCCCATTCCCTAAAAGGTTAACTCTGCCTAGACCAATAATCTCTCTAGATTTTGACATCCTGGGGGAGTTGAGAAACCTTTGTATAAAAATCCCTCTTCTCAAAGCCATTCAAGACATTCCCATCTACACAAGGACAATTAAAGAGCTATGTTGGAAAAAGTAAGTAAAAAAATAAAGGCTGCTCCCACTGTTCATGTGGTAGGTACGCTATCTGGTTTATTACTGGGTAGGGAAACACCCATGAAATATGAAGACCTAAGAAATCCTATTGTGACTTTAAAAATCTCTGGCCATTCATTGCCAAACACATTGGTTGACTTAGGGGTAGCCATCAATATCCTAACCATAGGGGCTTGCGAAAAACTGGGCATATAAGCTTTAGAACCTATGGCCATGTTGTTGGAGCTTCCTGGCAGGTCTGTTATCAGACCGGAAGGAATAGTACATGACATCCTGGTGTCCGTGGACTCGTGGGAATATCCAGCCGATTTCTTAGTTATTAATCCAAAGAACAGGATGGACAGTCACCCATTGATTCTTGGGCGACCTTGGTTGACCACATCCGATGCTTACATAGGTTCCCGAATAGGGAGCATGACTATCAATAGAGGGGATTTGATAAAAAATATCGTTATTTATCCAACTGCCAAACCAAGCTCACCCACTGTAAAAATTCACAAACATCCATGTACATACTGGGAGCAAAACATTCATCCACCTCTGACACTAGTGGAAGCTCTCGAATTTAAGGATAAAACTAAGGACGATGTAATCAATAATTTGATGAGTCATCCACCCATATCTAGAAATTTAAAATGCCAAATGTTGAAAACAGTCCTTGAAGACGAAGCTCAAGAGGATCTAGTGACAGACCTTGAGGATCAACATATTCCCACAATTGCTATACGTAACAACATACCCATTGAGATTGAGCCAGGGAAGGTTCTGAATATTAATGGCAATTTGGATGATGACCAAAAGAAAAAGCTCATAAAAATTATTCGAAAGTATCAAGGGGCATTTGCTTGGGATTACCTAGACATGAAAGTTTTAGATCCTCAGTTGTGCACCCATCACATCTATACCGATAAGGAAGTATGTCCCATTAGAAAACCTCAAAGAAGGCTAAACCCGCACTTAAAAGATATTGTAAAAGAGGAGCTACAAAATCTATTTGATGTAAATTTCATTTATCCTATTTTAGACAGAAAATGGGTTTCCCCTCTCATAGTCATCCCTAAAAACAGTGGGAAATGGAGAATCTGTGTGGATTATAGAGAATTAAATAAAGCAACACAGAAACATCACTTAACCCTCCCCTTCATTGACCAATTCCTTGACACATTGGCAGGGAAATGATTTCTTTCCTTCCTTGATGGGTTCAGTGGTTACAATCAAATCCAGGTAGCCCCCAAAGACCAGGATAAGACAACCTTTACCTACCCATGGGGTACTTTTTCTTACAGAGTTTTACCATTTGGATTATGTAATGCCCCAGCGACATTTTAGAGAGCCATAATCAACATTTTTTCTAACTTAATAAATGAGGGGCTTGAAAGCTATATGGATGACTTTACACCATACAGTGAAGATTTTGATCGAGCACTAGAAACACTAGAAAAGGTGTTGGAGCGATGTATTGCTACTAGGTTATGTTTGAGCAATGAAAAATGTCACATGATGATGACTGAGGGAGTGATCCTAGGTCACTACATCTCTGCAGCTAGAAAATAGGTAAATCCGGCTAAGATAGAGGTAATCCTTCTATTATCCACACCCTGTACACAGACAAAGGTACACAGTTTTTTGGGATATGCAGGATATTATCGTAGATTTATAAATAATTTCTCACAAATAGCTACACCTTTGTGTGCATTGACTGGAAACGTTGAATTCCATTGGACTGATAAATGTGACACCGCTTTTGCAGATTTGGAGAAACTAGTCTCGATAGCACCAATTCTATGAGGGCCTAGCTGGAAAATACCTTTTCGCATCTCTTCAGAGGCATCCGACCCAACAATAGGGGTATTCCTTGGCCAAGAAGAAGAAAAAAAGCCTTATGCTATCTATTATATCAGCAAAACCCTCACTGTGGCCAAATTAAAATATACAGTCACTGAAAAGGAGTTCCTAGCTATCATTTATGCTATTAATAAATTTAGGCACTATATAACTGGCTATCAAGTACTCTTATATACTGATCACTCTGCCATTAGATATTTAGCTAATAAACCAATCACAAATGGGAGAATAACTCATCGGTTGTTGTTATTGTAGGAATTCGATATAAAAATCAAAGATCGTCCAGGGAAGGAGAATGTGGTCATAGACTTCCTATGCAGGGTTCTAAAGATGGATGACACACTAGCAGTCGATGAATAGTTCCCTGACGAAAAATTGTTTGTTGTAGCAGTAAAAATGCCATGGTATGCAGACGTGGCAAATTACTTGGCAGTAGGGAAGCTACCCAAACACTTAACATCAAGAGAACAGAAACTGATTGTACAACACAGTGCAACATTCTCCTGGATCAGTGGATACCTCTTCCATATAGGGGCTGACATGCACATACGCAGATGCATTAGAGAGGACAAAATCTATGACATCTTATGAGCCTGTCACGATGAACCTTGTGGTGGAAATTTCGTAGAATGAGGAACATGGCACAAAGTGTTACAATTATGCTATTATTGGCCTACGATTTTCAAAGACTCAAAAAATATGTCCAAGCCTGTGACAGTTTCCAAAGAATGGGTTGCCCAGGCCAAGCTAATGAAATGTTGCTATAACCACAATTAGTGGTAGAACCATTCGAACGATTGGCGTTGGACTTTGTTGGACCATTCAACCCACCATCAAACCAAAAAGTTTACATGTTGGTTGCCACAGATTATGTGACCAAATCGGTAGAAGCAGTTGCCTTGTCAAGAGCCACGGAAGAATCGGTGATTAATTTTCTTTTTGAGCTATTCGTGCGATACGGTTTTCCATGGGAAGTGATAACCGATAGGGGGGCACAATTTGTAGGTAATAAAATTACAGTCACCCTAAGGAATCACCACACCATCCATAGAGTTACGTCTCCTTATCACCCGTAGAAAAACGGGTACGTCGAAAGCACCAACAAAGTTCTGGGGGAAATTCTTATCAAAACTATATTAGCACATCACCGAGACTGGGCCACTCGATTACCAGAAGCCTTATGGGCTTATCGAACAACCTAGTGAAACGCCACTGGATATTCACTATATTAGTTGGTATTTGGGTGAGAACCTATCTTCCCTATTGAATTCAAAATCAAAACTCTAAGGACAACCCAGGAGGTAGGGTTGGACTTAACAGAATCCCAAGCTAGAAGACTCCGACAAATAAATGAATTAGACGAAATACGACTACTAACCCTACAACACACAGCAATCATCCAACAATAGTGAGCTAAGTGGCATGACAAACTTATCAAGAAGAAGATATTTCAAAAAGGATATTGGGCACTCCTCTATGACTCCAGATTCCAAGATTTTCTGGGAAAATTACAAACAAGGTGGCTCGGTCCATACGAAATTCAAAAAGTACACAACAATGGCACACTCACCTTGACCACCATAGATGGGTATGGCTTAACATTTCAAGTCAATGGGCATAGAGTACGCCTCTATCGCAAATCTCTCATGAATGAATCTTTTTGTCAACAGGCATGAAATGATCTCACTATCCAAGTTGTGGCACAAGAGGGTAATAACCCCACAACCTAAAGTACATGAGAAGTTTTCTGCCATCATTTGTAAATAATGTATATACGTTCCTTACTACTCCTAGTTTTTACTTTGTTGTACATTATTCATACTCGGAATTGTATTCTTTTTTCCTCTCATCCTCTTGTATTGTTGTGTTTTATTTTTCTCGTTTTTCAATCCTTGAACGACTGTTGTTCAATCCTTGAACAACTGTTTTTCAATCGGACTGAACAACCGTGTTTTGTGTTTTACTGCTATTCAATCCTTGAACGACTATTTTTCAATCCAATTGAACAACTACTTTTCAATTGGATTGAATAGATGTACTTTTCATTTTATTTTTCTCGTTGTTCAATCCTTGAACGACTATTGTTCAATCCTCAAATAGCTGCTATTCAATCAGATTGAATAGCTCTGTTTCTATGTTTGATTTTTCTTGCTGTTCAATCCTTGAACTATTTTTTTTCAATCCTCGAACAGCTACTATTCAATCGGATTGAACAACCATGTTTTGTGTTTTATTTTTCTCACTGTTCAATCCTCGAACAATTGTTGTTCAATCGGACTGAAAAACTGTGTTTTGCGTATTTTTTTTCTTTTTTCTGTTCAATCCTTGAATGGTTGTTGTTCAATCCAATTGAACAGCTATTGTTCAATCGGATTGAACAATCATGTTTCTTTGTTTTGTTTCGTTGTTCAATACCTAGACGGTTGTTGTTCAATTCAATTGAACAACTGCTGACCAAATTAAACAACCTCATTTTTTCTGCAACCTATTATTCCCTTTATCAAACACCCTTTCCCTAATCCAAACCAGAGCTATAAAAGGCATCTCTAAGTGGCGAATGGAAATTGAAGAAGAGAGGGAAGCGGTAAAATTAACAATATGATGATTCATTGGCACTATAATCCCTAAACTAGAAACTGACATCGTACATACATGAAATGAAAGGCTAAGTCCTCCATAGTTTAAATATGTTATCATATAGTACATGACCTTATAATGGTATATCTTTCTGCAATATTCAAGTGGTATTTCCCTCCAATATGAAGAAATGGGAATAAGGGGTATTAATTGTGTTGGCATTTTTTTTTTTACTTCTCTCACCATCCCTAACTCTTAAGGAGTTAATGAGCCTCCCTTCATGTATAAAGAGAAACTATTATGTTATCATGTAAATTTTTAAGAGGATAGGGGGTCTCATCATGAGCCAGCCTACCATGATCATACAGATTTAACAAGTGACATGCCCACAATGGCCATCACACTAGGGTATTGACCTTCTCATATGCTTGAAGGACATGAGGTCTCATCACGAGCTGGACTAATCACTCTGTTACAATCCTAGTGAATGGCACTATGACCATCTAGCTATCACACCAGCACATTGACCTCCTTATAAATCAAAATGCTATGATTCAAAAATAAGTACTATGCTTACATGTAAATTTTCAAGAGAGGATAGGGGGTCTCATCACGAGCCAGCCTACCATGTTCATAAGAGCTTAGCAAGGGACATGCCCACAATGGCCACCACACCAGGGTAATCACCTTCTCATTTGCTTGAAGGATAGGAGGTCTCATCATGAGCTAGCCTGATCACCTTGCTACAACTCTGGTGAGTGGAACTATGGTTAACTGGCTATCATACTAGTATGGTGATCTCTCCACAAAATAGGAAGAATAACTATTTTTACATAAGGATATCGGCTCATTCTTTTGGGTTAAAATAACAACCTTGTCGAGGCTATGAATTCTTACTGGCAATAGTGGCTCTACTTGTGGTATGAAAGTATGTTTCATCAATAGCCAATTAATATTACATATACTTTATCTTCCATTCCTCTTCCATAAGCTATTACTCGAATTAGTGATAATTATAATCTACCACATGAATAACTATAACATAGATATGCTTAGATATTTGAACCTCGAGATGACAGCACCAATCATTTCCTATCTCAGTCTTGCTTCCCTCATAGTTTTTCATTAAGGAAGGACATCATATCATAATAATAGTTATATTGTTCCCTATCCCTTCCTGGTCACTTCTGCAAGAGATGCAATCGTGGAAAAGCTTCCAAACTCGACCTTTACACTATGTATGCTCATAATTACCCAATCCCCCGAAACTTGAAAGCCACGACCACCTACTTCACATACATGAAATTATTATTAAATTCTGACATTCCCCCATTCGCATTCATGATTGGCCAAATCCATTTTGTACTTGAGGACGTGGGATCCATTACTTCGAGGGAGGGGGTGTAATCAGTCTTAAATTGGAAAATATGCAAAACATCTGCACAAATCCTATTAGATACTCTGATAAGACCAAAGGAGCATTGCAAGTAAGGCATGAAGTTACTTGCACAGAACCGCAATCCCTCTTTTTCTTATATACAGTATTCATTCGAAACAACAGAGCTAAGAGAGAAAAAAATCATAGGAAGAGATCCAGGAAAACACCACAGATATGGGAGGAAATTCTCTTTGAAACGAGCCTTCAAATTTCGTGATTTCAGATGAAGCTAGCGCCATCCTCCAGCAAGCCAACTGGCTGACATATGTACACTGATTACAAGGATTTGATACACAAGTAGCAATTGAGTTTATGCAAAACTTGCAATAAGGATAGACCAGAATCAAAGGTCGAGTCATACGAGTCATAGAGGAAATCATTTCTAAAGTCTCCAGAATACCAGCAGAAGGAGAAATATGGACAGAGAAACATCTCCTTCTACAAGAGGCAGTTGCAGCATATTAGGATCTAGAGGAGCCATTGGAGCGAAAAGGAAAATGGATTAACCCTACCTCTCTACACCATCCATGGCAGGAACTAATTACATTCATCCAAATATTCATTACATGTGACAGACGCCAAGACGTGGTAAAAGCTCGTCAACTTAAACTTTTGGTTGTACTTAAGCGAAAGATTTCAATTAACCTGCCTGATTTCTTAAATTCTATATTGCATAACACTGTTGTTAGATTAAGAAGAGCTAAAAATCCCGAAGCAGTAGTCAGTCACCATGGGATAATCAAAATACTCCCCATACATGAGTTGGACAAGAAGCAGATAGCCTCAGACAATTTTGTTAACCCTGCTGTAGAGGTACTCGAGGTAAACCTTGGCGAAACCAAAATTGAGCTTCCCAAGGTAAACATACCTAGAAGAAAAAGGTTCCATACTGCAACCTTAGAACCAAGGAGGCAAAAATGGTCCAAAACACTTCAAAGAACTTCAGACTTCATAGAGTATGTAGGGCCATCCCATTCTCTACCCTCAAGCCCTCAAAACGCACCCTTGCAAAACTTTTAGGAAGAGATGGCTTGAATCCTAGATCAATTGAAGGCAGACCATGAATTTAGAAGCCTATAGGAAGCAGATGAACAAGGGGAACCCATATATAAGTCTTCCAATGCCAGCAGTTCTAGCCACAGTGAAGTTCTACCCTACCAAGAGGAATCACAGGGTGGTGGGGCTCTGTCCCCTCTTGAGAATTATGAGATTAATAGTGAGGGGTAGGCAGAGGGGAGAACGGAATCAGAAAATCAGTCAGGAGACACTGTCCCTATGGAGAATAACATAAGCATAGACACAGTCCCTTTGACACCGAGAGGTAGCATTGCCCTGCCCAGTCTAGACCCTCACACAAAAGTAAACTCTGAAGATCAAATAAGAAACACCATCACGGGAAACATTGAGGTTGGCGACACCATTCCTGAAATTTGGAATACCTCTCCTCCACCACCTGTTGAAATCAGGTTAGGTGAGAATTCAGCTTAAAAGAAGATTAAGAAACTAAGCAGGGTCTGCAAAAGATTAAATAAAATGGTGAAATATTTGAGAAAACAACTAAAGGAGGAAAAAAGTGCCCAAAAGCTAAAGAAGGAAACCACCACCGCAAGAACTCGGACATAATTAGTCGCCAACTTGATAAACATTGTTGAAGCTAAGATACAGACTGACTTAACTGACATTTTTGAGGCCGAGATGAAAACCGACTTGGTAGCTACTACAAAGGCTGATATGCAAACTGACTTGGTAGCTACTACAGAGGCCAAAATTCATGCAAAACTATCAAACAACATTGAAGCCTCTACAAAAACTGAGCAGAAAATTATAGAAGAGAAGGAGATCCAAATAGAGGAAGCCCCTGCCTATGCCCACCTGGTAGAGAAAGCTGTTAATCAGAAATTGCATAATGAATTGGTGTAAAAATGGCATGAGCTAGCACAATGTAGGAAGGAGGTGGTGCTATCATAAGAATATCAAGCACTACTAAAGAAAATCACAGACCTCTCCTCCATAGAAGACGAGACATTTTCCTAGCTCAAAGAGGAATAGGCAAAGGTAAAAAGGGCACAAGAACAGGTGGAGCAGGCCAAGAAACAAATCACTACGATTTTTTCTCTGTATAATGGTGCATTAACATGCAGGGTACCAGCCACCAACTATGCCCTGTTCTTAACAGAACGATATGTATTGCTGAAATTCAAGGTCGTCAGGGTAGGGAAGTCCACAAATTTCAAAACCATAGAAAACTTTGTCCGCTACTACAATTATTAGGATGAACAGGTCCAATGCCTTCTATGTGAACTTTACATGCACAATTTATTTCTAGAAGAGGACACATAAATTAATCCTAGTCCCTTTATAAGAGATGTTCAGCTCCAAGTCTTCCTCTCATTCACCAAGAACCAGATTAAGTGGGCCAAGGCCTATAACATCTTCCAAAAGAGAGAACATGGCCTAGACTTGTGGGTCAGAGGAGAACCTACAAAACCCCTGCAGCTATTTATCCAACACAAGAACTTCATGCAAAGGCAAGGCGTAAAGACCAGGTTGGGGCCCATCCATAAAGACATTATAGAAAATGGACGGGAATAATTTGAAGACATTCGAGAAGCAGCCTTGGTAGCAGCTAAACAAAGATGGATGGCCTCCACAATAAATGTAAAGAATAGGAAGCCATTTGGCTACAGAAATTTCAAGGCTCCTGCCTCGAAATTCATCTCAAATAGTAACCTGGTCTTTAGCATGGGTCCTACATGGTTAGCTGTAGATATAGAAGCCCTCTTCTCTCGTATCCTCCTGAGGGCTATAATCATGACTATGAGTTGCCAAAAGGGCACGCAAACATTGCCTTTGCAATAATTAGACAAAACAGGGTTTCAGAGCATACAAGGAAAAGGTCTATCCTTCCTACTCCCTAACACAGTTGCACCTCAACCATCTGTTTGCATGAGGATATGCAATTAGGTAACCAGGGGGGCATGTTGGGCTGGAATTAAGGTATGTTTTCACCCTATGATTACTGGAATTCTAACACAGTCTTAGGAATTCTTCCTCATCTTAACAATAAAGAAAGAAAATATTTACAAAAATCAGGGCAATTGGGCTAACGACAAAAGGAACGTTTCTATAACAAAAATTTGACTTATTGTATCTCCATGTGCAGAAAGGCAGAGCAACTAGACCAACGGTAAACAAAAGAGAACCGATAGACATGAATGTATGCAATCTTTGTAACTCCCAAAAGCCATCAGAAGGCAAAAAGAGAGATTCGAGCTTGAGCACTCAAACGATAGCCATGCGCAGTGGGCTGTCGTTTGGAAAATACTATCCCCTCGCATGGAAATTCCTTTAAAAGGACCAGGGAAAAACTAGATGAAAAGTCAAATATGAATTCCCTTCTCTAATCAACGCATTAGGACCAAAGTATCCAATTGTATTCTTGTAGTATTCCTTGATTTAGTAAAGAGTTTTGATGTTTTGAACAATTATCTTTTGAGGTTTTCATTGTGCTAGAGCTTCTGGTGGTCTGGGCCCAACCCTTGGGGGTTTCCTCACTAATTTATGTGTTGTGCGTTCATTACAAAATCAATATCCAGTTATCTAATGCAGTTGTAAATTACATTTCCACTCAATAAAGTTATAGTTTTTCTCTCTTCAGAGCATTTTAACATTCATACTTATTGATTTAGAATAATCACATTTGTATTTTCTGGTTTATAATAAGGCTTTATAACTGTTATATTTTTTCCATTTTCTTCCAATACGTTGCAGTCGATTGATGAATTGTATAATAAATTGTTGTTCAATGTTATTTATCTTTACGGATTATATTTTTCTTTCAGCACAGTAAGGTGTCCAATTGTTGGTTAATGTCGATTAGTCATTTTTCAAAGAGAATTCCATTGCAAAATTATATAAGTAGTTACTGATTCACTTCATTAAGATTGTTTTTCACTTCAGTAAGATTGTTGTTCACTTCATTTAGATTGTTGTTCAATTCATTAAGTTTTTTGTTCAATTCATTAATATTGTTGTTAAATCCATCGTTATGATGTTCAATCATAGGTTCCCCCCCTTTTGGACTAGACAAAATAGTTAGCTACATTCTACCAAGCCATTTCCCTTTGAGATTGATTGAACTACGAGAATTAGATAATCCTTTTTCATAAGCATAGAGTAGTTATCAGTTGACCTCACTCGTATATAATGTTCTTAAACTCTTGAAATAAGAATACTTACCTCGGGTTGAAAATTGAATGAGAAACACTAAGGCTGCCTATAATAAGCCACCTCTATGAACCGACAACTACCTTTCTGGTTATTGAGGTGTCCTCCAACGTTTATTCCAAGCTTCTGGATGTCTCTAAATTTTGGGCCATTTATGTTGAGGCTCAGAAAAAGGTAGGGCCAACAAGCGTAACCATTTTTATAATGATAAATTACCTTATTATAAATTCTCAACAGAGAATCCGCTCATGTTGGATTACAAAATTCACGATGAGAATAATTTTGTGTACGACACCAAACCTTGATTTAGAATATATATGTGTGGCTTGGTGTTTGAGGATCTTCTTGAATAAAGGAGATTGAAAGAAATAAAGAATAAAATTATTCAAGCAACTAATATTCTCTATGATGCAAAAAATGTGAGAAATCGGTTTTTCGATTGCCCACTGGAAAAATCAGCTAGGTCTCTAACGAATGTGCCATTTACACTTGAGAATTATGAGCTTGAGAGTGATTTCATCAAATAGGACTTTTGCTTAAAATTTTATAAGAAAACTTCATGCAAATCTCTACAACTTGAGGTGCTCGAGGATGAGCATAATGGAGATGAGCCACAGAGGTAAGGAGTTCACTTTTGTTATACAAAAGGCTAAGTCTGATCTACGTGATATTCTTAGCATTCCTGTGAATTATAAGGTTCTTTTCCTTTAAGGTGGGGATTAAAAAAAAATTCATGTTTTTTGTTAAATTTTTGGAGTGTAGAAGATACATCATATTATATTGTGACTGGATCATGGGGTGACAAGGTGGTGCAATAGAAATCAAATTTTCCCTGCAAAGTTCAACTTCTCAATATCAATTACATGCATAGATTCCATTGTTTAATCAATTAACTAGTATTCACCACATCTCAAAGAATTTACAATAACACACATAATAATTAAAAGATTTATGCACAGAGCCTTTGGAATATTTTCATTTCAATTAAACAATGGAAAATTTTACATGCATAAACTCACAATCATACATTTCTCTCTTCAACTAATTCTACATTCATTTGGCCATTAGTTCAAATTTCTGATAGGCTTACAACAAACAAAATTCATAAATATAATATATTTTCTAAATGCTAAAATAACTCCATAAATCACCCATAAATAACTCCGTAAAGTATATTTTCCTAAATCCTCAAATGATGTGAAATGACTGTATTAGTTTTGTTGTGCTAAGGGTCTTTCAGTTTTAATAAACATGTGCATAGTTGGTTCATTAGTTTTCATGATGATTAAGGAGATTTTCTATGAGCTATAGATGCATTTTTCTAATTTATAATCATAAAATAACCATAAATAACACTAAATAGCAGTTTAAAACAAAGAAATAAGTCACCACATGAAGTTTACACAGCAGGCATGATGAAGCAATTCACCCCTCCTGAGCTACATCTGCTGGTCTAGCTCCCAATGGCTTCTCCATATTTCATTATGTTCAAATTTCTATATTACATGTACTTAAAGTGCTCTAATGGTTGTTTTATCTACACCAATGGCTTTAGAATGCTTTAATTATTCAAAAATGACTCTTCATTCACTGCAATTGGTCGAAAATTGAGCCTCCTACACTTTTTCCCAATATCTCCTAAGAAAACTCCACTAAATGTGGATAACTCAAGTGAACTGGAGTTAATTTTGGGTTGACTGCCAAATTTGGCACTCCTCTGCTAATTAAACCACACGTTAAATGTAACGGTTATGGTGGTGGCCATATGCGCACCCCACAACTGTTAATAAACGTGATGGTTTAGCGGAACCCCGCTTGAAATGCAGTTAGAAGACATTTGGGTTGAGCTAACCATGGTGGTTGGCTTGGAGTTTTTCGTGCCATGTGAATGGTTACAGGAACCTCTGGCGGGTTGGGACCGCCGATGGTTCCCAACCCCCAAATTTGAATGCATTCAGCCATAAATTAAACTTGCAAACCATAAGGTTAAGGAACAACACATAGAGTAGTTGGTAGACATGTGCATGAGCCTAGAGGGAGGTCAGAGGGTCAAGCCTTGCGCTCTCCACAAAATTCTATAATGAAGTTTCAGGGCCACATGGCAGCCTTTGGGCTTGCCACATGGCACCCTCTCATTGGCTAGAACAAAACATTAACACTATGACACTTGTCAACATTTGGTTGATCTGGTGCAAGAAATATTCCAAGGAATATTATTTTTTTTTGCTGACTGTGCATCCCAGTCAAAGTTGGTCAAACTGTTGTAATTTTACATGTTTTCCATTTCGATCAGAAAACAATATCTTCCTCATATGACATCGATTTTTTGAACCATTCGCAGCGACGAAATCAGGAAGACGAGATCTACGAAACCATCCTAGTTTCAACCCAATCCTGTAACTTTTGATTTTGAGCAAAAGTTATGAACTCCTGACCATTCCTCCACATTGGGAAGCTTTTGGACCCCAAAAGAATTGGTTACCTATTCAGTAGATGAGGGTACAAATCCCTCACCTTTCCAATCTCCATCCATTTTTCCTTGCTTGGTTTAGTGCCTTTGAGCACAACTCGAAGGTATTCAACACTTCCCCTCTTTGATGCTCTTGTCCTCTTGTCAATAATTGTATCCTCTTTGAGCTCATCAAGAAATTATGGTGAGAAATATTCAATAGAAGGTAGTTGAGCATCACTTCGTTGATCATCGATCAAAGGAGGCTCATACAAGCGTAATTTTTCAACATTAACAACTAGATACATTTGCATGTAAGAATGAAAAACAAGTTGGAATGCATTATTACTAACTTTATTTATGATCTTAAAAGGAACATAGCGAATGGGTTTGAGTTTTTTACCTTCCCCTTGCATCCTTTCTTTGCTAATTTTCAACCATACCTCATCTCCTTCTTGAAACTTGTGATCAACCCGTTGTTTTTCATGCCTCTCTTTGTATTTGATTTGATTTTTATCAAGTTCTTCTTGAACATGTCGATGTATCATCTGAATTTTCTCAATGAAATCTTGAGCCTTATCAATATCACTATGGCAATCAATTGCAACATCCTTCCCAAAGTTGAAGTCTAATGGTGATTTTGGAAAATACCCAAAGCATGCTTCAAAAGGTGAGGTTTGTGTTGAAGAGTGCTTTGCCTAGTTGTAAGCGTGATGAATGTAATGCAGTTTTTCATCCACAAATTAGGATTTTTGGTACAATATCCTCTCAATAGATGCACAATTGTTATGTTCAACACTTCAGTTTTTCCATATTTTTGTGGATGAAAAGCAGTACTCTTTTTCAATTTTGTATCCATCATTCCCCATAGATTTGACCAAAAATTCCCAATGAACCTATAATCCTTGTCACTTAAAATAGAAGTGGGAAATCCAAAATGAACAGAAACATTCTGAAAATAAAGTTTAGCAGTATGTTCAACAGTAATGGTCTTCTTACATGGCATAATTATACACATTTTATTGAATCTATCCACAACTACAAAAAGATAATCATTTTGCTTTCTTGACATAGGTAGACCTCCAAGAAATTCCATGGAGACACTCTCACATAGCCTTGATGGTACTTGTAGTGGCATGTGCAATCCAAGCTTCCTATTGCTAGGCTTGCTTTTTGCACACATAGAACAACCTCTTCTAAAACGTGACACACTATCTATCATGTGAGGCCAATAACAATACCTTTGTATTTGCGCGATTGTTTTTCTTACACCAAAGTGTCCAATAATAAGATAAGAATGAGTTTATCTCATGACACTTAGCCTCTCGGCTTGTTGTAGTTTTTAACCCTATACATAAATTATCTAAAAACGAATCTTCAAATAGAAAATAAACAATAGCGATAGCATAAAACATAAAATAGATATACATAGATATTTTCCACTAGATCCCAAATCGGGACGACCAGCTTGATTTTTTCATTATATTCCTTTCAGTGTTACAACACACATATATATATATATGCCGAAGCAGACATAAAGCCCAATCCATTAACCCTTGATTAGAACATAACCGTAGTTCCCTTGACCGGATCTATAAAATACCAGGGGCTGAAAACCATCATCGCCCAAAACCATGTGCAAACCCATGCAGAAAACCATGGGTGGGTCTGCCCATGAGTGGATCCGCATAGCAAAAAAAATTTCCTATGACAACGCTCCGGACCTCGACAGGGGGGGCTACCACCCCCCCTATAATGCCCCTGCTATGCCTGGTGCAACCTGGGACTGATCGTGGAAATAATATAGCACTTACCCAACACTTGTGGAATACATATCTTTCCCAAATGAAACATAAAATTTTTATGAATGTGATAATATCTTTCTTCAACTTGATTCCCTTCACTCGAACTAGCATACACATCTTTGAAATCAACATCATGTGCATATTGTTCTATGTAACTGTCATCTACAACGGAATCATTTTTTAGTAAAGTAGAATCATTGATGATCAGTCTCGAAAGAATATCTGCAAATTTATTGAATATACCTTTTTTGTACCTTATAACCAAGTGAAATTGTTGAAGAAATCCCATCCACCTAAAATATCTTGATTGCTGCAATTTTGTTTGCCACTACAAGTACTGTAATGGTTGGTGATCAGTGTGTACAATAGTCTCTTTACCCATCAAGTAGTGTTTCCACTTCTTGACACTCTGTACCAACACATATAGTTCTTTTTCATATGTAGGATTATTAATCACAACACCATTAAAGGTTTCTGAATGAAAGTCGATAGGCTTACCATACTACAAAAGAAGTGCACCCATGGCATAGTCACTAGCATCGGTTTGTATCTCGAATGGTTGTCTCAAATTTGGTAGTGCAAGGACTAGAGTTGAACTGATCTTGTCTTTTAAAACTTTGAAACGTTGCTACTATTTGCCTCCCCATTGGAAGCCTTTCTTCACACTTGTCACTGCATGAATATGAGTTGCAATGGAAGAAAAGTTAGCAATGAATTTCCTCCAATATTGATCCGCACCTAAGAAACTTCTTACCTCGGTAACTATTTTGGGCATGGGCCAATTCACAATGGCCTCCACTTTAGAAGGATCAATCCTCAATTATCCTCCTCCTACAATATGTCCTAGACCAAAGAAGTCTTTCCAAACTCACATTTTGACATCTTAAGAAACAACTTCTATTTCTTCAAAATATCAAGCACTCTATTTACATGAAAGACATGATCTTCTCTTGTTTTGCTGAAAATCAAAATGTCATCTAAGTACACAATAAAAAATTCATCAAAGAATGGTCGCAAAAAATTATGCATAACTCGCATAAAAGTTTCTAGTGCATTACATAAACCAAAAGGCATAGCTAGCCACTCAAAGAGTCCTTGTTTGGTTTTGAATGCTGTTTTCCATATATCACATTCTACAATTCTTCCTTGATGATATCCACTTCGTAAATCTAACATAGTGAAAAAATTTGCGTCTTTCAGCTAATCAAGGAAATCATATATTCTTGGGTGTGTGTAATGATTTTTTACTGTAATTTTGTTCAAAGCTCAAAAATCTACACACATGTGCCAAGTTCTATCTTTCTTTGGTATCAAGATTATGGGTGAACCGCATCGCAAGGTGCTTGGAATTATGATACCTTTTATCCAACATCTCTTTGATTTGACTCTTTATTTCATAATTCTTCATTATCAACATGCAATACATACCGATGTTTGGAAGAGGACAATACTGATGCAACTGAATCTCATGTTGAATTTCTATTTTTGGAGGCAATCATGTTCACTCCTGAAACATCTCATGATGACCATTATCCACATCATATAAATATGATTTCAACTTAGGATTGCATCCCTCAAAATATTCATGATTAACTTTAGCTTTAGGCTTAATCATAAGAAGAACAAAATTCTTACTTGAATTTACCAGCCTCTTTACATATCCACTATTTACTAAATCAATGCTTGTCTTCTTGTGGTGTGCTCTAACAATGAACTCCTTGCCATATTTGAATAAATGATACTTGTTATCATGGCAATGGAAGATATATTTCCTGTCATACAACTAAGGAGTCCCTAATAAAATACCATTTATATCAAGTGGAACCACATGTAATTCAACTGTGTCAACAAAGCTTGCACTAAGTGCAAACCTTAATATACATTTCCTTGTAACCTGTAGATTTTCATCCTTACAAATCCAACCCAATGGATGGTTTTGGATATGGTATGGTCTCAAGGTTAAGTTTTTTGACCAAATATTCAGAGATTAATTTTTCTTCTGACCCACTGTTAAACAATGTGTCAATCTTGGTATGCTTGGATATGACCCTTAGATGAAACAGTTCTATTATTTCTTCTTCATTTGGAGTGTTTATGTGACAGTTTGATGTAGTGGTACTGGGTTTGGTTTCAATTTATTTTCCTTTCATGTTCTTCAATCCCATGGTTGTAACTTTAGTTTCATCACCTGAATCAGACCCTAAATCATGTTGAGTTGTAGCAGTAGTTTTTTGTTTTCCTTTGTTATTGGGTTTCTTTGGCCTCAATTCTGGATGTAATTTCCAACAATGAGTTTCATCATGGCCTTATTTTGAACAATGTTTACAAGTCACTTTTTCTCCCTCTTTCTTAATAGATGCATTTCTTTATTTTTACCTTTTGGGCTCTTTTCCTTAGCTTTACCCTTAAAAGGTTTTTCCTTACCCTCTTCATGAATGTTCTTCCCTGTAGCTTCTAGATGTGTGGCCTGAACACAAACTTCATCTAGACTGGTGGGGTTAAACAAGAGAATAGTATGTTTTAGGTAGCTATGTAAGCCTCCTATGTACTTTATCAAGGTGTCTTTGGTCTGCAAATCCACCCCTAATAAAAGAGCTCTTATCCTAAATTCTTCGGTGTATTGTTGCACATTTTTTTCCCTTTAAGTGCCTAAAGTTCCATGATAGAATCATTGTTATAGCATCATTTCTCACCTTGACATGATTCATGATTGCTTTATGGCTTTATGGGCACCCATTCCTACAGACTTGGACAAATTCACTTAAAAACAGTGTAAAATCCTCCATACGCGACTATGCCCGTGTTTTTCCGCGTGTATACGCGAGTACAGCTAGACTTTTCCGCGTATGCCATTAAAATGATTAAAAAAATATATAAAAAATCCCTAATTTCGCGCTGGGTTGATGGTTACTCAGGTAGTTCAACCACCCCAGCCCGTGGCCAACTGTTTCCAACTGCTGAAACTACTTGGAGGGACTATAAAAGGACCTCATATGT
Organism: Pinus albicaulis; assembly: GCA_034641835.2. Taxonomy (NCBI): domain Eukaryota; kingdom Viridiplantae; phylum Streptophyta; class Pinopsida; order Pinales; family Pinaceae; genus Pinus; species Pinus albicaulis. Next base: position 1,134,048,905 of record CM076574.1, read on the forward strand.
ATGGCCTAAGGGAGAGAGAGAATTATTATTGTTACACTCTGTTGGTATTCCCTATCCAAGTCTGATTCCCCGTGCCTCCTGCACTTTCCCAGTTCATTTCAGGAAACCCTTGTTTCCTTGAGATACACATCCCTTTATATGTTATCTCGTATGCACTCATTTGGAAGGAGTCTTAGCGAGGGAAGGGCTGGACGGATCCGGACGACGGTCTGCGAAGGCCTTGGAAGGATCAGGTGATCTCTCCACTTACTTTTGTACGTACTATTTTTATAATACAGAAGTATCATGCTGTTCCTGAAATAAATGTGTTAGTGTATGCTTTAATGTATGAAGAATATTTGTTATACAAGCATTTATGATGATTTATTTAATGTTTTATATGAATCTCACTAACATATAGAGTAGAAATATACTGTACAACTTGTCCTTTGTGCTGGTTTCTTCTTGTATTTCAGGTGAAGGAGGAAGGACGGTTGCAGGGAGTTTGAACTCCACGTGGATCTACTTCAAGCGTAGGACCAACGGGTAAACCTCTCATTGCTCTCAACTGGTTTTACGGAAAATTGTGTTTGTGTGGTCCCTCTTTGTTAGTGTAATGCGCCCCTGCTCTGTGGAGGTTGTATCCCAACCAACCTCTAGGGTGTTAATTCCCCGAAACAGAACTGGCGACTCCACTGGGGACCTCATTCTTGTGATTCTCCTGTTGGGTTGTTTCAGCTATTTGGTAGGTTGCCAACAGTTTTTCCTGTCTTTTGCAGTCCAGTTTGCTTTCTTGCAGTCAGTCTGAAGTCTTGGTGTTTTTCCCAGGCTTGTCCTTTTTATTTTTCATTATCTTTCTTTGTATACGCTCTTTTGCCTGCACACAGTCGCGTATACCCGTGAGTTTGTGTAGAAGGAACCGCGTATACGCGAGTTTCCCTTAACACAGACGTGTATACACGCTGGTTGCATAACTGCAAGGTCGCGTATACCTAGGCAGATTTTGAATTTTTAGGATTCTGGAGTTTTTGGTCCTTTCTGGCTGTGGAGGCCTGTGTTTACAGTGTCTCTGTACTTACTGGAGTGTGAAGGAAGTGGTTTCAAGTCTTGTTTCTCTTTCGTTTGTTCGAAAACTAATCTTTTTGGCAGAGTGTTCTTGTTGGTGCTGGCACTCCTGGATTGAGTTCCAAGATTGCTTTCTGAGCATTCTTGGCTATTCTGCTTTATCAGAACAGAGAGCTTCTGCTCACTGACTCGCTCCTATCTTTGTGTTGTGCTTTGCATTGCTTTTTTGCTTTGTTTTCGATTGGTTTTCTTGAGTTTCATAGGCTAGGGTTTTGTTGCAATTTTTCGAAGAACTTTTCTTGTTTCTTTGGAGTCTTTTGTTGTAACGAGTTTGCACTATTTCTCTAGGCTGGTTGGCTGAGTTTTTGGTCTTCCATTGCTCTTATTGATCTTGCTATCATTAGCTTTATAAGGTTTGGGAGCATTGTTGAAATTTATGCTTGAAATTCGGTCTCATTTTGGCTTGGATTGTGATAGTTGCGCTTGGTCTTTTTTGAGCTCTTGCTTTATAAAACTAAAAAGCCCAAAAAACATTTGTTTTGCTTTTTGTTTTTGCATATCAAAAACTCAAAAAACATTGTTTCTTGTTTTTGTTTTTGTTGTTGCCTTTTCATTTTCGTTTGGTCATATCTTTTGGAGTTGTTGTGAAGTTTCTTGCTTCTAGTTTTCAGCTTGATTTTGAGGAGAGGTTGTCATTTGATTTCTTCTTCTTCTTGTTGAAGTATTTTGGTGTCTTATATTAAGAGTTCTTGTTTTCAAGAATTGGCTTTCTGGACAACAAAATATGAGTTAAAACTGAAGGAGCCTTTTGGGAAATTTCACCTTGTTTCAAGAGACTTTTTGCATCTTAGAATTTACATGCTTGTAGTCATTTGCATTAGGTGCATTGAATCATTTAGTTAGCTTCTTAGTTTTTGTGAGTGTGAGTTTGTAATTCGAAAAGAAAAATACAAATTTTTAGTCTTGTAGAACCTCTATAGAGATTACTTTTCATCGAAAGACAAAGAACTGCATGTGCATGTAGTCAGGTTTTTATTAATTTCTTTTGCGTCAAAACACCATTGGTTTCATCTCCATATCCTTGTGACTTAATACAACAGCCCTTAAAATAAGCGATTTAATCTAAAATCAACTAGCAAGTTTTACTAAGTGTCAATCACCAACTAGCTAGGTTGTAGGGCCTTGGAATATGTGAGTGGAGAGTTAACTCTCCAAGGCCGCTCAAACAAACATAGAAGTTGATTAATTGAGCGAAATCCAACTCCGTGAGGTGGACTGGGAAAGCTCTCATCCGAGAGTCAAGCGCAAGGGGAAGTGAAGGTTGAGAAGAGGGATACCCCCCCTCCAATTAGTTGAATCTGACCTCAAGACCGTTCCGCCCAGCTTCTGATACGGATTGGTGTCCATAGTTGCCGTTCCTAGGTTCCACACAGGTGACTGCGGGGGGGAATACCCGTGGTACCTGAGGCAGACGTCGCATCACTTTCAGCAGTACTTCTGGGAGGTGCCCTTGCGAAGCTTGGGTGGTTGAGCCGGCAAAGGCTGTCGTTAGGATGTCGGCGTAACTGTTTCTGATACCTTCGCTAGTTGTTCTGGGCCCTAATCATCCCAGACTGCTTTCGGAAGGCCCTATACTTCGCTTTCCTGTATTTTGGTGTCCGGTCCTCATCACCCGAAGCGGAAATACTTGGAGGCTTTTTGCTTGCTGTTTCTCAGGGATTTTTATTTTAGTGAGTGCTCTTTGCTCCTAGCTTGCCTAGCTTTTCACTTTTTTGAGTCTAATATAATAAATCTGTAAAAGTGGCTGATCAAGCGCCTCGACGTTCAAGGAGAATCCGAGGGTTATCTCCCGAGAGTGCAGAGCCTTCTTCGAGAAGGCGTAGGAGCGATTTAGCAGGTGGTTTTCACCCTGTGGAGTCTGACACTGTGGAGAGAGATCCTCCACTGAGGTCTGAAGGTTTCATTGCTGATTCCGGTGTCGGTTCCGAGAGGAGCGTTCCGCTCACCTCGGGAGTGTTGTTTCCTCGGGAAGAAGATTTTCAGATAGAAGATATACCTGAGCCTGCAGCTACAGGTCCATCTCCTCTTCCTCCTGATCATCCGTTTGTTATTCAGTACGTCGGACCGGAGTCTAAGAGACCACCGGATCTTCCATATCATTTGTATCATTCTTATACGTGCTTCAAAAGGGAACGGCTTCCGTAGTGCTGAGGCATCCCAGGACCCTATGTGGGGCGGGGGCAACTGTGCTTGATCTTCGATTGCTTTGCTTGCTTTGCTATCTCAGCCTCCTGGGTTCACCTAGGCATATGTTTCTCATTCTGGTCCCTTCTGTTCAGGGATGTCCATTAGTGGAAATCCCTCGTTTTCCTTTTCCGCCGGTGCAGCTGGATCCACACCCATGTCTAACATGGCTAGTGGATCAGCTTCGTTTCAGGGTTTCCCCTTTGGGACTGGGCATATTCCCAGTTCCAATCCTTCTTTAGGGTCATTTCCTTTTACCTCCCAGACCCAGAGTTTCAACCCTTGGTCTGGGGGGCAAAGTTCGACCACTTTTACAGGATGGAATCCTGTCTTTACAACGGCTGGGGCAGGGAATCAGTTCTTCGCGGGTCATCAAGGGAATGCTTCTTTCCCTTCATCGAGTGCTTATCAGTCTTTTCCTCCTTTGTCTAATGCATGGAACCCCTACCAGGGGCTTTCCTCTTCAGTCAATACTTCAGCGGGGGGAACTATTCTGGGTTTTGGTAACTCGGCGTGGGGAGGAGGTTCTTCTCCGTTTTCTACGAGTCCTTTCTGGCAGCCTGGTGCCTCATCAAATCCAGGCTATTCTTTTCAGAATGTTAGAAATCCATCCCATCAAGGATGGAATTCTCAGGCTCCGCCTCGATTACCGTTTCTGGCAACGTTAAACTTGCCAGACTTGTCGAAGTTAACTAATGACCCGATTCGGTATAGTCTGGGGTGGCCTCCAGTCCCAACCAAACTTCCTTCAGACATTCCTAAGTTTGAAGGTAAGAATGGTGAAGATCCGGCAGACCACATCACCACTTTCCACTTATGGTGCTCATCGAACTCCCTGATCGATGACTCGATTAGGTTGAGATTATTTCAACGCACCCTAACTGGGAATGCTGCCAAATGGTATATAGAGCTCACTGGGGGCAGTTTCGCCACATTTGGAGAACTGGCTGTCACTTTTCTTAACCATTTCCAGTTGCCTGTCAGATATGAGGCTGGGACCGAACTCCTAGCTAATTTTAAGCAGGATGAGGCAACTCACATTTCTGATCATATTCAGGAATGGAGGAGAAGGAAGAGGCTTATCAAAGCCCATATTCCAGGTGAGTTCCTTCTCGAGTGGTTTTGAAATCGCTTCAGTCAGACATTTCAAAGGATGTATCCCTATCTGGGGTATTTTCCGAGGAGCAGGCCATTTTTAGGGCCCAGCAGTTAGAACTGATCTATTCTCAGTCTGGGATGCTTTATAAGTATTTACCCAATGCTCCTCGCTCCAAATTGGATTTGTCGAAACCTAAACCTGGTCCGCATGGTGACGGACTTGTCGGATCGGTCAGTAGTAGTGCAGCCAGCCTGCTTAATCAATTGCAGCAGTTGTCTTTACAATATGCTCCTTCTGGTCAGGCTGTGCCTGCTGATTCATCACCTTCCCAGTCCTTGTCCATAAATGCTGTCCAAGCTTCTGATCCCAAAGGAAATCAACAATCCGATGGGAAAAAGAAGGGACGTAATAACAAGAAGAAGGGCAAGAATGGGAAGGGCAATGCAAATAAAACCAACGAGCGTGTTGGTGAAGGGCAAAAGGAGAAAAAGAAAGTGAAGTTTCCATGCAAGCTTTGTGCTGGAGACCATCTCACACACCTTTGCCCGAAAATTCAGGATGCTCAGCGCCTGTTATCTCAGCAGGGTTCTTCTAGTTCCCAGGCTGTGCTAACAAACCCTTTTCCCCAAGGGCAGCAATTGATTGTTGGCGCGAACCAGAATCCTGGGCTTCCTCTGGAGGTCCCCAGGAAGGGGAAATTCCATCGAATATCTTTATGATGAGTGCTCACGTGGATGTCGCTACGAGATCCCGTGATTATGGTGGAGAGGAATCTTCGAAAGCTAAGGAAGTTCCTGATGCTACTGAGCCGCTTCATATCACGAAGCCAACTATCGAGTCTATGCCTCGGATGCCAAAAGCATCTTCTAAGCGGTCAACGATTAATCCGAACGCGAGAGCTGCCCAGAACTACTCGATTGTAGAAGATCTGGCGCAGAGTCCTTGTGCTATGTCTGATTTAGAGGTACTCCAGTCTTGTTCGGCTCAGCGCAGTGCTTTGCTCGCTGCCATTGGGGCTGTTGATCCGAAAAATTCTCTTCTGATTACTTTTGATATGGCTAACTTTAAGAAGAGACTTCCTCATCATATGGCCTTCCATATTAAATCATCGTATCGGAAGACTAATATCTTTCGCACGGTTGTTGATGAGGGTGCTTCTACTTGCGTGATGTCTCTCGCATGTTGGAAGACACTAGGATCTCCCAAAGCTGTTCCATCTAGCACTATTCTTACTGCATTCGATGGCCATTCTCATAGGCCCCATGGTATTGTCCCGGCTTTGCCCATCTGTGTTGGGGGCAAAACCGTTAACATAGAGGTTGAGGTAGTAGATGCAGCCTTGGACTACAACCTTCTGTTGGGGAGGAACTGGATATATGATATGGATGCCATTGCATCTTCACTATTTCGGATAGTATGTTTCCCCCACGAAGGGAGGATAGTTACGCTGGATCAACTGGACTGTCCTCCTGTAGACCTGGATGCGCCTCCTGACTCATCTGTCCCTAAGTTGGACAATACTAAGGCACCTATCGAGAATCTGGGAGTTGGAATGTATTCTTCCCTGATGGGATCTTTTGATCTTCCTCCTCCTAAGGTGTCTATTAATGCTATTTCATCCTCCAAGGCTCCCCTTCGAAGAGAGTTCTTTCGAACTCATTATTTTTCGGACCCTTGGACCTTACCTTCCCCAACCGCCACTTTAGAGGAAGGGCAAGTGGGTGGAATGGCATTCCCGATTTCTGCAGCTGAGATTGCATATCAGTCTGTTGTTGACACTGCAGAGTCTGATCCAGCTCCTCTTTCGCCGGAAGAGTTGGATGGTGATGTGGCTCCGGCTTGGACGCTTACTTCTTCTTCTGCCCAGGATTGTCTAGATACCACTCTTCCATCTGAAGAGGCCATCCTGGAAGCGATGACAGGTATAGATAGACCGTGGGATGATTTGCATCATCGGTCTTACTTCCTACCTGACTTGAGCGAAGTCGAAACAAGTTTTCCAAGTCGTCAGTCTCCTGGACCTGTTCACCCAGTCTTGAGCCCCTTAGCACCAGCACAGGTTTATGCTGAAGGGAACATGGCTGTGGTCTCTCCTACTATCCCGGTGAACATCTCCAGGAATCCCAACATTATCGAGAACGTTTTCATTGGAGCTGAATGTTCCCATGAAGAGGTTCAAATCTATACAGAGCTCTTCAAAGAGTATAGGGATGTTTTTGCTTGGTCTTATGAGGAAATGCCTGGCATAGACCCATCTATCGTCCAGCATGAGATCAAGACGTATGAAAACGCTAAGCCGGTCAGGCAAAAACTTCGTTCGGTTAATCCTAGGAAGGCAGCAGCTATCAAAGCTGAAGTTGAAAAGCTGCTTAAGGCGGGATTCATTTTCCCAGTTCCTCTGACTGAATGGGTTTCAAACCCCGTTCCTGTTGATAAAAAGCAAGGAACAATTCGAGTATGCATCGATTTCAGAGACCTGAATAAGGCGTGTCCTAAAGATAATTACTCCACACCCTTCATTGATCAGATTATTGACGAGTGTGCCGGTAACGAGATTTTTTCCTTCATGGACGGTTTTTCTGGTTATAATCAAATTACTATCCGTCCAGAAGATCAGCATAAGACCGCATTTATTTGTCCCTGGGGTACGTTTGCATATAAGAAAATGCCTTTTGGTCTTAAAAATGCTGGAGCTACCTTTCAGCGAGCCATGTCTTACGCCTTCCACGACATCAAGAAAATTATCGAGGCATACTTAGATGATCTAGCTGCTCATTCTCGAAAGAGGATGGATCATCCTGGTCACCTCCGGCAAATATTTGAAAGATGTCGTTTTTATAAAATTCGTTTGAATCCGAACAAGTGCATTTTCACGGTAACATCCGGTCGGCTGTTGGGATTTATCGTGTCTAGGGAAGGGATAAGGGTAGATCCCTTCAAGGTTGAGGCAATACTTTGGTTGCCTCCCCCGTCTTCAATCCGTCAGCTTCAAAGTCTCCAAGGGAAGTCTAATTTTCTTCGGAGGTTTATCGTCAACTATGCTGAGATTACAAAGGGATATATGAGACTGTTGAAGAAAGGAGTTCCTTTTCTTTTGGACGACTATGCTCAACGCTCATTCGATGCCTTGAAAAAGGCATTGACCTCTGCTCCTTTACTGAGTCCACCCGATTATAGCAGAGATTTTCTTTTGTATCTGGCTACAGCAGAATCTACCATTGGTATGGTTCTGGTTCAGGAGGATGATGCTCTGGTTGAGCATGTTATTTACTACCTTAGTCGAGGACTGGTAGGACCTGAACTGCGATACACCCCGATAGAAAAATTAGCCTTAGCAGCAGTCCATGCTGTGCAGCGACTTCGGCATTATATTATTCTTCGCAAAACTTATGTCTTGGCAGCTGCCAATCCATTTCAGTTTGTCCTCAGCAGGTGAGTGATTGGGGGCAAATATAATAGATGGATTGTGATATTACAAGAATTTGATCTAGAGTTCATGTCTGCCAAATCCAAGAAGTCATTAGTCTTTGCGGAATTGATCTCCGAGTTGCCTTGTGGAGAGGAAATGATCTATGATGAGTCCTTTCCGGACGAACACTTGTTTCTAATCTCTTCGCAAGATCCTTGGTATGTGGATATCATTGTGTATCTCTAGACTGCGAAGTTTCCCTCTTCTTTTTCGAAAGATGAGCGTCGCAAGCTGCGTCACTTAGCCAAGAATTATCTGATTATTGGTGATGCTTTGTACCGTCGAGGGGTTGATTCAATCCTAAGACGCTGCTTAACTTTCGAAGAAGCTGAGGCTGTGCTCAATGATTCTCACGGTGGAGCTTGTGGGGGTCATTTATCAGGGCTTGCTACAGCCCAAAAGATTTTGCGTGCTGGATACTTCTGGCCCTCGATTTTCAAAGATTGCATTGAATCGGTCAAGAAGTGTCATCCTTGTCAGGTGTATACTCGGAAAATGCGCGCTCATCCAGCTCCGCTTTTTCCAGTCGTTACTGCCGGACCCTTTACAAAGTGGGGTATGGATTATACTACTTGTAACCCGCCTTCGGCAAAAGGTCACAAGTACATTATCGTAGCAGTAGACTACTTTACGAAGTGGGTCGAAGATATGCCTACTTTTGGGAACGATGGTGAGACTGCAGCTCTTTTCTTCTTCAACCAAGTTATCGCTCGTTTCGGTATACCTAGAGAGATTGTCACTGACCATGGCAGTCACTTTCAGAACAGTATGATGGTTGAGTTGGCTCTTAAATTGGGTTTCCGGCAGGAGCATTCATCTCCATATTATCCTCAGGCCAATGGCCAGGTGGAAGCCGTGAATAAGTCCTTGAAGACAATTCTTCAACGGACGATTGATAAATATAGATCCAACTGGCACATTATGCTATATCCTGCACTCTGGGCATACAGGACGTCAGTTAAAACTGCAACTGGCTTTACTCCGTTTCAGTTAGTCCACGGGGTGGAATCCGTATTTCCCATTGAATGCGAGATTCCTTCCCTTAAATTAGTTTTTGAGCTTCTTCCTGACACTTCTAGTCTGGCAGAGCGGCTTCTTCATCTGGAACATCTTGATGAGCAGCATCGAGATGCCGCCACGTTGAATGAAGCGCATAAAAACAGAGTCAAAGTTTAGTACGATAAGGCGGTTAAGCCTAGGGTCTTTTCCGAAGGTGACCTTGTTTTGGTCTATGCCCAAGAAAAAGATGCCTTGGGGGCAGGAAAGTTTAAATCGATGTGGTATGGCCCCTATATCGTTAAAAAGGTCCTTAAGAAAGGAGCTTATACCTTGGTTGATTTCGAAGGGAACGAGTTGCCGAAGCCCCGAAATGGGCTCTATTTGAAGAAGTATTATGCCTAGGCTTCGGCCTGGCATGTTGCTTTTGTATATAGTAGTTTTGCTTTGTACATATCTGGTTGATTTTCGATCTTTGATGAGTTGGTGATGTTTTTGATCTGCTTTGGCAGGTTGTGTTGGATGTCATGAGTCATTTTGGTTTCACCGATGGTGCTAGTAGACACACCCGGAACTTAGCTTCCGTGGCTTGGGTGCTTCATTATCCTTCCGGTCAGCTGTTGGTATCAAGAGGGGTCTGCATTGGTCCTGCTTCCAATAACGTAGCAGAATACACTGCAATCATTCATCTACTCTCGGAGGCAATATCTTTGGGTGTTGATTCGTTGGTAGTTTTCTTGGACTCCCAGCTGGTGGTGTCGCAGTTGAACAACACTTATCGGGTACGAGATCCAGTTTTATTACGATTGTTCTTGAGGGTACGTTTGTTACAAAGGTCATTTCAATTTTTAACATTCATGCATATTCCTCGAGCTGACAATTGGTTTGCTGACTCATTGGCTAATCAAGCTTTAGATTGGCATATTAATCATTCAATACAATAAATTCTAATCATCAAAAGCATCATACATTTGATACATTTATCGCATCACATCAAATATCGCTGTATATATATCATCGGTATGTCAAAAAACTTTACAAAATTTGGATCCATAAATGCCGTACAAAACTTGGGCTTATGCCCCATCATGTTCAGTCTCAAAAATAATATACAGTCATCTAATATATAAAATCTGTCTACTCCTGAGGACCCTGCCCAGAAGTCGTGTTCCTATAGAACATCACTGCAGTGGCCACACGGCGGAATAGTCTAACCCAGTCCTGGGGTACTCCTACAACCCGTCTCTGGACGGCTTCTGGCAAGTCCTCCACGGCAGCCAGAGGGATTTGGCGGGTCAGTCCCTCCAAGTTTCTCTGCACGGCCTGGAGTGTCCTGTCAAAATCCGCTGTCTCCGCCTCACCTCTGCGGCGCTTGTGATGTGCTAGGCCCTCAGGACGAATTGGTCCAACATCTGAAACATGATCATTTTTCATTGTCAGTCATTATGAATCCAATCCAAAAACATGTTTGTTTTTCATTTTTCATACATAATTGAAAAATCCAAAAAAATCATATAAGTTAAAATTTTTTTTGCAAAACTTACCGACTGCTCCCCATGCTGCTCCGGGTGGAAGTACTAGATCTGGATCTCCTCGGAAATCCATCCCGGCATAGGGATAGTCGTCCACTGCGATGATCTGTTCTCTCCACCACAGGAAGAACTCATCGTCCCAAGTGGTTCGGGGTACCTCGCTGCCCCCCAGTCTCTTCATCATGTCTGCCCAACGGGCAATTCTTGGGTCCCGCGGGCTGCTGATAGTCGAGATGACTTTGGGTCTCAAAGCTGGAACTCTCTCTCGAAGAAGAATGTTGTCAAAATGGTCCCATAGCCAAAGTGTTTTGTCTTTGTTTGGCGAATGGAGGTCAGCTGTTGTTTCATGTTCAGTAGCAGGGCTGTGCACCAATCATACACATGAATTAAGCACTCTACAACTATGCTCATGTGCGTCCTGGACGCCTGATGTAGTGAGGCAGATCCTGCCACTCTGCCGATGGTGAACAGGAGGATCTTTATGTGCAAATCCCTGATATCTCTGATTGCAATCTGTGTTCCAACCTTCTTGGAATTCTCTACGCAATATATTTGGACATAGTCTTCCACGGTCAACCCTCCCAGGGGCTTTCCGTGCAAGTCCACTGGATCTCCCCTCCTGGAGAGTCCAGTGATGAAGTATATATCTTCCACTTCTATGCGTAGTGGCATCTGATCAATTATGAAGCAATCTTGATCTGGTTCCCAGTAATTTACGAGCATTTCAAGCAATCGCACATTACTTTTCATATTGGGCATTTTAAAGAATTTGAACAATCCACAGTTTCGGAGGACATTTTGTGCTGCGCGATCCTGGATGACCTCTTGGTCTATTGTGCTATGCTCACGTTCCCTCCATGAGATGGTCATCCTGAGAAATTTCATCAAAATTTGCATTAGAAACACTTTTTTGGGTTACGGACTTGCGCATACGCGACTTTTCCTGTGCACAGTCGCGTGTATATGCGACTTGCCTTCATTGAACCCGCGTATGCGCAGATACGCATTTTTTAAGAAGGGTTTCCAGGCAAAAAATCACTTAATTTTAATTTTCAAACGGACAAAATGAATAAACAGGATGATTAAGGAGCCTACCTGAAGTTTCGCTGAATTCCGACGGTCGGTTGTTCCTCATTTGCTGAAACAAGTTTTTAGCTCCAGAGCTCTTTTTCCAAATCAGCTATGCAATAATGAACCAATTGAGAGGTAATTTGTGTATTTATGGCTAAAAAATTGAAATTTTTTGCAAAATTTCCTTATGCTTATTTTTTCGATCTATCTTATGCTGTATAACTCGATTGCTTGGAAGTGCCCAGTTTGGTATGTTTTCAGGTACATTTTGACAATTTTGAGACTTTTCCCGGTTTTTGATCCATGATTTCAGACTCTTCACGGCAGGTATATGATCTTCACTGGCATATAGGTTAGGGAATCACTTTCCGTTGCATCTTGCATTCTAGCCTCCATACTGATCACTTGCCTTAGGGTCGATCCCATCAGGTCATGAGTATTACACCCATTTCACTCGCCGATTTTTAATCATGACTTGATGGTAGAGCCTTCCTTTACATGGGCTTCCTAGTTAGTTCCTCACTATCACTTGTTGCCCATGCTGCTTTTTATGTAGGCTCGGGAGTCCTCTTTAGTCCCGCCATGTCTTTTGTGTTGAAGCTTCATTCTTCTCCTTCATCACTTATCATTTTTATGGCTTATACCCTAGAGGCTCCCTGGTGTCGTTAAGTTGTATTACTGCATTGCATATTGGCTACTTGTTTATCCTGGCCTTTAGCCGGCTTCATTTGGACTCGATGTTTAAGCCAACTTTTGACCTTGACTTTCTGTACAAGTTAACCATTGCATGCTCTTAGCTATCACGACTTGACACCTTTGTACCCATGGATGGAACGTTCCTCTGAGTATCACTGACCAGTTTTCGCCACCTTGCATTGAGCATAGGATTGTTCCAATCCCAGGAACTAGTGCATCTACTTTCTTGATACTCGTTCTATCCATTATACCATAGCATTCTTTTATTCTTTTTCAGGCTTATTATGAAAAAGACAAAAAAAATAAATATAACAAAAAGAGCGGGAACGGGATGTATCTTCGTTATTTTGATGGCAGTACAGAGTCAGTTTGTCGCCCTTGAACAAAGCACATATACTTATATATATTTCCTTCATTTTGGGATGGTTCTAGTTTTGACCTAGGTTCAGCCTTTACCATGTTTCACTTGTCAGTTCTCCCCCGGTTGGTTATCTCTTCCAATCATATGGAGAGTTTGTTCTGCCTCCTGCATAATAGACTTATACAGTGTCACTTTTTATTGCCATGGTCATCACGAGTCGTGCTTTTGTTCAAGGGAAGTCTAACCTGAGTCGGCCATTCTGCGGTGTCTCTTGACTCATTATTCAGTCGGCCTTCCCGGTCTTGTCAGTATCATGTTCTATCACATCAGATGTTTTGGTCTTCTGCTCGTGCTGGTTTGAGAAGGTCCCCATTGACTTCTTGCCGGTGGGTTTGTCTCTTATCGACTACGACACATTGCTCTGAGAGCAAACCTAGAGCCGCACCCTAGGCCTATTTCCATCATTGATAGGTGACCTTGTGCTCAGCATTTGATCATCATCATGGGTCTTTGACTGAGTGGTTTCCCCTGTGTTCGACGTCAGCACACATTATCACACTTGGGATTCGTGCGGTACCTTGATTTCCATTTGACCCTATCGGTGGATTTCTCGCCTCTGTGTCAGCTTTCATTATTGGTTGGTTCAGAGGGTTTCTTCCGTGCGCTAGCTTCATCTTGTGCATGTCGGAAACGTACTTCGGTTTTGGTTCCGTCACTCTACTTCGTCTGATTTCCTTCCAAATCTTGGCTTGCGGGTTACACTCGCGCTGGACTGATGTGGGATGCCTTAATGCCTTCCTTCCAGCAGATCTTTTCCCATCGACTCCGACTCATTGCTCTGGGAATAAGATCTAGAGTCTTTTGTCAGTACCTTAGGGTTTGCAGTCATCAGTGGCAGACTCTTCGCTATCAACAGTGGGGATTCATCATTGCCTCCTGATTGGTATATTCTTTCAAGTGTTCGACTTCAACTCATTCATTCACACTTGTCAGATTGTACTGGGGCACCTTGACACTCATTATCATTATCGGTGGGTTGTCTCGCGTTGGTTAACGAGAAACATCATTGCCCGGTAATCCAACGATTTCTCACATGGTCGACTTCAGCTCATTTATTCCCAGTGTGTAGAATTGTGCCGTTGTGATCGGTGAAGACCTCGGGTAGCATCAGCATTTCTCGGTTCACTGTTGACAGTTCTCTCAGTTTCTGCCAGTGTTGCCATCCACCCTTATATGTTGCAGTTCAGCACAGCAGCATCTTATATGTTGATCCCCGAGTTGCGTGATTGTACCGTTTGATCCGCCTCTTATGATCCGGTACTTGGAGATTCAGTTACTTGATTAGACATCCAGTTGCATTATCTTTGATCAGCTTTCTATATGTGATACTTGGACATTGATACAGACTTGTCTTTCCGGGCCCTGCTCAGATGATTCACTATGTACTTTCAGTTCAGTTATACTTGTATACATGTTGGATCTATTCAGTACTTTCTATATATATGATGTATTTTTGACTGAGCATGGGTATGCCCGCCTCAGCATGTGTTGACTCTCTGGTTTCTTTCATTGGTTTTTGGCAGGCTGAAATCTGGTGAAGTCCTCTCTTGTCCTTACGAAGTTCTTTCTATGTGCATAATACATTTCGGCCATCATGTACCCCTTCTGACCTCATATATTAGGGGGCATCTGTTATAGCATCATTTCTCACCGTGGCATGATTCATGATTGCTTTATGGCTTTATGGGCACCCATTCCTACAGACTTGGACAAATTCACTTAAAAACAGTGTAAAATCCTCCATACGCGACTATGCCCGTGTTTTTCCGCGTGTATACGCGAGTACAGCTAGACTTTTCCGCGTATGCCATAAAAATGATTAAAAAATATATAAAAATCCCTAATTTCGCGCTGGGTTGATGGTTACTCAAGTAGTTCAACCACCCCAGCCCGTGGCCAACTGTTTCCAACTGCTGAAACTACTTGGAGGGACTATAAAAAGCCCTCATGTGTATGGCCTAAAGGGGAGAGAGAATTATTATTATTATACTCTGTTGGTATTCCCTGTCCAAGTCTGATTCCCCGTGCCTCCTGCACTTTCCCAGTTCATTACAGGAAACCCTTGTTTCCTTGAGATACACATCCCTTTATATGTTATCTCGTATGCACCAGTTTGGAAGGAGTCTTAGCGAGGCAAGGGCTGGACGGATCCGGACGACGGTCTGTGAAGGCCTTGGAAGGATCAGGTGATCTCTCCACTTGATTACTTTTGTACGTACTATTTATAATACAGAAGTATCATGCTGTTCCCGAAATAAACTTGTTAGTGTATGCTTTTATGTATGAGAATATTTGTTATACAAGCATTCATTATGATTTATTTAATGTTTTATATGAATCTCACTAACATATAGAGTAGATATATGCTGTACAACTTGTCCTTTGTGCTGGTTTCTTCTTGTATTTCAGGTTAAAGAGGAAGGAAGGTTGCAGGGAGTTTGGACCCCACGTGGATCTACTTCAAACGTAGGACCAACGGGTAAATCTCTCATTCTGCTCTATTTGGTTTTTCTGAACGTGCATGGTTGTGTGAGTCTCTGTTAAGTAGTACGCCCCTGCTCTGTGGAGGTTGTATCCCAACCAACCTCTAGGGTGTTAATTCCCCGAAACAATCATCTTACCATGCTTCTTGATTTACTTCTGTGTCCTGGCTTCCCACCAAACAAGTGTTGCATCTTCCATTCTCAAAGAAGCTAATTGAATTTTTGTATCATCATCTTGAAGGTTTTGTATTCCTAAATAGACCTCCAACTGTTGAATCCAATTATCTAGCTTGTCTGCATTTCCTTCACCATTAAACATTGGCAATTCAAACTTAACATCAAGTTTTAATAAAGGAGATTTACCAGTGCTCTTGGAATTGTGTGGTTGATGTACTAAAGAAGATGTAGAAGATGATGATGATGATGAGGGTGAAGATGGTGGCCCTCCATTGCCTCCATTTCCTCCATTTCCCTTCTTTGACTTGTCTCCATCATGTTGACCTCTTGAAGATCCTTGTCCTTCCTTTTGGATTTTAGATCCTTCTCCTTCCAGTCTCTCATTCCTTTCTTGATAAAGGACTCTAACCATCTCAGTCATGTCAAGAAATGCTTTCCTAAACACTGTTTCTTCTTCCTTAGGGTAAAATTCTTCATGAATTTCTCCTTCCTCATGAGGAATGCTTAATGAAGCTTCTGCTTCTTTAGGGGGTGAACTAGGTGGTGGAGATTCTTGCAAACTTTCTCTCCTTTCCTTTGGCTCCTTTTGAGACCCTCCTACTTCCACCAGTTTTCCTTCTTCCTTTTTGAGATTAATCCTTGTAAGAATTTAAAACTTGCAAACAGTTAAACAATTCTTTTCACTAAAAAAAACCAGAGAAAAGCTCAAGCTTTGATACCATTTGATCTGAAATCATTGTATTATTTTTTTTGTGCTAAGGTTCTTTCATTTTTAATAAACATGTGCATAGTTGGTTCATTAGTTTGCATGATGATTAAGGAGTTTTTCTATGAGTTATAGATGAATTTTTGTGATTTAGAAGCATAAAATAAGTATAAATAACAATGAAAAACTGTGTAAAATAGAGAAATAAGTCACCACATGAAGTTTACATAGTAGGCATGATGAAGTAGTTCACCCTTCCTGGGCTACATCTAGTGGGCCAACTCCCAATGGCTTGTCCATATTTCATTATGCTCAAAATTTTTCTGTTACATCTATTTACGGTGCTCTAATGGTTGTTTTATCTACACCAATGGCTTTAGAATGCTCCAATTAGTCAAAAATGACTCTTCATTCAATCCAATTGGTAAAAAATTAAGCATCCTACACTTTTTCCCAATATCTCTTAGGAAAACTCCACTAAATGCAGAGAAATCCACTTAACTGGAATTAATTTTGGGCTGACTGCCAAATTTGGCGCGCCCCTAACTCCTCCGCCAATTAAACCACACATTAAATGTAATATTTAGGATGGTGGCCACATGCGCACCCACCCAACCATTAATAAATGTGATGGTTTAGCGAAACCCCGCTTGAACTACAATTAGAATACAGTTGGGTTGCTATCGGGTTCATATAACCATGGTGGTTGGCTTGTAGTTCACTGCTCCATGTGAATGCTTACAGGAACCACTGACGAGTTGGGACCGACAGCGATTCCCAACCCCCAAATTTGAATGCAGTCAACCATAAATTAAACTTGTGAACCATAAGGTTAAGGAACAACATGTAGAGCAGTTGGTAGACCTGTTTGCATTCCTAGAGGGAGGTCAGGGGGTCGAGCTCTACGAGCTCTAGAAAATTTTATAATGAAGTTTCAGGGCCACATGGCAGACTCAAGGCTTGCCATGTGGCACCCTCTCATTGGCTCAAACAAAACCTTAACAATATGACGCTTGCCAACATTTAGTTGATCCGCGGTAAGAAATATTCCAAGGAATATTGTGTTTATTTTTTTCTGACTGTGCATCCCAGTCAAACCTAGTTAAACTGTCGTAATTTTACCTGTTTTCCATTTCGATCAGAATGAAATATCTTCCTCATACGACATTGGTTTTTCGAACCGTCCATGACACTGGAGTGAGGAATACAAGATCTATGTAACCATCCTAGTTTCAACCCAATCCTGTGACTTTTAATTTTGAGAAAAGCTTATGAGCTCTTATCATCAAACCACTCCATAAATCATCCATAAATCAGTCCATAAATCATATTTTTATAAATTCTAAAATCACTCAATCTATCCCTATAATCTCTCACGCTTTTCTATATAGATTTTTTTCTTTGTGGAAAAACTTTCACCTTTCTGTATGTTTTCTAAAAGTATGGCTTATTAGTCTTAAAACTCATAAAATATACCAACTTCAAAAACACAATTCATTTACATAGAAGAATATAAATTCTTCTAAAAAATCAAGACCCCATTTTTTATTTTTTTTATATCGAAGACATAATGGCTTGGAATCTCTAATTCTCCCTATTCACTTTTGAGCTACAACAAGCCTTCTCCATCATGCAACAAGTTTGCTACATGTTGAAATACCAATTTCTGCTCTTGGTAACTCCATTCTTCTCTTCATTCATGGAAATTCTACACATGCTCACTGTGGAACTTCCTTTAGAAACTTCTACCCAATTTTTTCTTACTGCAATTTTTGCTCTCTGTGTTCCCTGCAGTAGAACCTTTCTCCTCCTTTTAGAGCACATTTTCTCCTGAATTTCAAAATTTTTTTGGATGATATAATTTCACCTTATCACCTTCTCTTTAGAGAACTTATGTTGTCCTCATTTCAACAATTTAATTTCGTACTCAGTTCTACCGCAATTTCCTTCACTTGAGAGCTTTGCATGCTCTCGCTTCCTTTTTCACAACTTCACTTGTTGTAATCGTTTCTATCTACAATTTTTGTTCTCTTCTACCTGAAAACACAAATTATTTACAATCAGAATTAATATAAAAACACCATATCCATCTCTATAAGACCTACGCCAAGATATTATATTCAACACTCTTCCTTTGAGTCACTCGAGGAGCAAACCTGCCATGTAATTTTTCAGAATAATCACTCTAAAAAACATACTAGCTCTTTCAATATTTTGTAGTCATCTCCATTCTCTAAAGAGCATTGAGCTTTGATACCACTTGAAACAGGAAAAAATTAATTTTCCCTGCAAAATTTAAGTTCTCAAACTTGATTACATGGATATATTATATTATTTTCTCAATTAACTATTATACACCACCTCACAAAGCATTTAAAATAACACACAAAAATACAAAGAGTCGTACTCAAAGCGTTTAGAGAATTTTCATTTCCACTAAACAAAGGCAAGTTGTACATGCATAAAATCATAATCACACCTTTCTATCTTGGCCCAATTTTGCATTCATTTCTCCATTAGTTGTCATTTCTCATAGGCTTACAATAAATAAAATTAGGAAATTAAATATATTTTCTAGATCCTAAGAGCACTCGATAAATCACCCATAACCACTCCATAAAAAATATTTTCCTATATCCTCAAATCACCCCATAAATCATCCTTAAACCACTCCATAAATCATATTTTTCTAATTTCTAAAATCACTCAATCTATCCCTAGACTTTCTCATGACTTTTAAGACAGATTTTCTTTTTCCTTATGAAAAAAATATCACATATATGTAACTTCTCTAAAACTGTGACTTATTGGTCCTAAAAATCATAAAATATACCAAATTCAAAAATACAATTTATCTACATAGAATAACATAAATTCTTCTAAAAAATCAAGACCCAATTTTTATTTTTTTTCATAGCAAAGACTTGATGACTTGGAATCTCTAATGCTCCTGCATCATAAGGCCTTAACAGAAGGTCAAAGGTTTTGTGAGGCCTATATGGATTGGCTTAGAAAGGATACAAAGTATACGAGAATACCATCTCAGGAGGAAATCCATTTAAATGTAGATTTAAAATACTTGCATAATTGTTCCAATGAGACCTTCTGTGGTGTTGACATTTATAAGAACTACCCTTTGCCAAAAGGGGACATTACCATTCTAGTTGCGGACATGTCCTCCAAATTTTTTTCCAAACCTTTGGATCACTCTAAATTTGGGTTGATATATGTTGGAGATAAAAAAAACATAGGGACAACACGGTTAACCATTGTTATAATTAGAAATGACCTTATGGGAAATTCTAAACAAGACAGCCCCCACATGTTGCATTATAAAATTCACATTGGGACCAAGTCTTTGTACAACATCCCACCTTTCTTTCCAATCTATATGTGTGGCTTGGTCATTTAGGATTGCCTTTCATAGGGGATATTGAGAAAAATAAATAATATAAATGTTTAGAAGGTTAAGATTCTCTATGATGTGATCGATGTGAGTAATGGGGTTTATCATTTCCAAGTGGAAAAATCGGTTAGGTCTCTAATGAATGTGTCATTTACACTCGAGAAGTCTAACCTTGAGAGTGATTTTATCAAATAGGACTATGCATGCAAATGTGAAAAAAAAACTTAGTTAAAGCACTACAACTAGAGGGACTCAGGGATGAGCATAATGGAGGTGAGCCACAAAGTTAAGGAGTCCACTTCTATTACATAGAAGGTAATTGGGCCTAATCTCCGTGAGCTTCTTATAATTCCTACAAATTATGAGGTACTTTTCCTTCAGGGTGGGGATTCAACACATTTTTCTTATTTTTTGTCAATATTTTGTATTTCAGAAGATACAAAAAATTATATTATGAATGGACCATGGGTTGACAAGGACTTGAAATAAGTTCAAAGGTTTTGTAAGGCCAATCTAGCTTTATTTGGAAAGGCAACAAATTATATGAGAATAGTCTTTGAGGAGGAAATCTAGTTAAACCTAAATGAAAAATAATTGCATGTTTATGCGAAGGAGACAATTCATGGTGATGATTTTAATAACTACCCCACACCCAAAGAGGACACTACCTTTCGAGTTGTTGATATGTCCTCCAAATTTTTTTCGAAGAATGTGGATGTCTCTAAATTTGGGGTCATCTATGTTGGAGATCAAAAAAACGTAGGGCAAACAAGGGTAACCATTGTTATAATAAAAAATGACCTTATTTGAAATGCTCAATAAATCACCCTACCTATGTTAGATTAAAAAATTTACACTAAGAACAAGTATTTGTACAACAATACCCCTTGATTTAAAATCTATATGTGTGGCTTTGTGTTTGAGGATATCCTTGAACATGGGGGATTGAGAAAAATAGAGAAGAAGACAATTCAAAAGGCTAACATTCTCTATGATGCAGTCAATGCAAGCAATGGGTTCTATCGTTTCCCAATTGAAATGCCAGTCAAGTGTTTGATGAATGCACCATTTACACTTGAGAATTTTGATCTTGAGAGTGATTTTATCAAACATGCGACAAGTGAGGGTGTGTTGCATCTGAAGGGACATCGATATATGGGATGAATGAGGGCTTGAATCTATAATTCAATGCCATTGGCAGTTGTCAAGAAACTAGTATCATTTGTGAAGGTATTTTAGGTTACCCATTAACTGAGTCCCAAAGAATTTGTGGTCTCAAATCTTCAAAGCTAGTTAGAAATCCGCTCTTTAATAACTATTTAGTCTAAATTTTTTTTCATGCAATTCATAAATTTAGTGTATTAGCTAGTTTGAATTTTATTACTCCAAGTTGAAGAGTTGAGAGTCTTGGAATATCAAGAAGAGTTTCGGGTGGGGAAAGTCCAGTTGATGAATTTAGGAATTTTAGTACTAGTACATCTTCTGAGGCAATATTTGAAGACTCTCCTATGTCTACCTAGTAATAATTTTAGTTACTTTCTTTTTCAATGCTTCTCCTCTTGCCCTTTTTATATCCTATTTGCAATTCTTGGTGTAATATTGTTTTTCAAGTTTCATATAGAATATAGAGCATTGAATGTAATAACCATGTAGTTGTACTATTGCAAGTTGGAAATAAGAAGCGATGCTATCTTGTCTCTAATATGATCTATGGAGGGTTTACATCAATTTCTCTTACATGTTGAATGCTATACTTCTTTTGGTTAGTGGGTGTTAGATTGTAAAGTTTGAACTTTTTAAGTTTTGTATTTGTAGAAGTGAGTTACTCACTTCTTATAGGTTAATTCTATTACAACCTCTCTTTTCAAGAGTTGGTTCGACTATATACCTGCAAAATGTGTAAAAGAGGTGAAATTCAATAAAAGATGACTCATGAGTGGGAAAACCAACAATTTTGCTGAGACTAATTTTTTTTTTATCATAGGAATAATTTTGAATGGTATTATGAAATAGCTTAAAACAAGTACAACTACTTCAGGGCTTTCTTGATATGGGAATAGTTGGAAAAAAATTTAATAAGGAATTCGTCTCTTTAAAAGTGGTAGTCTAGAATCTCTCTTTTAGTTGAAGTTCTTTGCATGCAAGCTATGCATGGAATGTGACGATAAATCTTGCAACAGGTGACCATCATGTTAATTCCCTAGCAATAAAAGGATGCATATATATGAGAGACTACACAGGGGGCCAATTTCAACATTATCCCAAGTTAGAGATGATTTCATGTTTCATCTTCCAACAAGGATTGTGAGTGAAATTAATTAAGAGAACTGGTTGTGAGTGAACTTAATTGAGAGAAATGTGAGTGAATTTAATTGAGAGAACTTATCAGTCTCTTTTATATGCGTGAATAATAGTCAAAGTAGATAATTACAACTCATGCATGCATAACAAGAAAATAACTTCATGTATTCAAGGTTGAACAAATAAATTATAATTTTTATGACCTACGAGTAATGAAAGCCATATGGTAGACAACTTTTCCTCTACATTTACTTTTTAGAGCAAGTTTAAGCCTATCTAATTTAAAACATAACTTGCATGATAGAAAATTATTTAATATACAATGGAACTATGATGACACCATAACAATAGCCAATACATGTTATTAGGAAATTGTAATTAGAATTAATATATATATATATATATATATATATATATATATATATATTCAAAAAATAAAACAGTAAAATTTAATGTATCGATTATGAAAAACCAAAGTACAGTTTTTTCCAATTTAATAAAGTTATAGACATATTTCCGCCCTAAGGCGTTCTTATTTCAAAAAAACTTCCCTAGCTGCCACCGTGTCTATGTCTGAGCCATTGGATAAAATGTTAGACGATTGAAATGTTTTAGGCCATTATATCCACAAATAAATAATTTTATATATGTTTATTATAAATGTTGTAATGTTATGTTTAAAATTTTGACTATGTCATATTACACAAAAATAAAAATTAAACTAAATTAAATACAAAGATTGACATAATGTAATGAACATTTTAAGTAGGTAAAAATACAATAAAAATTAAAAATAATAATAAACTATAAAAACAGCCCATGGTATTAATGTGGAATGTAGTTTATTTAAAAGGGCAATTTAATATGGCTTACATCAATTAACTTGGTCAAAATATGATAAAAAATAAAAATAATAAAATAGAAGAATAATAAACTATAAAGAAGCTCATGGTATTGACCCATGGTATTCATGTTGAATGTAGTTTATTTAAAGGTGGAAATTAAGATTGCCTAGATCAATCTCAACTCTGTATCTACTAAGAACCAAGAGAGATCAAATGTCTTCATATGAAAACCTCTTTTAGAGTGAAAAGAGAGTTGATCCATCTCATAAATAATATAGATTTAAACTAATTATTTAATAAAATTATTTTTAAATGTTTATAATCATTATTCTCTTAAAATTTTACTTAATAAAATGCATCTAAATTTTCATACATCCAAATATACATAGTTTTTCTTGTTCTATATTACCTTTGTTACAATTATTTTATTATTCCAAAAATACATGGTTTTTTTTGTTATATATTATTTATGTTACAACTGTTTTATTATTCATAAGTAGTATTTCTTAATATATAAAAAATTATAATAATAATGAAAATTTTGGAAATGTATTGGAAGGATTTGGATTCTATGAGCCTTACTGTCTCATTGACTTTTCCAATCCATGCATTGTGGTTCACTTGGTTGGATCATGTTTGCTAATAATGTGTCCAAATTTATCAATTCTAAATATAAATGCCAAGGTAATGAAAAACAGTCATTTCCAAAACTTGGAAAAATAATCTATCTATCTAAACATATGACATATCTAGGTAGATCCACCAGAATGAATCATGTTCCACCGGCTTATTAGCATATCCTAACTCGAATGGTAATGTAATGAACATCTTAAGTAGGTCAAAATAAGATAAAAATTGAAAATAATAATAAACTATAAACACAGCCCATGGTATTGACCCATGGTATTAATGTGGAATGTATTTTATTTAAAAGGGGAATTTAATATGGCTTAGATCAATTAACTTGGTCAAAATACAATAAAAAATAAAAATAATAAAATAGAATAATAATAAACTATAAAAAAAGCTCATGGTATTGATCCATGGTATTCATGTTGAATGTAGTTTATTTAAAGGTGGAAATTAAGATTGCCTAGATCAATCTCAACTCTGTATCTACTAAGAACCAAGAGAGATCAAATGTCTTGATATGCAAACATCTTTTAGAGTGAAAAGAGAATTGATCCATCTCATAAATAATATATATTTAAACTAATTATTTAATAAAATTATTTTTAAATGTTTATAATCATTATTCTCTTAAAATTTTACTTAATAAAATGCATCTAACTTTTCATACATCCAAATATACATAGTTTTTCTTGTTCTATATTACCTTTGTTACAATTATTTTATTATTCCAAAAATACATGGTTTTTTTTGTTATATATTATTTATGTTACAACTGTTTTATTATTCATAAGTAGTATTTCTTAATATATAAAAAATTATAATAATAATGAAAATTTTGGAAATGTATTGGAAGGATTTGGATTCTATGAGCCTTACTGTCTCATTGACTTTTCCAATCCATGCATTGTGGTTCACTTGGTTGGATCATGTTTTCTAATAATGTGTCCAAATTTATCAATTCTAAATATAAATGCCGAGGTAATGAAAAACAATCATTTCCAAAACTTGGAAAAATAATCTCTCTATCTAAACATAGGACATATCTAAGTAGATCCACCAGAAGGAATCATGTTCCACCGGCTTATTAGCATATCCTAACTCGAATGGTGTCAAGGAGAATTGACCCAATGACCTCCCATTAGAGAGGTGCTTTTAGTGAGGGAAGCATGACCAATTGAACTAAATCTCGGGGATTTTTCCACGAAAAATCTTAGCAAATGCAACGGAAGGAATCACATCTTGTCAACCAAACTAATCAGAGCCTAATCCCAAGGACATACGGAGAATTGACCTCATTACCTCCCAATGGAAAGTTTTTTTAGAAACAAGACCTCAACGGATTGACTTAATCCTCAAGCCTTCCAAACTATCCTCTCATTGTGCTGCTTGATTGAAAACATTACCGTTCCCAACTATCCTCTCTTTGTGCTGCATTGAAAACATTACCTATATCGACCGAACGTCTTATTCTCTTACATGTTTTTTGCCAACTAATTTTGGCATAACATTTTGTTTACTAATTTTTTACCTATATTGATAGAACATCTTATTATCTTACATGTTTTTTTTCAACTAATTTTTGCATAACATTTTGTTTACTAATTTTTTATGTCTTATGACGTTTCCTTTGCAACATCTGATGCAATTGCCAGTTTTACATCTTTTTGAAACAATTGCTAATCATATTATTATCAATATTAAAAATAACACAAACTTATAGTTTACATTAAATACTTTTAAAAACTCTATCATACACATTAAATATTTAAATATTTTTAAATTAGATTAAAGCTATTTTCATTTTCTATATGTAATGACAATAAATTCTCAAGCAATACGAAACAAGCTTGTCGTTCACACTGGATTGCTTATTTCTTTTGAAGTTCCAGGAGAAGTGGTTTCGTCAAAGACACACTTCCAAGAATACATAATAATAAAAAATATAAAAACGCAAAACATAATTTTCTCATTCACACTAATTACATTTAGGCTACCTTAAAAAAAACGGTTTTCGGTTCTAACAAACATCCAAAATGTATAGCATACGATTATACAAACCAAAATACTTACTATTAATAAAACCACAGTGCCTAGATATGGACGCAGAAAAAGGAGCTGAAAAGGAAAAGAAATCAAAGCCAAAGTCAACAAGCTTAGATTTGGCTACCGGTTGTTCCCAGCGAACAATTCTCATTGTTGTGCTCCGCTGGAAGCGCTTAGGATTCAGTATTGAATTCGCCTTATAAAAAGGCCTAAACTTCTCATAGCGATCCCATCCTCCGAATTGGATATTTCGATCAAAATTAAAGCCTGTTAGATCAAGGCGGAGAGGATTTAAGCTGATCACAGAGGGTTGGATTCTCGGTTTTCATTTTGATGTCAAGACGGGTTTGCAGTGAGAGGAGATTCTGAAATTTTAAATAATAATTTGGACACCAAAAGAAGAATCGCATTCGATATCATCACATGAAATCCTCAATTCAGAGATTCAGTTCATGTTCGTTGGAAACCATTTGTGGCTGTGAGATTTGACTTTCAGGCTATCTCGACAATTTATTATCAGCGGTGCAATTGCTCACTCTGAAGGGAATCTGCTAGGCCTTGATAAAAGGGGGAAACTATTTGTGGGAGGGCTCATGAAAAAGTCCGAAATGGATGAAGTTGCAGCCAAGGATACATCAGAATCTGCGATGGCCGCTTCCAATAAAAGTTGTCCTGTCATTTCCATGTCTTATTCTGCTGCCAAACACGGAGGAAGAAGATCTAGCAAATATTCGAAGCACAAGATTATCAGCACTCCCAAGCTCCGTGTTGTGTATGTTTATGAACCCGAGACTATCATAACTGACCCACAGAATTTTCGGTCTCTGGTTCAGAAACTCACAGGGAAGCCCCCCAATAGATCAAAAGAGAAGAAGAGGCAGACGAATCCCAGTGGCCCATCTTCCTGTGCAAAAGTTGGAACGGAAAATGTCCAAGATACTTTATATAGCAATGGCCAGATGCCTATCATGGAAAACGAAGGTACCAAAATTTCGATTGGGGAGAGTTCAGGTTATTCTAAAGCATTCAATCACACGGACATGATGGTTCCCAGCCTGGTGACTCAGGCATTATTGCATGAGAATCCCCCGGTTTGCGATAATGTGCAAGATCATTTTTATAGCTATAACCAGATTCCTATCATGGAGAAGACGAGTACAGTTTTGTCTATTGAGGATTTCTCTGGTTGCTCTGAGGCATTCAATGACACAGAAATCATTTTCTCTTGCCTGGTGAATGAGGAATTATTGCAGGAGAATCCTCTGGTTCGGAACAATTCTCCATTTTGTAACATGTACAATGGGACTGGGGTTTGCAATGGACTTGAGGATTGGTAAATTAGATGTCAAAACTTCTTCATTGTTGTAGCTTAATGCAAATCTCATGTCATATCAAAAAGCCATAGCACTATCATAACATAATTTAAATTTAAAGAGCGCAGGGAGGGTCTCCTAATGACTCATCAAGGATTATAAATTAGGCACCCTGTTGACATTTTTAAAAAAGGTTATAACATTCGAAGACACTTTCGTTCTATTAGACCTGCCATGGCTGGTAATGTCGTGTACGATTTCCGGTTCACCTTTCATAAAGAGTTTTTGTATTTTCCTCAAGTTTTTCATATGGGGCAAATTTATATGTTTTTCATATTTAAAAGTTTGAGGATATGAAATGAATCATTAAATTTTTACATTTTATGGTTTTAAAAATTAAATTTCTAGTTAAATAAATGTTTCATTTATAACGTTATTTAAGAGAATTTTTTCATGAAGCTACATTTCAATTTTTTTAGTGATATGAATATATGCTAATAATACAGTGGCATGAATATATGCCAACACGGTATTGTTGAGCTTTTCATTACATCAAAACTTATAAAAATTAGTAAACTTCCAAACCATTATCATTATATTTTTATTAAATAATCATAAAATAAATTCCAAAATGATAATTAATCCACTCCCAACTAAGTGATTGTGAAAATCCAACCACTCACCCATATATTTATTGAAAATTTAATTTGTTCTATGCCATATGGCTTTGTCTCTTTGAACTTGAAGTGTTTACATTGTTCCAAACATATGGAATATAATGAAAATTAAAATTCCGTGTCCTGCATAAATGCAACTTCACGGCTGTCAGCTTCAAAAAAACCATTTACATTTCTGGATTTCCATTCCGAAGCAAACAGCCAAATATATGGTATAAGCGGTAACTATAGGTCAACGGTTTTGGCGCTTTAGCCCCATCATCTCCATCCACAGTTCTGGTCATTGATCACGGGGCAGCCTCTTGAACCCGACTCTGCCCATTTCTGTTCACTGTTAGCTGGACTCAGGCGTTTACATGATTTCTAGGGTTACTGAGTTGGCAGCCTGGGAGCCCAGGGAACGGCTGTATACGCGACAATGGAAATGTCGCTCTATCTTCAAACGCTATAGGCGGACATTGATAAAGTGTTTTCCATGACCTTCAATTAAAACAGGTTCGGTTCAAATTGATGCATAATGATGACATAAGAAAAAGCATGACGCCAAGTTCGACAACTCCAAGGATCTGCCCGGTCTAGGATCGCATTTTTCTATATTGAAAAGACCAAACTCGCAACCTTGGAATTTGTCTTTAACCAACACCATGAAGAACCAATCCAATTAGCCATCTTTCGAATCAAAGAAAAATCGGCACTAAAAAACCCTAATAGAAATTATAGCATAACAATTAGAGAATAACGCTTTAAATTGTTAATGATAAAGTTCATAGAATTAATATGGATAAATTGATGCATTGTAAACATAGAATTAATCTCGATGAGTTGATGCATTGTAAACACTTTCACGAGAACCCCACTCCAAACCCTAAATTGTCACCTCTATGAATTTTTCCTCGGTTCTCTAACTTCAAACTCTCGGTATTATTTTCAAACCTGCTGAAAAAAAATCTTCGTTTAAGGGGTTACGTTAAAAATGAAATAATATATATTATGATTAAATGTGTTACGTTAAAAATGAAATAATATATATTATAATTAAATGTGGAATAATATAATTAAGCATATAAGTTTGTTTATTTTGGTTTTGACAATTTTGATTTAATTATTAATATTTATTAAGTGGATGGTAGAGTTTTTATTTCCATCAAATATTCTGGAATATGGGTAATAGTATATATTATTTAGAGATTCAGATTTATCTCCAAAATAATTATACTAATTTTTTAAGTTTAATTAAATTTATTAATTAGAAATAAGTTACATTAAAAAAGTGTGTTTTTTTGGACATGTGGTATAGATGAGTCATGCTAATGTAACAAAACATATTTATATATTAAAAGACTTCATAGTAAAATGTGTGCAAACCTTTATGGTTAAGAATTGTGTTCCATATTTTTCTAATTAAATATATGATTCTTTAAGTAGAAAAGAATTCTATATTTAACTTATATATTCATATGTTTTATTATTTAATAATAATAATATTAGTAATTTAGAATAAATTTATAGTAGAATGGGTTTTTATGAATTTTCAAAATTTCTATAACCAGTTCTTTCTGGTAGGAATTTTTTAAATATTTTTATGTATTGATGTATTTATAATTTAATTATATATTTATATATGTATGTTTATATCTTAATTATATTTATTTAAATATTATTTATATACTCAAATATTTAATGAATTTTCAAAATTACAATAAATGAAAAAAATCCAAAATGATAAATTGAAATTATAAATCAAAAAAATCTTAAATATAGATATTTTGAATAAATTTAGAAAAAAAATATATAAACTTACTAAAACATTTTTTTACATTAACAGTATTATGATGACATAATTCAGTCCAGAGATATCACTAACAAATATATTGAATGAGTGGTTTAAATATCCCTTATAAATTTAAAAGTCCTCTATAAATTTAAAAGACTTATAATTTGTATAGAAAAAATCACTATTTATGTATCAAATTTTAAAGTAAAAAGTTGAGTGATCACAGTATGAAACTAAATAGAATGAATTCAAATGATTGTTAATAAAATATCAATTTTTTTTTTAAACAATGACAAAATTCTATATGAATGGAGAAAAAAATGCTTCACTTAATTAGAGATTTCTCTTAATGAAGATGCTCATTGTATCTAGTAGAAAGAACAATACACGTGATAGTATTATGTTTGAGTTTACAGTAATTAAAGACTAAGTAAAGAGGTTAGATGATCTCATTATCTCTAAAAAGAAGATAGTAAATGAAATGGGTATGCAGATTGAAGGAAAACTATCAAATGTGAAACCATATGTACACTCTCATTGCCAAGAGACATTGCAAAGTATATAAGAACATCAATATCAACATTATCAAGGAAGAAGATGGAATATTCATAACTATTCATGGAATAGAGCATCACAAATTTATTATCCAATAGTGTATTATCAAAGAGCAGCAACTATTACGAATTGGAGAAGTCACAAAAACTATACATGGAATTAAAAGAAAGAAAATTATGCATCAGATAATCATCAAAGATTAAATTGAAAATGCTCGAGTTAGGATGGATGGATAACCATCAATAACAAGAAGAAAATAGAAATATAAGGAAAATTTATTATTTAGTTTCATCTCATGTAACACCCTTAATTATAAAGCTTTAAGGGAAAAGCATTTTGAAGGAGCATGCCATATGTTATGACCCTAAAGAGGACATATATACGTTTAAATGTATGTGATATGACCTCAAAAGAGCCGGTTAAATTTACATGTAATGTGTAAATATATATCTAATAAGATCAACATAATTAGAAATGGAGCACATATGCAATGTGTAAATACATATATAAAGTAATCATGTAGTTATTATTGAGAATATGTGTTTTGAATATATGAATATATTGGAGTATTGGAAAAAAATTATACTATTATTTAAGAAATTATGGTATAGATTTTTCTTATCTATATTGGAGTTGTATTCTACACTTAATTTAATATACATAATGTGTACTTCTAGCTTCTTATAATACTTTAAATATTTAAATGATAAGCTTTCAAAAATGTAGTTACTGCCCTGAATTCCCAATTCTAGCACTCCTTCCCACGTTGAGCAACCACGAGAATGACACCAATCTCAAACTTCAAATTTTAATGAGTATGCTCCTTTAATAGAAAAAATAGCTACACACTTTCGAATCCATGGTTCGGGAGTTCAGCCACTCTACTAGAACAACAAGGTGAATTGTCAATTAGCCCGCAAAGAATCCAATTGGTGCTAGCACTAAACAACCAAGACAGACATGTGTAGAAATGTCATGTCCGCTTATGTTTAGGCAATGTGTTTTTGTGTCCTTTTGTATTCCCCTTTTTAGTATTGTTGGAACAATCTGTAAATGGTTTTTGTATCGGTTCTTTAAGTGGACAAACAACGGATACAAAATGTATATTTATGGCGTGTAACCATTTTGTGTAACCTCTGCTGTAAACTTTGACTTCAACCTTTATTTTATTAATATATATATATATAATATATCTTCATGACGAGTAACCATTTTGTGGAACTTCTGCTGTGAACTTTGACTTTAACGTTTGTTTATTAATATAAATAAGTATATGACATGTATGGAGCAAATTAAGGCGAAAAAAACTCGATGAAATGTATGAGTTTCGTTGACTTGAATCTTGTACATATTATATGTAATTTTGTTCTCATAAAATAATTGGACTTTGAGGGGCATGGTCTAGTGGCCAGTGGATGCACTGTTAAGGTGTTCGTGTTGTTATGCAGGTCACAAATTCAAATCTCGTCTTATTCACGTACCACTCTTGCAAGCTGAGCAATTCCTTGAAATATTAAATATTATAGTGCTAGCCGATGGATTGGATCGAACCAACAAGATAAGACAATATTCTTCTACGCTGATTCCAAATATGCTTGGCTACCTTCTTACCTAAATCTACCACTCGTACTCGGTAGCGAAGCTAATGTGGTAAACAAAACGAGTACGCCTAAATCTACCACTGGTACTCGGTAGCAAAGATAAAGTTTAGTCAACAAAACGAGTATGTCTTTCAAAACCAAGAAACGTAAATCCCCCGTGCGAATTTATTAAACGTTCACATTCACGAACGGTTATCTGCTGCACAATATTTCCAACTTCTAGGAAAGGAGGGAAGAATACCTTCTTCCATATTCCCTTTTAATATCATCCTCCAACTTTTATTAATACTTCAAAATAGAGGATTCATTTCAAGTACATTTCAAAACTCGTTTTCAGTATTCGTTTATTGAGGTCAACCCGTTGCCTTGATATAGTATGATATAATGCAACATCACGAGTTTAAAAAAATTAAAATGAAATTAAAGGTCGTTGATCCATAATGTAATTGGATGTGATTTAAAATTTAATGAATTAAATCTCATTTTCAATTTATCCAAGTCTATCTCTCTCTATATGGGAGTGACAAAAATATTTTCATATTTATGATTAAATGGTTTTTAATAAATTATTTTTATTAAAATATAAATTCATGTTATTTTTTTGAAATGAAGAAAGGAGTGTTTTTAATGTGTGTTTTTTAAATAATGCGGGTTAGATAGCAGATCACGGCTATGACATGTCACATTTGGGTGATTTTCAGTTAATCCAGATTTCTTATTGGCTTAATGAGTGGCCTCTGAGGCAAGGGTGAAACCCCCTCTTACTGAAACATTGTTGTTGAAGCTTCCAAGAAGACAGATAAAACCACGAGCTCTTTTGTAGTGTGATGGAAAATTCGAAAACCCAATGTTGAGGGCGCAATAACAAGTTTTCCTAAAAGGAAAATGTCTCTTGAAAGCAACCATGATTCCAAAATATGTCATTCTGAAGAATCGGTTGGAGAAATCGAGACAATTCATGAAAGATCACACATTGATCTGCAAGTTCATGGGAATTTGGCCTAAAGAATAGGATATCGTGAAGTGGATCCAATTAAAATGGAAGCCAAAATGCTCAATTGAGATATGGTTGAGGGCTAAGGGTTTTTTAACTGTTATATTTGTAGATCTAGAAGATAGATAGAGGGTTTTCGAGAACAACCCTTACTTCATGAATAATGTGAGACTTTTTCTGAGATTTTGGGAGGAATGCTACAATCTAGAGAAGGATAAATTCCTCGTAGCTCTAGTGTGGGTGTGATTATTTTCTCTTCCAGATAATTTCTCAGAACTAAATATTCTGGAAGGAATAGACTATGCTATCGAGGATTTTGTCAGAATATCATATATCACAAAGAGAAAAAGGCACACCTCCTATGCTATAATTTGTGTGTATATGAATATCTCAAAACCCTTAAAGGAATTAATATATATCGAATATGATGATTAGATATAGACCTAACCCTTATATTAAGAGCATGTTCCTTTCAAATGATGTTGGTGTGATGAGTATGGGCACTTGTTGAGGGATTGTCCGTTAATAATTGCTAAAAATCAAGTAAGTGAAACACAAGAGGAAACAAATGGATTCGAAGAAGCTAATCATAAGAGAGGAAAATCAAATTTCCCCTAAAGGGAAAAATCCAAATAGGTGAAAGGGGATGCAAAGCACTAGATGGATCCTGAAGTCAACCCATTCGTAGCCCTTAGACAATAGGGTAGATCTAGAGAAGCTGACGAAGAAGAGGACGATAATTCCTAAGAACGCCCAATGGTGGTGGAGGAGGAATATGATATAAAGGGTGATGAACCCTCGAAGGATAAACCTATGATGAAACCATTGGACAATATATATCTCAAGGAAGTCTTAGCTAACATTAATTCTATCCCGGGGGTGAAAGATCGACAACATAATTTAAATATGGATGAGAGGAAAATCCTTTAGTTTCCTCTGTAATTGGGAAAGAGCATAGGCACAAGAAGTCCTGACGGAACAACAAAAACATTTCCCCCACTTATGATGTGTCTGGTGTGAGTGTAATGTTTAACGAGATGTGGATTCCATAACCCTTAACATTGGAAAGGAAGGGTTATCCCAATTGCGTCAATTCAAGGAACAAACAACCAATGATTGAATTAGGAAGGATCGAAAACTAATGAGAGAGGTACTCAGAAAAGAAGGAGAGATTTTATTAAATTTCGGACATATCAATAAGATTACATACTATTTTATCCAAAAAATTATTGTTGAGCCATGAATATAATCTCCTGTAATATTTGAGGTTTGAATAACTTTCGTAAACATAGGTATTTGAGATCCAAAATTGAGAAGGATGGGCTAGAGATAGTCTTATTACAAGGAACTAAAGTTTCTAGCTCGAAGTTAGAAGAAATTATCAGTAGTTGCTGGAAAGAAAGTAATTTTATGACTATTGATTCAAGAGGTAGTGAACGAGGCATTGTGGTACTATGCGATCCATGATGGGTAATATTGGAGGACTAGTTAGCTAGCCCTTATATCCTCATAGGGCGATTTCACGTTTTAGGATGTAGTGAGAGGGTGTGGATATATATGATCTATGGTCCATCAATTCTGGGTGAAAAGAAGGGTTTTTCAGTGAGCTAAGGGTTATGCAAGAAATTTTAGAAGGGGAGCATTGGATCCTAGGCATAGATTTTAATATGATTTAAATACTAGAATATGAAAAACGGTGGGATTAGGGGAATATAATTGACGATGTTATTATTGCAGAATAATATCAAGGACTTAAAGCTAATGTGGACATGCTCAATGGTTTTTATACCTAGAATAACTGTCATGGAGGTCAAGGCTACGTGGCTAGCTGTCTTGATCATTTTTCCTCTCCAAATATCTACTCAATAAAGATCTATTTGTGGAAGCTGCAATTCTTCCAAACCTGGGATTTGATCATTGGACTATTAATTTAGAGAGCTTGTAGCTCCAAAACGCAAAACTCTTGCCAAATATGGAAGAATGGTGGCACGAAATCTTAGCCAAGAGGGAAAGAGAGATGTAGACCTTTCAACTTAAGTTGAAAGAGTTAAAATCAAGTATCAAACGTTGGAACAAACTTTAATTCGACAACATCTTAATCCAAGAAAGGCAGAAACTTGACAAATGCATGGAAGAAATCCATTTTAAAATTACTAAGAAAGGAATGACTACACATCTAATTGAGGAAGAGGGAAAGTTTATTCATGATCTAGAATCACAAAGAAAACATGATGAAATACTATGGCATCAAAGTTATAGGATTCAATGGTTGTGGGAAGGAAAAAGGAGTACCAGGTTCTTCAATAAAGTTATGGTTAAATCAAATAATGTTAGAACTTCTCCTTCACCTCTAAAGAAGGATCAATATTAATTGAACATGAGGACATCAAGTAAGAGTCGCTTTCCTATTATAGATAACTTTTATCAGAAGAGGGGTCAAATAGGGTGGAATTTATTACAAGGATCACCAATAATATTCCAAAATTAATCATCCTGGAGAAGAATGCAACATTAATGAGGGAAATTTACTCACTCTCTCATTTCCTTTTTCATCAACACAATTGAAGGGCTTCTGAGATACATCAAGGAAACACTGGATCATGGTCCTCTTAAATGGTTAAAACTATGGGGGCATGGATTTTCTATCACTCATGAAAAATTCATTGATGATATAATGTTATTTGGAGAGCCAATGATTTAAGAGACAAGGGTGGTGGATATGATTCTCTTATCATTTCAAGAGGCTTCTAGTACAATGACCAATGGGGGTAATTTTGATATATATTTCTTGAATAGAAATGTGTTGGTGCAAAGGAATTTGGAGAGAAACATTGGTTTTAAAATCTGTTCGATGCCTATGAAATACCTTGAAATTCCCCTCTTATCAAACTCACTATGTTCTTCATGTTGGTCAATGATAAAGGATATGGTTTCTACGTTGTTGGCCAGCTAGAACTTTCAAGCATTGAATCATCTGGGTTGTATCATTCTATTAATTATTTTTTTACAAGCCATTACTATCTACGAATTTTTAGTGTTACCCACACCAAAGGAAGTATATATATTCATTTTTTCTATATTTCGAAAGTTTTTGTGGAAAGGGACTGAAAAAGTCATAAAATTTTCTCTTGTGTCTTGCTAGAATGCCTGCTTTCCGAAAATGGGAGGAGGCCTTTTTCATAGAGACCCTAAAACACTCAATAAATTCATGGGAACCAAGCTATGTTGGTGATGGCTTCAAGGTGGTAAGGAACTATGAAAAAAAATCTAGAATAGAAAATACATGTCGATCAACACACAAGTGAAGAAAGTGAGAATGACATATATTCCATTTGGGTCGTGAATTTGGAATCTAGCATGAAAACAAAAGTCATTTATCCAAGACCACTTCAGGCCCGAGATAAATTTCAGGCAGTAAACTCTGTTTTAAAGAGGAATACTCAATGGTTAAATATGACTAAGGATGGGACTGTTGCACGAGAACAACTTCTTTTTGTTCCACTTTGGGATCAAGGTGTTCTTGTAAAAGGACAATAGGTTTTAGATCGACTTCCTGTTGAAAAGGCTCGGATTCTGAATTTACCATTTCACTAGATTGAATTTCAGTGTCCTCAGGTAACAACTCGAAACAACTCGAGACTCGGTACTCAGAGGATCAAATAACTCTAGTAAATTAGGTGAAGATGTAGCACCAAAAGTTCCAGAGGTACCAGACTCGGTAGGATGAGCTCTCCTTTTCCTACTAGGTGTAGCTTCTGGTGGTAAAGGTGGTTTATTCACAGTCCTATGTGAACGATGGGAACAGGGTTGATATTCTTCCATGATTGCTGATTGATTTTGAAACGAATAAAAAAAGAAAGGGTAATGCTATGAAAAATGTTTACCAAGCAGTTGTGAAGTGCAATACATCACCCCAATAAAACAATGACTTATGTACATGGAGGAAATCTCCAAAAATGTTGTGTTCGGAGTATCACAGTGCACAGGGCGGCCGACTCTGTTACCTATGGATGGTAAGCAATCTAATTTTTTCCTCCCAAATATACTCGATGGTACCTGGAGGCCCAATCTGTATTAGCGTTGTCTAACGCGAAAAATCACAATGAGAGCATCCCCTTATACTTTTAGTACCATAACACTTCCTGATATATCCAAAGTTACGTGGACGAGCTATAATATAATTATGCACGTGGAATGAGGTATGACACTCAAAATGTATCACATATAATTGACGATAGCTTCTATGTTTAATGACATCGGAACACATCTCTAGCCTAGACCTCTAAATTTTATTGTTAAGTGACAATTCTCCCTTAGATAAATTCAGATAAATTTTAAGTTAATATTTCTTACAAGTTTGTCTTTCAGGTTCACCGTGAGATTTATATTACATTCCTATAATGCAATTAAGATAATAAGCATTCTTTTCGATTTGATTTTCGTCAATGAAAAACTAGCTATAAGGGATAGAGCAATCAGATTGTAGGCAATCAACAATGAGCACATCTAAATGAAAATTCCCTAACTATTCCTATATACCACTCACAATCGCTATATGAAAATGCATGTTTTTCTTTTCAATTTCTTTTAACTTTATATGAACAAAAAATAAATTATGATGCACAAACAATCACTCAATACTTTCAAGAGAAACTAAGGCTAAAACGACAATTCTTCTTTGTAAAAAAAAGAAGAAGAACTGATCAAATGCAAAATTCAAAATTTGGAACTGTTCGACAATAACAAAGAAAACAAAGAGAAAAATTGATCAAACAAATATCCAAAGTGAGGCAAGAACAGTAGAGGCAATATCGTGTCTAGAGGCAATGAGACACTTGAAAACACAACAAATAAAACATTGAAATGAATTGCAAAAGACAAAATATGATAGATTTATGTTGGTCATAGGAGAAACACACCACTAAGTGGGGAATAGTGTGTTGCAAAGCACTGTACCTAAGCCAATAGTGCTATGTAGAGCAATGTTTCAAAACCAATAGTGCATTGGTGCTAGAGGAAAAGTAAAAAAGGTAATAAAAAAACTACTTTTGCTAAAACACATTCAAAGTATTGAAATAAATCAAGAAAAGTCTACTAGAGGCCGATAAACAAGGATAAAACCATCAGGTATGATCCGTCGATCCCCAGTATGGTCGCCAATTTGTTTTACGAAAATCAAACCTATGGATATAAATGTTTTACCTAAGTGTGGGGGTTGCACTTAGAACAACAGAAAGAAAGATATTTGACTTTTTCCTTAAAA
Source organism: Pinus albicaulis (assembly GCA_034641835.2). Lineage (NCBI taxonomy): Eukaryota > Viridiplantae > Streptophyta > Pinopsida > Pinales > Pinaceae > Pinus > Pinus albicaulis. The sequence continues at coordinate 1,134,086,248 of CM076574.1, forward strand.
TTAATAGATAAGGGAATAACACCTAATTGTAATATGTTCGTTATTCCTTGCCTCCCTTCCATGCTTCTATCGCTCTCAATCAAAATGAACTTGCTTGATTGGTACCTGCAATGGAAAACAAAAGACAGAAAATGACATAAAGGCATATGATCTATTCATGTTAAACAAATTGAATCAATTGCATTTGAAAATACACATATAACATCATGGACACCTGTATTAGGAAAGGAAAAAATGTATTTAATATGAAGTTGAAAAAGAAGTTACAACCATTTGGATCAGTTCGATGTCAACTCACTCCAGCTTCAGTCCCATCCTCATCACACCATGAGCATAACATTACATGCAAACAATACCTCCAAGAGATGTGATCTCACCAGCATAACTCTACTAATACAAATTCTTGCCCCATTGTGCACTATGATGAGTGCTCAATTTATAAATAGATGAAGGTAGTTTGAAATTAATGAATAATTGAATGGATTTTCCAAAAATGGATGAAGAGGTTTCCTTTTTCATGGGAATAGGAGCATAGGAGGTTCAATGGCTCCATGGTGTCCATATTCAAAGTCATCAGATGATGTGATAGCTAGAACAACTTCTAGAAGCCACTAGAGGGTGGGAAGATTCCTGGAATCCAATAAAAAATCCACTCTGGGTCGACCAACACACTCTAAACTGGGCCTAGATGCTCTGCAACACAACTTTGCATGGGAGTAGAGGCTCTACAATGCTCTTACTGCAGTCTAGCGGTGCGTTGATGGCTCAATGGAAAACTTCAACTAGAATCTAAGTAGTGAAACTTTCATGGAGGAAAACCATCAATGGGATGAATTGTCTAGGGCATGTAGAAACTAATTTAGAGTACTATAGACCCTAATTGATACGGATCTGGTTTTTTGGAGTGATGCCCAAATTCACCTGTAATAGGTTCGGAAGCTTATTATGATCTTGAAAACAATTATAAGTCACATAATCATTGTATCTGGAGTAAAAATAGGGTTCATTTTTTAGACTCTTGTCACCCCTATTGTCTTATACAGGTGTGAACTTTGGGGTTGGATTATATCCCAAGACTTGTGGAGGAAATTGTAGATTATCCAAAAGAAATTCATAACATACAACTTCAAGATCAAGGGAAATATTCCCTATCCTATCCTCTTGATCTATGCTAGTCTTTCTGCCATTGAAATTTTGGCTATGTTTAGGTATGTTTTTTATAAGAAGAATCTTTACAACATGGAATCCAAGAGGATTCCCAAAATTGCTTCTAACTTTAGTCAAAACCCCCAACTTCGCCTTAAGTGTGGGTTGCATAACGATACCAAATATTGGCTCAACCATTGGGGAATAAAGTAGGAGGTCATCTTCGGAAGAAAGGATTGTGTCAAAGATATTATTACCTCCAAATTTAAGAATAAATTGTGGGATGATAAAGAGTTGGAGGGAAAAATTAAGCTTAGATATTATAAGGAGGTGATCAACCTCACTCTTGATAACCATAATTATCTCTCTATCTTTTTTAACAGTAAGAAAAAAATTAACATCGCTACGATTGTTTAGTCAATTCAATGTCCTGAATTGATAGCATAAATTATCGTCCAGGGCTAGTAAACTGATGAGGTGTACTTGCACTATATGTGCCTAAATATATTTTTTCTTATTTCATTGTTTTCAGTATTTTATTGATGTTTTTGAGTTTTTGTTATGTTTGAGTTTTAGTATACTACTCTATGCTCAGGAGATTAAGTTAAATCTATGTCAAAAAGAAAAGAAAAGGAAACCTTAAACTTAAAACAGAGTTTAGTTGCAAAGTCTGTCTCTAATTAGAAAAATGGTGAAAAATAGAGTATCCTAATCCATGGATTTTATAGCTTGAAAATGAATATGAAAGGTAACTCAAACCACTATAATTCAACCTGATCCATTTAGTTAGAGGTTTTTTGGAATAGTTTGTGAAAGAGATTAAACTCCAATGTGATGAGGATCTTCCTAAAACAATAGAAACTTAGAACATTATAGTGAAATTTGATTCATACGATATAGGTGTTTTGGAATAGCTTGAGAAAAAAATTGCTATAATGTAATAAGGATATCCTATGGAATATTTGAAACAACTTATGAAATTACAACTAGATCTCATTCATCAGTGAGAGATTTATTGGAAGAGTTTATTGAAGGAGATTATAAATAATGTGATAAGGATCTTCTAAACAACAAGCAAGCAGTAACCCACAGAATTACAACTAAGTTTTTTCTGTGATTTAGAGAATTATTGGAACAGCTTGAGAAGAAGAGTGTTTGTAATAAATGAGGATCTTCTATTTAATTACAGAATAGGAAATGCTAATAACTCAACATAGTACAACCAAATCTCATTCATATAATAATTATATGTTGGAAAATCTTGAGAGAAAGAATGGTTATAGGATAATTAGGATCTTCTTAATATAGATGACAAAAACTAAACTGCTAGTAACTCAAAATATTACAATTAAATCCATTCATTTAATAGAGATATACTGGAAAAGCTTCAGAAAATACTATCTGTAACATCATGAGGATCTTTTATCTAAACAAATAATGTGGAACATGATACTAAAAGATATGAACTCAGAATACTATCTAAATAAGAAATATAACAAAACAGAATTGAAAGCTACTTATTTAGAAAGCATGTAGAAGCCTCCTCGGATAGCAGGGGCCCTCTGCTATCAATTTGGCATAAAAATCTTTCACTCCTCAAGGTTGTGTTCAGAACAGCATCAAAGTCATGCTCCTTTTTATTATAAAAAATAATTGAAAACAGAGTATCACAATATTGGTAAAATAAGTATCAATTGTCTCTCTCGGTCTCACCGAGCTAAATTTATAGGCAATTTCATAATTGATATTGAGTGAAAGTAGGCACATGTGTATTTTTAAATTAAAAATCAAACTAAACTCCTTTTTAGGACTCGTGAATTGCTGAAAGCAAATCAAGAGTCCTTATCCTTATAGAAATTAGCTTCTTGGACTTTTGCTTTAACCACGTGCATAAGCATCTCCAGTTATTGACTCAACCTTCGTGAATGACAAGGAATGATGTAGGAAAGATTTGGAATCTAACCATATACGCCTTTTCTCAAGAGGACACCTGTAACATGTTCAAACACCAAAATTGCTATGGAACATTTGACTGGCTACAGAATGACTGCATTTTGTAGCTAAAACTGCTCAGAAATCATTAAGACAACAAAATCACAAAAGTACAACAAGTTAGTCATTGCATGTATATCTTAAGTGTTTTTAATCATTCTTATTGAACTTTAGGTCTATAAAATGATAAAGGAATTATGAAATGAAGTGGAGTTTGGAAAAAGAGAAGACAATTTTAGGGCTCAACATACCCCCACTGCTAAACTCTTGCATGTCCTCATGCAATTTCATCAAAAATTTATTCCATATGCACTGATACTTCTGTGAGAACATCTAACCTCCTTTTTCTGCTTCTTCTGGTAGTCAATGCCATCCTGGGTTTCCTCATGAGTGTTTGGAACTTTAGATTAATGAGTGCCCTGTTCAATTTCCTTTTTCTTTTCTTCAACTTCTTGTTTGCTTTATATAGTTCTTCCATTTTCTGAGAGAGAGTGTTGTTCATGCTACCTTTCAATTTGACCTGCTCTCTCAGGATTTCATTTTCATTCTTGATATGGTTATTCAATATCTCCAATTCATAATTGTCTCTTTTCAAAATTTCAATTAGAGGTTCTTGTGGACTGGGGGATCTTTATCTTTTCTTTGAGACTCTTCTTTCTAATGATTCCACATAGTCAAAAATCTGTTGTTGGGATTGATCTACTTTTCGGGTTCCTCTATCAGGGTCTTCTTCATAATGGTATACAGGAGATCTGTCAACTAGTGTCTGGATTGGAGTTTCTTCTTCTTCAATGTTTATGATTCCAGTTTCTTTAATGCATGTGTTTTTCACCATACCTTTAAGCCCAGAGCTTCTTCTCAATTTAGGTGGATTTTCATCTTTTACATCCCCTCATTCAGCACATTCACTTGTTAATTTCTCCTTCCTTTTATTCCGGAGTTGTTTCTTGATTTTTACCAACTTTTCAGAGATTATTTCCTCACTGTCTCCCTGTGTTGATATATCAAGTTTGATTTCAACAGATTTAACAACTTTTCCTCTCCTACTTTTCACGGGTTTTTCTTTGGACAATGTTTCTTTTGGTTCTTGAAAATGGTTTCTTAGGAGGAATTTATCCCAACTATCTCCTACTTTCTTCAAATGAAACTCAATTAATATTTTAATTAAGGCATGATGATGTAAGGTAGTTTCTAAGAACTGAAGCCTTTTCTGGACATTCGGGGCCATCCTTTTCAAACTATTAAGCAGGAAGAAGGCTAGATTTATTTCATTATATAGGAAATTCATCATGACTCTAATATGATATACATAAAAAGTGCCAAATCTACCTTCACGGGTTATGAAATTTTGCAAAATCAACAGCATATTCCTTCATTTATTTTTCAAAGTTGAACTAGGAATACCTTTTCTAAACACTGAAATTTCCATACCTGGGTTTTTTAGCATTTGTCTCCAAGTTTCATTATGGAACCCTTTGTTTTTGAACCAACACCCTGTCTTGGAAATTCTGTTGCTTTTGCTATGAATGACTCTGTTATAGTAAACTTGATATCCCCAATTTCTACCTCTGATCCATCGAATGATCTGGAAAATGAATTTGTGATTTCTTTGTGGAATCCATTGAACCTCTCTATAAATCTCATCCATCCAACCTGCTGTAATAGCCCCTTAGTCTGAGGGTATCCTTCTAAGTATTTAATTCCAATCGGCTCTGACCTTACAATAAGCCCCATTTCTTCTTGATAAAAATTGCTTCCCTTTTTTTTTGGCTTCAATTCACTGCTCTGTTTTCGCTCTTCTGCCTGAAGCAAGAGTAATTGTGCAAGGTTGTCTTACCCTAAAAATGACTTCTCTTTGGATGAGAATTGGCTACGAAATATAATGACAGTGAGTGGATGTGAACAAATGAAATAGGGTAGTGGTAATTTAATCATGAGGATAATCAAGTTTAAGAATTTGATATGGGGTGAAGGACCTCGAAGAAATCTTATGAATATTTTCAAAAATCATCAATGAATGCTATGGTCTGATGAAGTGACCTATTAGGTCACTTCTAGGTTCTAACCGTTAATTTTTAATTAATGATGATTTGTTATGGAGCGGAATGGAAGGGATTTGGTCGAGGAATTTTTATGATAGGCTTTGATCAATTCGAATAATAAAATAACTTTAGGAAACATATGACTTAACCATATTATATCTTTCATGATTTTCTATCAAAAATAATTTCACACGGTTTTACCTTAGCCTTTTTTATTTTTTTCTGCTTTGTTGTACCTTGTCTTTCATCTGAAAAATGTTGATCTTTTAGGCTCTATAATATTCTTTGACTCGTCCTCTTGTTTACTGAAGTAGGTTTGTAGAATCAATTGGCTATAGAATAGGTTTGGCTACAAAACAGGTAGCTACAGAATGTACCTGTAAAGAAAAACTTTGAGATATGGAATGGAATGAAATATGGATGGAGTGAAGTATGGAATGGAATAAGATGGATTATGAATATGGAGTGAAATGAAATATGGATAAAGTGAGATATGAATGCAATGAATGAGATGGATCATGAAGTCTAAAAAGTGAATCTGCAACTTATGATTTTATGATACTTAATTGCAGAAAAAGAAAAATTTTGAAAATCTAAAGTGTCAAATTTTTTTTTATTTTCACCTTAGATTTTTTGTATAAACATGCCAATCAATGATTGGTTTTCATGCTTATAACTTTATTGTTATTTTTTTCTCTTTTTTTTCTTATATATATATATATATATATATATATATATTTATTTATATTCAAAATAATTGAAAAAGAATGCAATTAAGTAAGTGAAGAAGAAGGATTCTTCTTCACTAACTTCATATCAGTGTCATCTTGAAATTTTTTTGACAAATTCTTCTCTTGAAAGTGGCTTATGATATAATTTCAGTCTGTTTCCATTTACAAGAAAAGCTACCTTTCCTTCATCTATTGTCTTGATTTTTATTACTCCATTTTCAAAGATTTTCACAATCTCATATGGCCCAAGCCAATGAGTTCGAAATTTACCTTGAAAATCCTTGAACTTTGAATCAAATAAGAGGCCCCGGTCACCTTCTTTAAATTTATTTTCCTTGATGTAATTATCATGCCATCTAGTCCTTTGTTGTTGGACTATGCTTGTTCTCTGGACTGCATCTTGTCTGATCTCATCCAATTCATTAATATGCTCCAGTCTGTGCGTTTGTGCTTCTGTTAGATCAAGCCCTAGTTGGACTGCCATTTTGAAAGTTTGAATCTGAAACTCTATGGGAAACAATACTTGTTTTCCATAAACAATTTCATAAGGAGTGTGACCTGTTTTGTTTCTCCATGTAGTTCTATAGGCCCACGAGGCTTCAAGAAGCCTTTTTTCCCAATCTCTTCTATGTAAATGAATAGTATTTGTTAGGATCCCTTCAATGACCTTATTGGTAGATTACACTTAGCCATTTGCTTGTGAATGGTAGGGAGTAGATTTTTTGTGTCTGATTTTTTACTTTTCTACCATTTTCTCCATCAGCTTCGATGTGAATTAAGCTCCTTGATCTATAAAAATTTCTCTTGAGACACCAAAACGAGTAAAAATATCCTCAAAAAGAAAATTAAATACAGATGCTTCAATAGCAGAAAGTAATGGTTTGGCCTCTACCCATTTGGTAACATAATTAGTGCAAAATAATATTTATTTCTTTTGTCTTGATGGAGGATTAATAGGTCCTACAAAATCTAAAGCCCCTTTCTCAAAGGGTTCATTGTGTACGTGAGGTTGTAATGGAATCTCACCTGAAGGAGAAGCTTTCCCTACCCTTTGGCAACTGTCACACCTTTTAACATACTCTTTATCATCCTTAAAGAGGGATGGCCAATAATATCCTAAATGAAGGATCTTATAAGTTTTCCTCTTATCAGCAAAGTTTCCACCACAAGGTTCAACATGACATGCCTTAAGAATCTTAGGCATCTTGTCTTCTCGAACACACCTCTTAATAATAAAGTCTGGACCTGTTTTGTATAAATCATTAGCAATCCATGAATATTTTGTACTGTCATAAATGATCTTTCTTTTATCTCTTGTATTCATAATTGAAGGAAATTTCCCTGAAACTAGATAATTAGAAATATCAGCAAACCAAGGAGTTTGAGTGGTAATTGCAAAGAGATATTCATCAGGGAAATTATCTTTAACTGGAGTATTTTCTTTAATGTTTTGGAGTCTAGATAGGAAATTAGCTACTGTATTTTGTTTTCCAGGCCTATCTAGAATGGCGATGTTAAATTCTTGTAAAAGCAATAACCATCTTGTGACTCTGCCATTAGTAATTGATTTGTTCATTAAATACCTAATTGCAGAGTGATTTGTGTGAACAAAAGTTTCATAGCCTGTTATATAGTGTCTGAATTTATTTATGGCATGGACAATAGCTAAGAACTCTGTTTCAGTTACAGTATAATTTAACTTTGAAGGAGTCAAATTTTTACTTGTATAGTAGATGGCATAAGAAATCAAGTCTTTTTGTCCCAATACAGCTCCTAAAGTTGTGTTTGAGAGATCTATTGAAATATCAAAGGGTAATTTCCACAGTCCTCAAAATAGGGCAGCTTTATATATTTTTTTCTGTGGTTTCAAAGCTAACTGCAGTCAGATCTACACTGTGCGCCTGGTAAGTGATTTTGAAAAGTGGAGATGCCATTCGGTGAAGTTTCTATAAATCTTTGTGTTTTACCTGAAACTTAGAAAACTCTTAACATCTTTCTCGACAACTTGGAACAATAGTCTCGAGATGAATTCAACTTCTTTGACTCAAATAACCGATCCCCATCTCCCGGAAATGGGGATGTCCGAAAGGGCAATCCTTTCGTAAACATCATAAAACACGTTTCATGACTTAATGAAAGGTTTTCTTCTTTACATCTCTTTAGAACTTTTTCCAGGTTTGCTAAGGCTTCTTCAAATGTGTTTCCATAGACTGTGAAGTCATCCATGTATACCTATACACAGTCATGTATTAGATCTAAAAAGATTGCTAATACTGCCCTTTGGAATGTTGTAGGTGCATTGCATAATCCAAATGGAAATACTTGGTAGGCATAGGTACCCTAGGGACAGGTAAATGTGGTTTTGTATTGATCCTCAAGTGCTACTTGAATTTGATTATAACCATTTAACCCATCCAAAAATGAAAAGTATTTTTTTCTTGCTAATATGTTTAACACCTGATCTATGAAAGGTAATGGAAAATGGTATTTAAGAGTAGATTTGTTTAATTATCGGTAGTCAATGCATACCCTCCATTTTCCATTATTCTTGGGTAAAATCACAAAAGGAGAGACCCACTGACTATCTGAAATGGGACAAATAAAGTTGACGTTTAACAATTTCTGCAATTCTTCTTTAATAATCTCCCTAAGATTTCGATTCATTCTTATCTGAGGTTGTCTGAATGGTTTAAAATTTTCCTCTATATAGATGTGATGAGTGCAAGTATTAGGGTTGATCCCTTTCATGTCAGTGTACTCCAATGCATTTGCAGAAGAGTGTCTCTGTAATATTTTGTCTAGATTTTATTCTTTAAATTTCTCTCGGTTTTTGTTTGTGTTTAAGGTTTTTCCTGGGAATATTTCAATTGTAGAGTTGCCAAATTATTCCATAGAGTAAAGAGACATCTGTCTAGATGATAAGAACTCAATGTTGGAAACTTCTTGAAATTGTTCATGTTTAAATTCTGAAGAAGATTCATAATTTTCCAAAGTATTCAGAATCTGACTATCTTCACTAATTTCTGAAATAGTGAAGAGAGGTTGTATATCTTCTGCATTAGCAATCCACTAAGTATCATCTAATTTTGTGATTGTTCTTGCTGGAGGATATAAGGTGAATTTCTTGGTTGAACTTCCATCAGAGATGTACATATCACCAGATCTACTGCTAATGAAAGCATCAGCTGTAGCTAACCAAGGCCTTCCTAATATAATAGGATGTCCTCCTAGATCATTTTTAGGAGTTAGGATCATGAAATCCACAGGATACTCCTGTTAATCATGATATTTAACGCTTTCACATTCATCCGTTTGATCACATCTATTTGTTAATTGAATGTTTGTGTAAAAAAAGAAGATTAGAAGTTTAGATTTTCCATGGGATTTCCGAATTGATATTGACTTGCGCCTCCAAACTACTATATTGGGATTTCAATTCCATTGATGTGTATTCTGACAACTGGATTTCCTGGGTCTAGATACTTTGGAATGGAAATCTTACCCATCATTATATTTGCTATTTTTCCTACCAGTTGTATTTTATTTTGTCTCTTTTATTCTTTTTCCTTTTTTTTCATACTCAACTCTTTTATTGTTTTTGCTAAGATTGGGATTTCCTTGATAGCTTGTAATAATGGAATCTTAATACAAACATTTCTTAACTCATCTAAAAAATCATAGTTAGGTATCATTATTTGTTTCTCTACACCCCTATTAATTTGTAATCTTTCTGGAAAAGGAGGTGTAGAAGTAGATGTTGATGGCTGATCTAATATAGGAGTTGAAATTATTGGCTCTTTTTGTTTTGATTTTTCAATGTTTTGATCTTGAAAAGATGTGTTTCCCTCAAGATTTTTATTTACCCGTAGAGAATCTTCCTCAGAATTTTTTTGCTCTTGTATAATTATAGAAGGTTTCTTATTTTCAAGTATTCTTCCAGACCTAAGTTGAACATCATTAAGGTCTAAAGGAGTAATCAAATAGGTTGGGAATTTTTGACCTTCTATCATATATGTATTCTGAGGGTTTTTATTATTGGGGTTTGGTATTGTTTGGGCAGACAACATCTCTACCTACCCACACTATTTGTCCTAACAATTGTTCTTCTCTTGAGTGCATTGGGACTGGCATCTCTTTTACATATTATTTTTGAAACCAGAAGCATAAGTTAGAAAATGAGAGAGGAAGACAAAACAGGAGGTTTTAGAGAATCTATCATCAGTATACTCCCTTCAAAATCCGTCTCAAGTCAGGCAGGTAATGTTTAGCATAACAACTTAAAATTGTAGCATTGTCCAAAATAAACACTAATCACAAAAAAATGAGAACTTAAAGTGGATGTCTATCCATATGAAGAATCAATTGGTGTTGGGTGCTTCGTCGTGGACCCAGGCATGTCCACTTGCTGCAGTTGTTGAATCTGCTTTTCAATTCATCCAATATGGTCTTCAATTCGTCCAATGCAATCCATATCTTGATACTTAGTCACCTTTATATACTGGAGTTGAGTATCAATATCCTGAAGCAATTCCATCATTTTTTGTTCTTGAGTCTCATTTCTTGGACGAAGACTTTGCATAGCCTTAGCCATAATACACTTCATAATCCAGTATGTATGAACTTTCTGATTGAATAGAGAAATTTGACCTCTAGTGTTGCCAGGATCTGTGATAAAGTCCAGAATTTCCACTTCTACTTCATTATCTTCCTCATTGCATTGAGTTTATTTTTCCCAGCCATGAATTACCTGCCTGACTTGAGACGGATTTTGAAGGGAGTATACTGATGATAGATTCTCTAAAACCTCCTGTTTTGTCTTCCTCTCTCATTTTCTAACTTATGCTTCTGGTTTCAAAAATAATATGTAAAAGAGATGCCAGTCCCAATGCACTCAAGAGAAGAACAAATGTTAGGACAAATAGTGTGGGTAGGTAGAGATGTTGTCTTAAATTGTTTTCATGCTACAGGTCATTGAAGAATTTTCAAAATACAAAGAAAATCAACAAGAAAACAAAGAAATTCTGCGTAATGGATAAGGCACTGGTCTACTAAAAGCCAGATATTGATCAACTAAGGTTCTGGACACCTAAAGGGCAAGCTGTCCTCCCCAAGTGGAGCCACTGTTAGCCATCTATAATTTATGTTATACCCATTGATGGCTAAATATGTTCTTAAGCCTTCAAGAAGAAATATTCATGGAAAAATACTAGTTCTTGAAGCCTTCTAGGTGTCTTTTATCCTACAAATCATCTTCACTGCTGTTTCCACAAGAAAAGCATCAAAATAACCTTGCTAGTTCAAAGGAAAACTGGTCCAAACTCCTCATTTCTTTCATTTTCTCCTCCAACACAAGTGTTATTCTTCCACCTTAAAGAGCCCATTTTTCCTTTTATCTTATCCTCTATTGCATTGGTGCTAGAGGAAAAGTAAAAAAGGTAATAAAAAAACTACTTTTGCTAAAACACATTCAAAGTATTGAAATAAATCAAGAAAAGTCTACTAGAGGCCGATAAACAAGGATAAAACCATCAGGTATGATCCGTCGATCCCCAGTATGGTCGCCAATTTGTTTTACGAAAATCAAACCTATGGATATAAATGTTTTACCTAAGTGTGGGGGTTGCACTTAGAACAACAGAAAGAAAGATATTTGACTTTTTCCTTAAAATTAATAGATAAGGGAATAACACCTAATTGTAATATGTTCGTTATTCCTTGCCTCCCTTCCATGCTTCTATCGCTCTCAATCAAAATGAACTTGCTTGATTGGTACCTGCAATGGAAAACAAAAGACAGAAAATGACATAAAGGCATATGATCTATTCATGTTAAACAAATTGAATCAATTGCATTTGAAAATACACATATAACATCATGGACACCTGTATTAGGAAAGGAACAAATGTATTTAATATGAAGTTGAAAAAGAAGTTACAACCATTTGGATCAGTTCGATGTCAACTCACTCCAGCTTCAGTCCCATCCTCATCACACCATGAGCATAACATTACATGCAAACAATACCTCCAAGAGATGTGATCTCACCAGCATAACTCTACTAATACAAATTCTTGCCCCATTGTGCACTATGATGAGTGCTCAATTTATAAATAGATGAAGGTAGTTTGAAATTAATGAATAATTGAATGGATTTTCCAAAAATGGATGAAGAGGTTTCCTTTTTCATGGGAATAGGAGCATAGGAGGTTCAATGGCTCCATGGTGTTCATATTCAAAGTCATCAGATGATGTGATAGCTAGAACAACTTCTAGAAGCCACTAGAGGGTGGGAAGATTCCTGGAATCCAATAAAAAATCCACTCTGGGTCGACCAACACACTCTAAACTGGGCCTAGATGCTCTGCAACACAACTTTGCATGGGAGTAGAGGCTCTACAATGCTCTTACTGCAGTCTAGCGGTGCGTTGATGGCTCAATGGAAAACTTCAACTAGAATCTAAGTAGTGAAACTTTCATGGAGGAAAACCATCAATGGGATGAATTGTCTAGGGCATGTAGAAACTAATTTAGAGTACTATAGACCCTAATTGATACGGATCTGGTTTTTGGGAGTGATGCCCAAATTCACCTGTAATAGGTTCGGAAGCTTATTATGATCTTGAAAACAATTATAAGTCACCTAATCATTGTATCTGGAGTAAAAATAGGGTTCATTTTTTAGACTCTTGTCACCCCTATTGTCTTATACAGGTGTGAACTTTGGGGTTGGATTATATCCCAAGACTTGTGGAGGAAATTGTAGATTATCCAAAAGAAATTCATAACATACAACTTCAAGATCAAGGGAAATATTCCCTATCCTATCCTCTTGATCTATGCTAGTCTTTCTGCCATTGAAATTTTGGCTATGTTTAGGTATGTTTTTTATAAGAAGAATCTTTACAACATGGAATCCAAGAGGATTCCCAAAATTGCTTCTAACTTTAGTCAAAACCCCCAACTTCGCCTTAAGTGTGGGTTGCATAACGATACCAAATATTGGCTCAACCATTGGGGAATAAAGTAGGAGGTCATCTTCGGAAGAAAGGATTGTGTCAAAGATATTATTACCTCCAAATTTAAGAATAAATTGTGGGATGATAAAGAGTTGGAGGGAAAAATTAAGCTTAGATATTATAAGGAGGTGATCAACCTCACTCTTGATAACCATAATTATCTCTCTATCTTTTTTAACAGTAAGAAAAAAATTAACATCGCTACGATTGTTTAGTCAATTCAATGTCCTGAATTGATAGCATAAATTATCGTCCAGGGCTAGTAAACTGATGAGGTGTACTTGCACTATATGTGCCTAAATATCTTTTTTCTTATTTCATTGTTTTCATTATTTTATTGATGTTTTTGAGTTTTTGTTATGTTTGAGTTTTAGTATACTACTCTATGCTCAGGAGATTAAGTTAAATCTATGTCAAAAAGAAAAGAAAAGGAAACCTTAAACTTAAAACAGAGTTTAGTTGCAAAGTCTGTCTCTAATTAGAAAAATGGTGAAAAATAGAGTATCCTAATCCATGGATTTTATAGCTTGAAAATGAATATGAAAGGTAACTCAAACCACTATAATTCAACCTGATCCATTTAGTTAGAGGTTTTTTGGAATAGTTTGTGAAAGAGATTAAACTCCAATGTGATGAGGATCTTCCTAAAACAATAGAAACTTAGAACATTATAGTGAAATTTGATTCATACGATATAGGTGTTTTGGAATAGCTTGAGAAAAAAATTGCTATAATGTAATAAGGATATCCTATGGAATATTTGAAACAACTTATGAAATTACAACTAGATCTCATTCATCAGTGAGAGATTTATTGGAAGAGTTTATTGAAGGAGATTATAAATAATGTGATAAGGATCTTCTAAACAACAAGCAAGCAGTAACCCACAGAATTACAACTAAGTTTTTTCTGTGATTTAGAGAATTATTGGAACAGCTTGAGAAGAAGAGTGTTTGTAATAAATGAGGATCTTCTATTTAATTACAGAATAGGAAATGCTAATAACTCAACATAGTACAACCAAATCTCATTCATATAATAATTATATGTTGGAAAATCTTGAGAGAAAGAATGGCTATAGGATAATTAGGATCTTCTTAATATAGATGACAAAAACTAAACTGCTAGTAACTCAAAATATTACAATTAAATCCATTCATTTAATAGAGATATACTGGAAAAGCTTCAGAAAATACTATCTGTAACATCATGAGGATCTTTTATCTAAACAAATAATGTGGAACATGATACTAAAAGATATGAACTCAGAATACTATCTAAATAAGAAATATAACAAAACAGAATTGAAAGCTACTTATTTAGAAAGCATGTAGAAGCCTCCTCGGATAGCAGGGGCCCTCTGCTATCAATTTGGCATAAAAATCTTTCACTCCTCAAGGTTGTGTTCAGAACAGCATCAAAGTCATGCTCCTTTTTATTATAAAAAATAATTGAAAACAGAGTATCACAATATTGGTAAAATAAGTATCAATTGTCTCTCTCGGTCTCACCGAGCTAAATTTATAGGCAATTTCATAATTGATATTGAGTGAAAGTAGGCACATGTGTATTTTTAAATTAAAAATCAAACTAAACTCCTTTTTAGGACTCGTGAATTGCTGAAAGCAAATCAAGAGTCCTTATCCTTATAGAAATTAGCTTCTTGGACTTTTGCTTTAACCACGTGCATAAGCATCTCCAGTTATTGACTCAACCTTCGTGAATGACAAGGAATGATGTAGGAAAGATTTGGAATCTAACCATATACGCCTTTTCTCAAGAGGACACCTGTAACATGTTCAAACACCAAAATTGCTATGGAACATTTGACTGGCTACAGAATGACTGCATTTTGTAGCTAAAACTGCTCAGAAATCATTAAGACAACAAAATCACAAAAGTACAACAAGTTAGTCATTGCATGTATATCTTAAGTGTTTTTAATCATTCTTATTGAACTTTAGGTCTATAAAATGATAAAGGAATTATGAAATGAAGTGGAGTTTGGAAAAAGAGAAGACAATTTTAGGGCTCAACATACCCCCACTGCTAAACTCTTGCATGTCCTCATGCAATTTCATCAAAAATTTATTCCATATGCACTGATACTTCTGTGAGAACATCTAACCTCCTTTTTCTGCTTCTTCTGGTAGTCAATGCCATCCTGGGTTTCCTCATGAGTGTTTGGAACTTTAGATTAATGAGTGCCCTGTTCAATTTCCTTTTTCTTTTCTTCAACTTCTTGTTTGCTTTATATAGTTCTTCCATTTTCTGAGAGAGAGTGTTGTTCATGATACCTTTCAATTTGACCTGCTCTCTCAGGATTTCATTTTCATTCTTGATATGGTTATTCAATATCTCCAATTCATAATTGTCTCTTTTCAAAATTTCAATTAGAGGTTCTTGTGGACTGGGGGATCTTTATCTTTTCTTTGAGACTCTTCTTTCTAATGATTCCACATAGTCAAAAATCTGTTGTTGGGATTGATCTACATTTCGGGTTCCTCTATCAGGGTCTTCTTCATACTGGTATACAGGAGATCTGTCAACTAGTGTCTGGATTGGAGTTTCTTCTTCTTCAATGTTTATGATTCCAGTTTCTTTAATGCATGTGTTTTTCACCATACCTTTAAGCCCAGAGCTTCTTCTCAATTTAGGTGGATTTTCATCTTTTACATCCCCTCATTCAGCACATTCACTTGTTAATTTCTCCTTCCTTTTATTCCGGAGTTGTTTCTTGATTTTTACCAACTTTTCAGAGATTATTTCCTCACTGTCTCCCTGTGTTGATATATCAAGTTTGATTTCAACAGATTTAACAACTTTTCCTCTCCTACTTTTCACGGGTTTTTCTTTGGACAATGTTTCTTTTGGTTCTTGAAAATGGTTTCTTAGGAGGAATTTATCCCAACTATCTCCTACTTTCTTCAAATGAAACTCAATTAATATTTTAATTAAGGCATGATGATGTAAGGTAGTTTCTAAGAACTGAAGCCTTTTCTGGACATTCGGGGCCATCCTTTTCAAACTATTAAGCAGGAAGAAGGCTAGATTTATTTCATTATATAGGAAATTCATCATGACTCTAATATGATATACATAAAAAGTGCCAAATCTACCTTCACGGGTTATGAAATTTTGCAAAATCAACAGCATATTCCTTCATTTATTTTTCAAAGTTGAACTAGGAATACCTTTTCTAAACACTGAAATTTCCATACCTGGGTTTTTTAGCATTTGTCTCCAAGTTTCATTATGGAACCCTTTGTTTTTGAACCAACACCCTGTCTTGGAAATTCTGTTGCTTTTGCTATGAATGGCTCTGTTATAGTAAACTTGATATCCCCAATTTCTACCTCTGATCCATCGAATGATCTGGAAAATGAATTTGTGATTTCTTTGTGGAATCCATTGAACCTCTCTATAAATCTCATCCATCCAACCTGCTGTAATAGCCCCTTAGTCTGAGGGTATCCTTCTAAGTATTTAGTTCCAATTGGCTCTGACCTTACAATAAGCCCCATTTCTTCTTGATAAAAATTGCTTCCTTTCTTTGGCTTCAATTCTCTGCTCTGTTTCCGCTCTTCTTCCTGAAGCAAGAGTAACTGTGGAAGGTTGTCTTACCCTAAAAATGACTTCTCTGTGGATGAGAATTGGCTACGGAATATAATGACAGTGAGTGAATGTGAACAAATGAAATAGGGTAGTGGTAAATCATGAGGATAATCGGGTTTAAGAGTTTGATATGGGGTGAAGGACTGCGAAGAAATCTTATGAATATTTTCAAAAATCATCAATGAATGCTATGGTATGATGACATGACCTATTAGGTTACTTCTAGGTTCTGACCGTTAATTTTTAATTAATGATGATTTGTTATGGAGCGGGATGGAAGGGATTTGGTCGAGGAATTTTTATGATAGGCTTTGATCAATTCGAATAATAAAATAACTTTAGGAAACATATGACTTAACCATATTATATCTTTCATGATTTGCTATCAAAAATAATTTCACACAGTTTTACCCTAGCCTTTTTTATTTTTTTCTGCTTTGTTGTGCTTTGTCTTTCATCTGAAAAATATTGATCTTTTAGGCTCCATAATCTTCTTTGACTCATCCTCTTGTTTACTGAAGTAGGTTTGCAGAATCAATTGGCTGCAGAACAGGTAGCTGCAGAATGTACCTGTAAAAGAAACTTTGAGATATAGAATGGAACGAAATATGGATGGAGTGAAGTATGGGATGGAATGAGATGGATTATGAATATGGAGTGAAATGAAATATGGATAAAGTGAGATATGAATGGAATGAATGAGATGGATCATGAAGTATGAAAAGTGAATCTGCAACTTATGATTTTATGATACTTAATTGCAGAAAAAGAACAATTTTGAAAATCTAAAGTGTCAGAAAAATTCTGATTTTCACCTTAGATTTTCTGTATAAACATGCCAATCAATGATTGGTTTTCATGCTTATACCCTTTTTTTTTTTCAAAATAATTGAAAAAGAATACAATTAAGTAAGTGAAGAAGAAGTATTCTTCTTCACTAAATTCATATCAATGTTATCTTGAAATTTCTTGACAAATTCTTCTCTTGAAAGTGGCTTATGATACAATTTTAGTTTGTGTCCATTTACAATAAAAGCTACCTTTCCTTCATCTATTGTCCTGATTTTTATTGCTCCATTTTCAAATATTTTCACAATCTCATATGGCCCAAGCCAATGAGTTTGAAATTTACCTTGAAAATCCTTGAATTTTGAATCAAATAAGAGGGCCCAGTCACCTTCTTTAAATTTCTTTTCCTTGATGTATTTATCATGCTATCTAGTCCTTTTTTGTTGGACTATGCTTTTTCTCTGGACTGCATCTTGTTTGATCTCATCCAATTCATTAATCTGCTCTAGTCCGTGCTTCTGTGCTTCTGTTAGATCAAGTCCTAACTGGACTGCCATTTTGAAAGTTTGGATCTGAAACTCTATGGGGAACAAGACTTGTTTTCCATAAATAAGTTCATAAGGAGTATGACCTGTTGTGTTTCTCCATGTAGTTCTATAGGCCCACAAGGCTTTAGGAAGCCTTTCTGCCCAATCTCTTCTATGTAAGTGAACAGTCTTTGTTAGGATCCCTTCAATGACTTTGTTGGTAGATTCCACTTGGCCATTTGCTTGTGGATGGTAGGGAGTAGATTTTTTGTGTCTGATTTTGTACTTTTCTACCATTTGTTCCACTAGCTTTGATGTGAATTGAGCTCCTTGATCTGTAACAATTTCTCTTGGGACACCAAAATGAGTAAACATATCCTCAAAAATAAAATTAACTACAGATGCTTCAGTAGCAGAAAGTAATGGTTTGGCCTCTACCCATTTGGTAACATAATCAGTGAAAACTAATATATATTTCTTTTGTCTTGATGGAGGATTAATAGGTCCTACAAAATCCAAAGCCCATTTCTCAAAGGGTTCAATGTGTACCTGAGGTTGTAGTGGCATCTCACGTGAAGGAAAAGGTTTCCCTACACTTTGGAAACTGTCACAGCTTTTAACATACTCTTTAACATCCTTAAAGAGGGATGGCCAATAATATCCTAAATGAAGGATCTTATAAGCTGTCCTATTATCAGCAAAGTGTCCACCACATGGGTCATCATGACATGCCTTGAGAATCTCAGGCATCTCATCTTCTCGAACACATCTTCTGATAATAAAATCTGGACCTGTTTTGTATAACTCATTAGCAATCCATGAATATTTTGCACTGTCATAAATGATCTTTTTTCTATCTCTTGTATTCATAATTGAAGGAAAATTTCCTGAAACTAGATAGTTAGCAATATCAGAAAACCAAGGAGTTTGAGTGGTAATTGCAAAGAGATATTCATCAGGGAATTTATCTTCAATTGGAGTATTGTCTTTAATGTTTTGGAGTCTAGATAGGAAATCAGCTACTGTATTTTGTTTCCCAGGCCTTTCTAGAATAATGATGTTAAACTCTTGTAAAAGCAATAACCATCTTGTGACTCTTCCATTAGTAATTGATTTGTTCATTAGGTACCTAATTGCAGAATTATCTGTGTGAAAAAAAGTTTCATAGCCTGTTATATAGTGTCTAAATTTATTTATGGCATGAACATTAGCTAATAACTCTTTTTCAGTTACAATATAATTTAACTCTAAAGGAGTCAAATTTTTACTTGTATAGTAAATGGCATAAGGAATCAGGTCTTTTTGTCCCAATACAGCTCCTAAAGCTGTATTTGGGGCATCTGTTGAAATATGAAAAGGTAATTTCCAGTTAGGTCCCCTTAAAATAGGTGCTTCAGAAATTTTTGTTTTCAGGGTTTCAAAAGCTAACTGGCAGTCAAGATTCCAATTGAATTCACAGTCTTTGGTAAGTAATTTGAAAAGTGGAGATCCTATCTTGGTGAAGTTTTCTATAAATCTCCTATAATACCCTGTAAATCCTATAAAACTCCTAACATCTTTTTGACAACTTGGAACTAGTAGTCTGGAGATGACTTCAACTTTTGACTTATCAACTTTGATCCCATCTCCTGAAATGTGATGTCCTAGGATAATCCCTTCAGTAAACATCATAAAACACTTCTCATGACTTAATGAAAGATTTGCTTCTTTACATCTCTTTAGAAATTTTTCAAAGTTTGCTAAGGCTTCTTCAAATGTGTTTCCATAGACTGTGAAGTCATCCATGTATACCTCTACACAGTCATGTATTAGATCTGAAAAGATTCCTAATACTGCCCTTTGGAATGTTGCAGGTGCATTGCATAATCCAAATGGAAATACTCGGTAGGCATAGGTACCCCAGGGACATGTAAATGTGGTTTTGTCTTGATCCTCAAGTGCTACTTGAATTTTATTATAACCACTGAACCCATCCAAAAATGAAAAGTACTTTTTGCCTGCTAATGTGTCTAACACCTGATCGATGAAAGGTAAGGGAAAATGGTCTTTAAGAGTAGCTTTGTTCAATTCTTGGTAGCCAATACATACCCTCCATTTTCCATTCTTCTTGGGTACAATTACCAAAGGAGAGACCGACTGACTATCTAAAATGGGATAAATAAAGTTGACATTTAACAATTTCTGCAATTCTTCTTTAAAAATCTCCCTAAGGTTTGGATTCATTCTTCTCTGAGGTTGTCTGATTTGTTTAAAATTTTCCTCTATATAGATATGATGAGTGCAAGTATTAGGATTGATCCCTTTCATGTCAGTGTACTCCCAAGCATATGCAGTAGAGTGTCTCTGTAATGTTTTGACTAGCTTTTCTTGTTGAAATTTATCTAGGTTTTTGTTTATGTTTAAGGTTTTTCCTGGGAATATTTCAATTGCAGAGCTGCCAAATTCTTCCATGGAGTAAAGAGAAATATGTCTTGATGATAAGAACTCAATGTTAGATTCTTCTTGAAATTGTTCATATTTAAATTCTGAAGAAGATTCATAATTTTCCAAAGTATTCAGAATCTCACTATCTTCACTAATTTTTGAAATAGTGAAGAGAGGTTGTATATCTTCTTCATCATCAATCCACTGAGTATCATCTAATTATGTGATTGTTCTTGCTGGAGGATACAAAGTAAATTTCTTGGTTGAACTTCAATCAGAGATGTACATATCACCAGATCTACAACTAATGAAAGCATCAGATGTAGCTAACCAAGGTCTTCCTAATATAATAGGATGTCCTCCTAGATCATTTTTAGGAGTTAGGATCATGAAATCCATAGGATACTCCCAAGAATCTAAGGACACTAGAATGTCTTCTATTATCCCATCTGGTTTGATCACAGATCCATCTGCTAATTGTAGCAATGTGGGTGTAAAAAGAAGATTAGGAAGTTTTAGTTTTTCCATGATTTGCCTACTCATGATATTGATTGCTGCTCCTAAATCAATAAGTGTGTTCTGGATTTCAATTCCATTGATGTGTATTTTAACAACTAGATTTCCTGGGTCTAGATACTTTGGAATGGTAATCTTACCCATCATTATATCTACTATTTTTCGTACCAGTTGTATTTTCTTTATCTCTTTTATTCTTTTTCCTGTTTTTTTCATACTCAACTCCTTTATTGTTTTTGCTAAGATTGGGATTTCATTGATAGCTTGTAATAATGGAATCTTAATACAAACATTTCTTAACTCATCTAGGAAATCATATTTAGGCATCATAATTTGTTTCTCTACACCCCTATCAATTTGTAATCTTTCTGGAAAAGGAGGTGTAGAAGTAGATGTTGATGGCTGCTCTAATATATGAGTTGAAATTATTGGCTCTTTCTGTTTTGATTTTTCCATGTTTTTATCTTGAAAAGATGTGTTTCCCTCAAGACTTTTATTTACCCGTAGAGAATCTTCCTCAGAATTGTTTTGCTCTTGTATAATTACAAAAGGTTTCTTCTTTTCAAGTATTCTTCCAGACCTAAGTTGAACATCATTAAGGTCTAAAGGAGTAATCAAATAGGTTGGGAATTTTTGACCTTCTATCATATATGTATTCTGAGGGTTTTTATTATTGGGGTTTGGTATTGTTTGGGCAGACAACTTATTTTCTTTTTGAGGAAATGGTAATGGAAGTGGTGGATTTTGATTTTGGTTTTGATGTTGTGGATTGTGTTGAAGGGGAAAGTTTGAATATGTTGGATATGAGGGATAAGAAGGTGGATATTGATAATACTGGGAGAACCTTCCAAAAGGATTTTGTGCTCCTTGTGCCCAAGGTTGAGATTTATTTTGAAATTGGGGCCAAGGTTGCTGCCAAGAGTTCCAATTTTGTGGAGGTTGATTATACATTTGATTATTAAACCCTTGTGTCTGAGGTCCCTACCAAGGTCTTCTAGAGACAAAGTTAAGAGATTCTGTGGAATTTGTGGGTGTTTCTTCTTGAAAAACAACCCTAGGACCAAGGAGTGAAGGACAACTTTTTGTCTCATGTTTTTCTGAACAAATTGCACAAGCCTCTATTAATTTTGCATCTAAAGGACACTCTTTCAAGGCATGCTTCTTCCTACATTTGGGACAAAATATTGCTAAGGCAGCAGTTTCAACTTTTTACTTGTTTTGTAACTTAAGGGTGTCTATTTGTTCACTAAGACTCTCTAGAATTTCAGATTTGAATTCATCAAGCATATTACCTATTTATGCCCTACTTATTGTTCCAGATGCAGACTTACTTGCTCTTACAAGAGCAGGGTCTCTTGGTCCTTTTAAAATTTTAGATTTTCCTTTTGAAAGATTGATACATAATTCAGCTATATCAAGTAATGAAAGCTAAGATATGTCCCCTTTTCCCATCATATTGAGGATATCTATCCATTCATCCCTAATATATTTTAACAAGAGAGATTTCAAAGTATATTGATCTAGGTTTTCCATTTTTTCCCTCTTGATGTTATAATTGAATCTTTCCAACAAATCTTCCAGATTTTCATCCTCTTTTTGCATCATCTTGAACACTTCTTCCTTATGATTGACTGGTATATAGTAATCCAAGTATCTATCTAGAAATTATTTTCTCATTTCATCCCATGTCGTAATAGACCTAGTGATTAAATTCATAAACCAT
This sequence comes from Pinus albicaulis, assembly GCA_034641835.2. NCBI lineage: Eukaryota > Viridiplantae > Streptophyta > Pinopsida > Pinales > Pinaceae > Pinus > Pinus albicaulis. The sequence goes on from CM076574.1 coordinate 1,134,108,769, forward strand.
TTTAATGCTGCTCCTTTCAATGTTGAAGGGAATAGTTTAAGTTTCTGAGTATCTTGTAGATAATCATAGGTTCTACATAGAACTTCAAATTCAAATAAGAAGGTCTCAGGATCCTCACTTTTTAGTCCATGAAAGTTTGGAAGAACAGAAGGTGACATATTTTTCATAGTTGCATTAGTCTCTTCATCTATTATAGGGAATCCAAAAGGACTTCCAGTTCCCTTTCTACCTCTTCCTCCTTTTGTATTTCCTCTTCCTTTACCTTCTTCTATACCTCTACCTCTTCCTCTATCTCCTCCTCTTCCTCTACCTCCTCCAAATAGTGTATGTTCTCCATTAAAGACTTCTCCTTCCGCTTCTTCTGTCATGATAGACTCTTCTAAACTAATATAAGGTTCAGTTGGAAGTGCTAATTGTTCCACTGGTTCTTCTATCATAGGTACATTAAAGAAATAGTCATCTTCTTCCTCTTCACTAGGGATTTGTAATTCTTCTGTTGGAATATATTCCCTTGTGGAAGTGAAAAAGGTTATCCCTTATGTAGCCTCTAGAATTTCTTCAGTGGATGAAATGGGGGATCTTCTTGATGGGATATCTGATCTTGTGATCTGAATGAAAAATGGCATCAACCCATGGTATTCATCCACCCATGATATTTATTTTCCCATGGTATTATAAGTGACCCATGGTATGTATCCACCCATTGTATTCATCCACACATGGGATTTACCCATAGTATTGTAAGTGCTATCCACCCATAGTATTGACCCATGGTATCCACCTATGGTATCTAATCATGGTATTGTAACTCAAAAAAGGCTATAAATAACAAGCCTCACTTTGTAAAAGGATAGATTGTCCACCACAATGTAGCTTCTAAATTTATTCTCTGTTTTAATAAAACAAGTTTCTTTGTGGTTTTATTTTCTTTGTGTTCTCTCTTTTTTTCTGGCATTCTAATTTTACAAATCTTGTTAGATTTATTTCAACTTTTTAGATCTTGGGGGCCTCCTCCCCAAGATCTGGATCAATGGTATCAGATTCAGGTTATGCCTCCATGGGAATGAGGGTTTGAAACATAGTTGAGTTTCAATGTTTTGCAGCAATCTTCAGCAAAATCCATGAATTTTTCTGGGTGACAAGTTTTCAGATCAGATATGAAAATTTTGGTGAAAATTTTACAAAAACAAAGACCAGATCTGGATTCCTTGTGAAAAAATACTCAAAAAAAAAAAAAAAATCGGCCAAATTGGAGTTCGGATGAAGGTGATATCGCTGATTCAAAATCAACAATGTTGAAGCAATTTTTCTCATGAAAATTCATGGACGACGACTCTCCTGTCATTTTTCGCAAATTTTTGTGAAAAATTTCAGAAAAATGGATATAGATCTGAGCTCCTCTTGAAAAATCACCCAAGTTCAAAAAAAATAATGGTTCGAATTGGAGTCCGGATGTGGGAGTTATTGTTGATTTAAAATCAACTATTTTTCAGAAATTTTGTGACAGCAAGATAGTTCCAGCGTGAATCTGAGAGTCTAGAGTCTCCATATAGTGGTTTAAAATATGTGAGAAGATGCAGAATGATCATTCCATTTCCAAAAACAGGCTATAATAAATATTCTGAGTTATATTGACCGAGTTATGCTCATTTTAAATTTGGAGTAGCATTCGGAGCGGGTTCCCTTTGGAGACGTGCCCTCCCACCCCACTTTAGTAGGCACCTGCTTCACATTCATCAGTTTCAGCATAGAAGCATTTGGCTTGGGTTATTTGGAGACGTGCCCTCCCACCCGAAGGTATGTAGGCACCTGCTACTTCATCAACAATCAACATCAAGGTTATGGGTCAACCGTACAAAATCATTTTTATCAAAGTCCATTTGCTAGGCCGCACACTGTTAGTCACACAGTTGGTCACAAGCATTACAGGGTATCTCTATCCTCGGATCTTTGTTTTCCATGGTTTTGGTTCATCCACAAACCCACACTTCATCGAAGTCCATTTTCTAGGCCGCACACTGTCAATATCACAGTTGGTCACAAGCATTATAGGGATCTCTATCCTCGGATCTTCGTTCATCACGGTTATGGGTGAACTACAAAAAAACCTTCTCTTCAGTGGCTCTTTATATTCAACAAAGGCTTCTCAGGAGGGAACTTCACGCAATGGGGACCATTGCTTCTTAAGGAGGGAGGAATTATCTGAATGAAAAATGGCATCAACCCATGGTATTCATCCACCCATGATATTTATTTTCCCATGGTATTGTAAGTGACCCATGGTATGTATCCACCCATGGTATTCATCCACACATGGGATTTATCCATAGTATTGTAAGTGGTATCCACCCATAGTATTGACCCATGGTATCCACCTATGGTATCTACTCATGGTATTGTAACTCAGAAAAGGCTATAAATAACAAGCTTCACTTTGTAAAAGGACAGATTGTCCACCACAATGTAACTTCTAAAGTTATTCTCTATTTTAATAAAACAAGTTTCTTCGTGGTTTTATTTTCTTTGTGTTCTCTCTTTTTTTTTGGCATTCTAATTTTGCAGATCTTGTTAGATTTATTTCAACTTTTTAGATCTTGGGGGCCTCCCCCCCAAGATCCGGATCATCTTGAGACTTCTGGAAGCCTATGACTAGTATAGTATGGAATGTGAGTTTTAGTTGGAGGTGTGCTTCTTCTTGGTCTTGGTGGAGTGAGTGGATTGTGGGAATTAAGATTCTGCCTCTTACAAATATACCCCTAGAATCTATTTCTCTACACATATCATTGTTTTTGGGAAATAGGAAATAAGGTTACCTAGTTACACCTCCCCAGCAATGACGCCAAAATGTTTTGTCAATTCAGTGTCCTGAATTGATAGCATAAATTATCGACCATGGCTACTAAACTGATGAGGTGTACTTGCACTATATGTTCCTAAATATCCTTTTCCTTATTTCACTGTTTTCAGTATTTTATTGATGTTTTTGAGTTTTTGTTATGTTTGAGTTTTAGTATACTACTTTATGCTCAGGAGATGAAGTTAAATCTATGTCAAAAAGAAAACAAAAGGAAACCTTAAACTTAAAATAGAGTTTAGTTGCAAAGTCTGTATCTAATTAGAAAAATGGTAAAAAACAGAGTATCCTAATCCATGGATTTTATAGCTTGCAAATGAACATGAAAGGTAACTCAAAACAGTATAATTCCACCTTATCCATTTAGTTAGAGGTTTGTTGGAATAGTTTGTGAAAGAGATTAAACTCCAATGTGATGAGGATCTTCCTAAAACAAAAACAACTTAGAACATTATAGTGAAATCTAATTCATATGATAGAGGTGTTTTGGAATAGCTTGAGAAAAATATTGCTATAATGTAATAAGGATCTCCTATGGAATATTTGAAACAACCTATGACATTACAACTAGATCTAGTTCATCAGTTAGAGATTTATTGAAAGATTTTATTGAAGGAGATTAGACATAATTTGATAAGGATCTTCTAGAAAACAAACAAGCAGTAGCCCACAGCATTAAAACTAAGTCTTTTCTGTGATTTAGAGATTTATTGGAACAGCTTGAGAAGAAGACTATTTTTAATAATATGAGGATCTTCTATTTAATTGCAGAATAGGAAATGCTAATAACTAAACATAGTACAACCAAATCGCATTCATATAATAGTGATATGTTGGAAAATCTTGAGAAAAATAATGGTTGTAGGATAATGAGGATCTTCTTAATCTAGATGACAAAAACTAAAGTGCTAGTAACTCAGAATATTACAATTAAATCCATTCGTTGAATAGATATATATTGGAAAAGCTTGAGAAAATACTAACTATAACATCATGAGGATATTTTATTTAAACAAATAATGTGAAACATGATACTAAAAGACATGAACTCATAAAAATTTCTAAATAAGACATATAACAAAACATAATTGAAAGCTACTTATCTAGAAAGCATGTAGAGACCTCCTCGGATAGCAGGGGCCCTCTACTATCAATTTGGCATAAAAATCTTTAACTCCTCAAGGTTGTGTTTAGAACAGCATCAAAGTCATGCTCCTTTTTATTATCAAAAATACTTGAAAACAGAGTATCACAGTATTTGTAAAATAAGTATCAACTGTCTCTCTCGGTCTCACCGAGCTAAATTTATAGGCAATTACATAACTGATATTGAATGAAAGTAGACAAAGGTGTATTTTTAAAGTCAAAATCAAACTAAAACTCTTTCTAGGACTCGTGATTTGCTGAAAGAAAATCAAGAGTCCTTATCCTTATAGAAATCAGCTTCTTGGACTTTTGTTTTGACCACGTGCATAAGTATCTCCAATTATTGACTCAGCCTTCGTGGATGACAAGGAATGATGTAGGAAATATTTGGAATCTAACCATATATGCCTTTTCTCCAGACGACACCTGTAACTTGTTCAAACACCAAAATGGCTACGGAACATTTGACTGGCTATAGAATGACTGCATTTTGTAGCTAAAATTGCTCAGAAATCATTAAGACAACAAAATCACAAAAGTATAAGAAGTTAGTCATTGCATGTATTCCTTAAGTTTTTTGAATCATTCTTATTGATCTTTAGGTCTATAAAATGATAAAGGAATGATGAAATGAGGTGGAGTTTGGAAAAAGAGAAGACAATTTTAGGGCTCAACAACGATTAAAACTAATTCTCATGATCTGAGAAGTGAAACCAGGTGGTGGTATACTCGCAAAATTCTTTAGGATGATAGAATCTCTCAAATTTGCGATACTAATATGGTGGAAGATGAAAAACACCTACTCTTAGATTACCTGACCCTTTATCATATCCACCCTCAATTCCCTAACATCTTCCACTCTTCCAATATTCTTGACTTGTTAAGTCAACCCAACTATAGTTATCTTGGAGCACTTCTTTCTCTTTTTTATCATAAAAATAAGATTGTGAAGGATCAAAATTACAATTTTTTTTTTTTCAAGATCATTGGTATTAGTGGACATTAATCATCATCATCATCACCTTCATCACAAAATATTAAAAAAATAAAACAATAAAATTATGAATTTAATATATCGATATCATTTACATAATTATGAAACCAAACTACAATTTTTCCAATATAACAATCCTATCAAAATGCCTTTACACCTTTTCGAAACAAGTGCTAATTATATTATTATCAATACTGAAAATAATATAAACTTACAATTCACACTAAATACTCTTAAAACCTCCATCATACACCTTAAATATTTTTGAATTATATTAAATCTATTTTCATTCTTTATATATGTAATAACAAAAAAATCCCATGCAATATGACAGAAGCTTATCATTGAGGTTTCGTGACAGAAATCCAAAAATACATAATAATAAAAAATATAAAAACACAAAACATAATTTTCTCATTCACATTAAATACATTTAGGCTACCTTAAAAAGCGGTTTTCCTTTCTAACAAACTTCCAAAATCTATAACATACAATTATACCAATCAAAACACTTATTATTAATAAAGCATATGATTATACAAACCAAAACACTTATTATTAAAAAAACAACAGTGCCTAGATATCTAAAAAGGAAAATATATCCACACCTAGAACACACCCAGAAAGAAATCAAAGCCAAAGTCAACAAACTTAGTTTTGGCTTTTGGTTGTTCCCAGGGTACAATTCTCATTGTTGTGCTTCGCTGGAAGCGCTTAGGATTCAGCATTCAATATGCATTATAAAAAGGCCTAAACTTCTAATAGCGATCCCATCCTCCGAATTGGATTTTAAGATCAAAATCAAAGCATGTTAGATCAAAGTGGAGAGGATTTAAGTTAATAACAAAGGGTTAGATTCTCGGTTTTCAATGAGGTGTCAAGACAGGTTTGCAGTGAGAGGAGATTCTCGAATTTGAAATAATAATTTGGAGACCAAAAGAAGAATCGCATTCGATATCATCACATGGAATTCTTAGTTCAGAGATTCAATTCATGTCGTTGGAAACCATCCGTGTTTGTCAGATTTGAGGTTGAGACTATCTGGACAAGTTATTATCAGTAGTGCGATTGGTTCTTACTCTGAAGGGAATCTGTTAGGGTTTGATATGACAAATTTACGGAAGAGAGAGAAGCAAAACAACAAAATAATGAGAACACACATGCATTGATAGATTCATTAAAGTGAATTATTTATACAAGAAAATTGGACGGTTATCCAGAAACTGAATCAGTTAAGCAGAAAATGAAACTACAACTAATTCTATACTAAATCGTTAACACTCCCCCTTAATTTGGAGGGTTACAATGTTTTATTCCTAACTTTTGACATTGAAACTCAAAATTAACTTTTCCTAATGGTTTGATGAAAATATTCGCTAACTGCTCCTTGGAATCAAAAAATTTGAGAACAATGTCACCATTCTTGACGAGTTCACGAATGAAGTGAAAAAAAGTGTCGATATGTTTGCTTTTTTGATGAAAGACATTGTTCTTTGACAAGGAAATAGTGGAAGTGTTTTCACAAAAGATTGAAATCGGTTCATTTTCTGTATATCCGAAGTAAGAGAGAAGTCTCTTTAGCTACACTGCTTGACATGATGCTGAATTTGCTGCAACATACTCGGCCTTTGTTGAAGATAGTGAAACTATGGGTTACTTTTTGGATGACCATGAGATCAAGTTTCTGCCAAATAGAAAAGCATAGCCAGAAGTGCTTTTCTGATCATCAATACATCCTGCATAATCACTATTTGTATAACCAACAAGCTTACTGTCTGCAGAGGCTGCATACGATAAACCATAAATAGATGTACATACAATGTATCTTAACACCCTTTTTCCAGCTTTCCAATGACAGTCTTTAGGAGATTCCATAAACCTGGAAATATAACTAGCTACAAATGCTATATCAGGCCTAGTAGCAGTAAGATACATAATACTACCAGCAAGTTGCTTATACAAAGTCGCATTAACAATAGTACCCACATCATCTTTACTCAACTTTATACCAACTTCGATAGGAGTATCCACCAGTTTACACCTGTCCATCTTAAAAATTTTCAAAATGTCAGTAGCATACTTCTGTTGACTCATAAACATACCATCTTGTGTTTGTTTCAAGAATGGTGACATTGTTCTCAAATTTTGTGATTCCAAGGAGCAGTTAGCAGATATTTTCACCAAACCACTAGGAAAAGTTAATTTTGAGTTTCAATGTCAAAAGTTAGGAATAAAACATTGTAACCTTCAAAATTAAGGGGGAGTGTTAATGATTTAGTATAGAATTAGTTGTAGTTTCAGTTTCTGCTTAATTGATTCAGTTTCTGGATAACCATCCAATTTTCTTGTATAAATAATTCACTTTAATGAATCTATCAATGTGTGTGTGTTCTCATCGATTTTGTTGTTTTGCTTCTCTCTCTTCCGTAAATTTGTCAAAAAACCAGCTGTCTTTTCCCCTTTACTAGAAGCAAAAAAAAAAAAAAAAAAACCTCAACTCAACATACTCTTGTTCTTTGATTGTAGAATATAATACACAACTTTCACATAATAAGGCAACCCCGTTATTCAATTTAGTCATGAGACAACGAAAATTCTTGAAATCTAGTTCTAATAAGGTGATTTAACGAATCTTCTGAATATGAGAACATAAATAGAAGCTGGAAAACAACTGCGTAGGTTTTGAGATGAAGGGGTTTGCAATGTGAATAACGAACAATAGGCTCTTTATGCCTTTACTGCCGATTTCAATTTCTTAGCATTGGGAAAAATATAGTAACAAAATGTCACCTTTTGTTGGGATTTCCAGCGTGATTTGCATGCTTCTCTCAAGCAGCACGAAACAGGAAAAAAAACACCAAATAGGAACTGTAAACATAAAAAATGCCAAACGTTTATCTCTGCTGGCAGGCAAGTTAGAACGGAGGTTCCTCAGCAGTGATTCTTCTTAGCAGCACCTCTAGCAAGTTCAGCCGCTCAGTTCCTCTTCAGCAAGTTTGAATGCAGAGTGTTTATACCAACAACATCAAAACAGAACTGTGAGCAGCGGCTCTAATCCACACAATCAGACACTCGAGCAACTCTAACCCTCACAACCAGAACCGACAGTGGCTTTGATACCATGACAAAATTACGGAAGAGAGAGAATCAAAACAACAAAATCGATGAGAACACACACATTGATAGATTCATTAAAGTGAATTATTTATACAAGAAAATTGGACGGTTATCCAAAAACTGAACCAGTTAAGCAGAAACTGAAACTACAACTAATTCTATACCAAATCGTTAACATGATAAAGGGGGAAAGTATTTGTGGGAGGGTTTATGAAAAAGTTCAATATGAATGAACTTGCAGCCAAGGCTACATCAGAATCTGCGATGGTGGGTGCCAGTAAAAGTTCCCATGTCATTTCCAAGTCTTATTTTTCTGCCAAAGACGAAGCAAGAAGATCGACCAAAAATTTGAAGCACAAGATTGTCAGTACTCGCACGGTCCATGTTTTGTATGCTTATGAACCCGAGAATATCATAACTGACCCACAAAATTTTCGGTCTCTGTTTCAGAAACTCACACGGAAGCCCCACAATAGATCAAAAGATAAGAAGAGGCAGACGAATCCTAGTGGCCCATCTTCCTGTGCAAAAGTTGGAATGGAAAATTTCCAAGATACTTTATATATCAATGGCTAGATGCCTGTCATGGAAAACCAAAGTACCAACTTTTTGATTGAGGAGAGTTCTAGTTATTCTAAAGCATTCAATGACACGGACATGATAATTCCCGGCCTGGTGAGTCAGGCATTATTGCATGAGAATCCCCCGGTTTGCTATGATGTGCAAGATCATTTTTACAACAATAACCAGACGCCTATCATGGAAAACACGAGTACAGTTTTTTCCATTTAGGATTGCTCTAAGGCATTCAATGACACAGAAATAATTTTCTCTTGCCTAGTGAATCAGGAGTTATTTCAGGAGAATCCTCTGGTTTGGAACAATTCTCCATTTTGTAGCATGTACAATGGGACTGGGGTTTGCAATAGACTTGATGATTGGTAAATTAGATGTCAAAACTTCTTCATTGTTTTAGCTTAATGCAAATATCATATCATATCAAAAGGCCATAGCTCTATCATAACATAATTAAAATTTAATGAGTGCAGGGAGGGTCTCCTAATGGCTCATCAAGAATTATAAATTAGTTGCCTCGATGAACCTTTTTCAAAAGCCGTAGTCTAACTAGCCAGAGGAATCGCTCTGAAAATCATGAAAATTCCGATAAGATTTTCAGAAAATCCGGCAGGAATTTTTCTAAATCCATGTTATAACTATCAAAGTTTAATATTTTGGGTGTCCTACAGGTTTTTGATGGTGCTGAATCCATTTCCAATGTCAAAATCAGGATTCAAACACTGTTTCTGCAAGATTTTTTAAATTTTTGTGGCCCGGATTCCGGCCAATTTTGACTTTCCGGGCAATTCCTCCGGCTCGTTAGACGACTCCTTTTCAAAAAGGGAATAAAATTCGAAGAGGCTTTCGTCCTATTAGCCCTGCCATGGCAGGTCATGTTGTATACGATTTCCAGTTTACCTTTCATTAAGAGTTTTTGTATTTTCCTCAAGTTTTTCCTATGGGACAAATTTATATGTTTTTCATATTTAAAAGTTTGAGGATATCAAATGACCAATTAAAATCACATTTTTATTTTTATGATTTTAAAAATTAAATTAAATTTTCAATTAATTCAATATTTGATTTATAATGTTACTTAACAGAATTTTTTAATATAATCATATTTTTATTTTTTTATTTTTTAATAACATAAATCTGGATCAAAGTTCTAATACCATGTTTAAGTTTTTATTACATCAAAACCTATAAAGGTTAGTAAACTTCTAAACTATTATCAGTACATTTTTAATAGTAAATCCCAGAATAGTAATTAGTCCACCTAACTGAGTGTGAAAATCTATCCATTTATTTATTCAAAATTTAATTTGTTTTATGCCATATGGCTTTGTCTCTTTGAACTTGAAGTGTTTACAACTCTTCCAAACATATGGAATTTAATGAAAATTAAAATTCCGTGTCCTGCATAAATGGAACTTGACAGTTGAGGAGCTTTAAAAAAAATGGTTGTCAGCTTTAAAAAAAACCATTTACATTTCTGGATTTCCATTCCGAAGCGAACAGCCAAATATATGGTATAAGCGGTAACACACCTTTCTATTACAGAACGGCGTGACTAAAGGTCAACGGTTTTGGCGCTTTCCTCCCATCATCTCCATCCCCAGTTGTAAGGTTACTGAGTTGGCAGCCTGGCAGCCGAGGGAACGGCTGTATACGCGACATTTCCATTGCCGTTCTATTTCAACTTCAAATGCTTTAGGCAGAAATTGCTACAGTTTTCCCTGACCTTGTTTTAAAACATGTTCAATTCAAATTGATGCATAGTGATGACAGCAGAAAAAGCATGATCCCAAGTTCTGCAACTCCGAGGATCGGCCCGGCCTGGGATCGCATTATTCTATTTCGAAAAGGCCAAACTTGCAACCTTAGAATATGCCTCTAACCACCACCATGAAGAACCAATCCAGTTAGCCATCTTTCGAATGAAAGGAAAATCGGCACTAAAAAACCCTAATAGAAATTATAGAATAACGCTTTAAATTGTCAATGATAAAGTTCATAGAATTCATCAGGATGATTTGATGCATGGTAAATATAGAATCAATCTCGACGAGCTGATGCATTGTAAACACTTTGATGCGAACCCCAGACCATGAAGAACTAATCCAATTAGCCATCTTTCGAATGAAAGGAAAATCGGCACTAAAAAAAACCCTAATAGAAATTATAGAATAACGCTTTAAATTGTCAATGATAAAGTTCATAGAATTAATGAGGATGAATTGATGCATTGTAAATATAGATTTAATCTCGACGAGTTGATGCATTGTAAACACTTTGACGCGAAACCCACTCCAAACCCTAAATTGTCACTTCTATCAATCCTTCCTCAATTCTCTAACTTCAAACTGTCGGTATTATTTTCAAACCTGCTGAATGAAATGTAGTTGATGAACTATAAGAATATATATCTTCGTTTTCGGGGTTATAGTTAAAGAATGGAATAATATAGATTCTGATTAAACGTGGAATAATATAATTAAGTATATAAGTGTGTTTATTTTGGTTTTCATAATTTTAATTTAGTTATTAATAGTTATTAGTGGATGGTAGAGTTTTTATTTTTATCAAATATTGTAGAATATGGGTAATAGTATATATTAATTAGATATTGAGATTTATCTTCAAAATAGTTATATTATTTTTTTCTTTTAATTAAATTGATTAATTAAAAATAAGTTACACTAAAAAATGTGACTTTTTTGATATGTGGCATAGATGAGGCGTGCTATTGTAACAAAACCTATTTATAGATTAAGATTCTTCATAATAAAATAAGTGTTTGCAATTCTTCATGGTTAAGAATTTTGTTCCATGTTTTTCTGATTCTTTAAGTAGAAAAGAAACCTATATTTAACTCACATATTAATATGTTTTATTATTTAATAATAATAATACTAATAAATAAAATTATAATAAAATGGATTTTATGTGTTTTTAAAATTTCTATAACTATGTGTTTCTAGTAGGATGTTTTTTAATATTTTTATACATTGATATATTTATAACTTGACTATATATTTATATATGTATGTTTATATCTTAATTATATTTCTTTAAATGTTATTTATATGCTCAATTATTTAATGAATTTTCAATTATTTCATGTTTTTCTAATTAAATATATGATTTTCTACAGTAGAAGGGAGACCTATATTTAACTTATATATTAATATGTATTATTATTTAATAATAATAATACTAATATTTTGAAAGAATTTTCGGCTTCGAAGATGAACCCTAAACTTTTCGCCTGTGCCTCCCTTCCCTCGGCCACCCTTTGGCCTCCGCTTGGCCTTGGAGATCATGGCGACGAGAGGTTATGCATGGCCCTGAGTCCATTCAGGCCAAACCCAACAAATGAGGACGTGCGCATCCCTGTGAAGGAACATGAGTAAAAAGCATGTGTTGGGCTCCTTGCATGATGCAGGCTTGATGCAACAGATAAGGCAGTGACTCTTCTTCACCTGCAGGTCTTTGGCAGCCACACAGTGAGGATGAGGATGACCCCCTGCCTTGAGGAATTTCTACAGGATGCTAGGGTCTTTGACGCTTTAACGGACAACAAACCAGGCTTCGAGGGCTCCAGATTGACCATGCGTCCCTATAGTTGATGGATCCAGCAAAACATCGCCAGGAACATTGAGCAAGGCGGTGATTCTTCTAGACAGCCCCCATGCCCCAATAATCCATTGTTTTAGTGGGCTACCTCGGAGTTCACTAGTCAGCAAAGCCATAGCACCAGGTGAAACAAAAACAGAAATGAACTGACTAGGAGCATCAATCTGGCCTCTTAGCTGCACTCTAACAACCAGGGTCTCTCATATCCCTCGCCTCCTCTTTATCAGATTCAGATGTCGCTATATTCTGTCAAAACCATCCTCCAGTGGGTGTGCTCCACGGATCTGGTCTTGAATCTCGTGCAAGCCCTCGAACGAAGGCTGGGGCTTCCCTGAGCTCTTCAAATATTTCCATATGAAGGTAAAAAACTAGAGGACTCTCTTCCCCTCTCATCTTATAACATTTAAAGAAATGCTTCTATAGTTTTAACTCTTCGTCTACAAGGGGGAGCAGCAGGGAAGCCTTCTTCTTCTTCGGCATTCTGTTACAAGGATGCTGTCCACACACTGCCTCCTAAGAAAACTGATCAACCCTCGGAGGCTCCCAAGGCCTTCTTGGTTGATAAAATGGAGGAATTCCCCTGCATAGAAATCTCCCATCCAACTCTCGAAGTTCAGCTTCAAATATATGCAGAATTATCCATCATCTACCGATTCAGTGGACTCTAGCCTCGCACAAAAGTTATCTACCATTGGATTCACTTCACTTGGACCAACAACTGCAAGGTTATATTTTTCTTGAAGGTTTTCTTCATAGTGATGCTTGCCTTTAGTGAAGACTATCAAAAATCGCTAACTGGGGGTCCATGGTTTTTGGGAACGACAGGGCTATTCCTTTCCCCTTGGTTCCCAGAGTTTGACCCCTCTACAGCAGTCATCGCCAATCTTTCTATTTGGGTGAGGCTTCCAAATTTACTTGCACATTTATGGCACTTCTCCATCTTCCAAGGAATTTGAAACACCCTGGGCCGCTTCTTAGCAACGTAAACCTTCACGGGAGAGAAAGGAATATACACCTACGACAGAATATGTGCTGAAATAGACATAATAAAAGGTCTTCTCGATCAAATCAATCTCAAAATTGGGGATCCTATGGACGCAGACCCTGGATTATGAGAACACAACCTTCCATTGATGTCACTGCCATCAAACATGGCACCTTCAGAACTCCTACACCACGTTCCACGCCCAAAAGAATAAAATAAATCACAAATGTAAATCTAAAAGCTGGAAGCCATGTCATATGCCCCCCATGGATGACATTGATTCCTTCAGCTCAGATGAGGAGGAGATTAAGGAAGAAGTGGGGGCTGTGACGTAGATGAAGGATACGCCCTCGGCTGGCCCTGAGGGACTCACTTCTTCCTCAAATTCTTAGAAACGAATGCATGAGTCCTCCTCCGATTCGGATAAGGAGGTTCTTCCCAGAGTCAACAACAATCTACAAGTGGACCTTGCCCATCCGCACCAAACTAGCTGGGTCAGAGTCAACAAAAAGAAAGGAAATAAATGTTGTATGGAGGATTCGACCCACTCTGAGTAGATTCCAATGACTATCTCTTTTTCCTTTTGGTTGCACTTGTTTATTCTTTTGCTTACTCTCGGATCTCTTTTCGCGACCGAGGTTGATAGTTTATCATTTCCGGATTTCCCTCTCTCTTACTTCTCTTGATTGTATCTACAGTTTGTACCATATGATCTCTTACTAGAATTAGCCTTATTTACAAAAAAAAATAATACTAATATTTTAAAATAAAGGTATAATAAAATGGGTTTTGACGATATTTTAAAATTTCTATAACCAAGTGTTTTTAGTAGGAATTTTTTTAATATTTGTATACATTGATATATTTATAATTTAATTATATAATTATTTATGTATGTTTATATCTTAATTATATTTATTTAAATTTTATTTAAATACTTAATTATTTAATGAATTTTCAAAATTACAATTAAAATTAAAGGAAAAAAAATCTCCAAAATGATAAATTGAAATTATAAATTAAAAAAATCTTAAATATAGATATTTTAAATATACCAAAAAAAATTCTATGTAAAATTAATCAAGACATTTTTTACATTAACAATATTATGATGACATAATTTAGTCGAGAGATATAATAACAATTACACTGAATGAGTAGTTTAAATATCGGCTATAAATTTATAGTAATTTAAATGTCGGCTACTTGTGTATCAAATTCGTATAGAAAAATACACTACTTGTGTGAAATTTTAGAATAAAAAGTTGAGTGATCACAATAAGAACCTATGATTGTTAATAAAAACATGATTTTTTTTTTTTACTTAATTAGAGATTTCTCTTTGTCATTGTATCTAGTAGAAAGAACAATACACATGTGATAGTATTATGTTAGAGCTTGAAATAATTAAAGACAAAGTAAAGAGGATAGATGATGTAATTATCAGTGAAAAGAAGATAGTAAATGAAATGGAGGTGCACATTGAAGGAAAAATATGAAATGTGAAACTATATGTACAACATTATCAAGGAAGAAGATGGAATACTCACCAGCCTAGATCCATATTAACTCTGGATCTATCAAGCACTGAGAGGGATCAAATTTCTCTATGTGCAAACCTTTTTTTTTAGTGCAAAATGTCTCTCGATGTGCAAACCTCTTTTTTGAGTGAAAAATGTGAAGAAATGTTTGCACCTCAAGATATTTGATCCCCTTCGGTGCTTGATAGATTGTGAGTTAATATGGATGTAGGTTGGTTTTAGTCGTGTGTGGCTAAGGAAAATCTATCGAACGTATGATTAATTTTATCAATAATATGTAAATACATTTAATATAAATATAATTGTTTTATATACGCTAAATATTTCTCATATTTATGTGGTCATTTTAATTTTAAAATTTGCTTAGTTACCTCATTTTGTTGAGATGATAAATATCGTTAATAACTTTAATGATAAAAAATGATGAAATACAAATTTTAAAGGCAAAGTGACAATGTAATAGTGTTGAATGATAGAAAATGTGAATAATCAGAATGCAATCAATTACAAATAGTATTCATTGTGATCAATCTCAAATTATTTCCTTCTACTATTCTTATTGTCATGCTTGTTAGTTTTTTCATCTTTTCGTATTGATTATATGAAAAGGATAGTTGAAATCATAAACCATTTAAATATTTAGTTAATGTACCATCATACATCCAATTACATCAAATAATAAGTCAACATCTACACTAAAATCAATGCATCTAATGCAAACAATCAAATAAGATTAGAAAACAACATCTACACTGAAATGAATGCATCTACTGCAGGTATCAAATATGATTAGAAATCAACATCTACACTAAAATCAATGAATCTACTGCAAGTAAGAAAATAGGAATAGAAACCAACATCTACACTGAAATCAATGCATCTAGTGCAAGTAATCAAACATGATTAGAAATCCACATCTACACTGAAATCAATGCATTTAATGCAAGCAATCAAATAGGATTAGAAATAATCTACATTGAAATCAATGCATCTAGTGCAAGCAGTCAAATATAATTATAAATCAACATCTACACTAAATTTAATGCATCTAGTGAAAGCAATCAAATAGGATAATAAATCACCATCTACACTGAAATCAATGCATTTAGTGCGAACAATCGTATAAGATTATAAATCATCTACATTGAAATCAATGCTTCTCGTGCAAGCAATTAAATATAATTAGAAATTAATTTCTACACTCAAATCAATGCATCTAGTGCAAGCAATCAAATATGATTAGAAGTCACCATCTACACTAAAATCAATGCATCAAGTGCAAGAAATCTTCTTCCCTCTCTCCCTCCTCCAACTACATCTCTCTTTCCCTCCCTCTCTCCAGTCTCTCACATCTTCCCTCTTCCTTCCTCTCTCTCCATTTCTCTCCCACCTCTCTATCTCTCTCTCTCTCTTCACCCTCCAACTCTATTACTATATCCCTCCCTCTCTCCTTCTCTCCTCCCTTCTCTCCATCTCTCCTTCTTTATCTTTTTATCTCACCCAAAAAACTCTCTCCATCTCTCCCTTGTCACTCCATCTCTCTCTCCAATTCTCACTCTCTATGTCTTTATTCTTCCGTCCTCCCCCCCCCCCAAAAAAAAATCCATCTCTCTATCCCTCCCTATCTCCTTCTATCTCCCTCCCTCTCTCCTCCTCTCGTCCTTCCCCTCTCTCTCTCTTTTCCCTCCAATTTTCTCTCTTCCCCCATCACTCTCTTCCTGTCCCTAAATTCCTCTCTCTTTTCCGTCCTCTCTCTCCCTTTCTCTCCTACATTCCTCTATATTTTACTCTCTCTCTCTCTCTCTCTCCAATCATCTTTCTTCCCCCATCGCTATCTCTCTCTCTCTCTCTCTCTCAACATCTACACTAAAATCAATGCATATAGTGCAAAAAATAAAAAAGGATTAGATATTACCATCCACACTAAAATCAATGCATCTTGTTTAAGAAATTGTCTTCCCACCCCCTCTCCAACTCCATCTCTCTTTCCATCCCTCTCTTCACTCTCTCACATCCTTTCTCTCTTCCTTCTCCTCTCTCCCTTTCTCTCCCACCTCTCTCTCTCTCTCTCTCTCTCTCTCTCTCTCTCTCTCTCTTCAACCTCCAACTCTCTTTCTATATCCCTCCCTCTATCCTTCTCCCCCCATTCCCTCCATTTCTCCTTATTTTTCTCTTTATCTCACCCCCAAAACATACATACACACTCTCTATTTATCCCTTGTCACTCCATCTCTCTCTCCACTTCTCACTCTCTATGCATTTATTCTTCTCTCCCTCTCTCCTCCTCTCTCTCTTCCTTCCTCTCTCTCCCTTCCTCTCCTACCTCCCTCTCTCTTCCCCCATCTTCGTCTCTCTCCCTCTCTCTTTTCGCTCCAATACTCTCTCTTACCCCATCACTCTCTTCCTCTCTCTCTCTCTCTCTTTTCCCTCTAATCCTCTATCTTCCCCATCAATCTCTCTCTATGTCTCTCTCAAACCATGTTACTATATCCCTCCCTTTCCCTTTCTCTCTCTGTATTTCCCCCCTTCTCTCCATATCTCCTTCTTTGTCTATTTATCTCACCCCTAAATATACAAAATTTCTCTCCATATCTCCCTGTTCACTCCCTCTCTCTCTCCACTTCTCACTCTCTATGTTTTTATTCTTCCCTCCCTCTATCCCCCTCCAAATCCATCTCTTTTTCCCTTCCTCTCTTCTCCTATATCTCAAGTCCTCTCTCCCATCCTTCCTCTCTCTCTCTCTCTCGCTCCCTCTTTGCCCTCCAATCCTCTCACTATCTCCGTCCCTCTCTCCTCCTGTTTCCCCCCACTATATTTATGTCTCCCTCTCCCTCTCTTACCCTTCTCTACCTCTCTCACTCCTCTCCCTCTCTCTCTCTCTTCATTCCTCCTCTCCCCTCTCCTTGAGTTTATACTCATCTCTTCCTTGTCACGCCCCCTATCTCTCCACCTCTATCACTCTATGTCTTTGTTCTCCCCTCTCATATATATCTAGAGTTAATATATATCATGATATATTAATGTGTGTTATAATATAGAAAATGTAATATTGTATTAATCCAAAGTTATTAAATTTAATAATATTAATATGAATATTAGATTTATTATTATTATTATTATTATTATTATTTTAATATTAATACTAATATTAGGGCTAATAATTTTTGTTTTAGCATGGTACTAGAAAATTTGGCCCATACACTTTTTATTTATTTATCATACCACTTTTATTTACCATGGTATTTGGCCCATGGTATTAATAATAATTTATCCCGTGGTATTTGGCCTATAGGTTTCACCTAAATAAAACTTTTTTTTTGAGTTTTTGTAAATATAAAGAGGTTTATGGAGTAAATATAAGAAGAGGTTTTATTTATTTACCATACCTTTGGAGTAAGTATAAAAAGAGGTTTTTATTTATTTACCATACCTAAACCCCTTTAGGTTTTAAATTTATATTATGTTTATACATAATAATAATAATAATAATTAGGTCTATTTTTAAATAAGAGAGAAATTATGTTTTGGCCGACATTAGTGAAAATTATTTTTATTAATATTTTAGGACTTGACATACTTAATTTTTAAATTTAGGATTTAAGCAGACATTAACCAAAAAAAATTTAATTATTGTTTGAGGACGTGACATCCTTGCAGATGGGGGAATAGACTATAACAAAACTATTATCCAATTGGAGAAGTCACAACAACTATACATGGAATCAAAAGAAGGAAAATTATGCATCAAAGAGCCATCAAAGATTAACATTGAAAATGCCTGAGTTAGTATGGATGGATCACCATCAATAACAAGAAAAAAGTAAGAATATAAGGAAATTTTATTATTTGGTTTCATCTCATGTAACACCCTTCATTTCAAAGCTTTAAGGAAAAATCATTTTGATGGAGCATACTATATTATCACCCAAAAGGAGGCATATATGGGTTTAAATTTATGTGATATGACCTCAAAGGAGCTTTATAAGAAGTTAAATTTACATGTAATGTGTAAAAATATATGTAATAGGATCAACATAATCAGAAATTGACCACATATGTAATGTGTAAATACATATACAAAGTGATCATATAGTCATTATTGAAAACATGTGATTTGAATGTATAGATATATTGAAACATTTGAAACAGATTATATTATTTAAAGAATTAAAAAATTATTTCCACACTTAATTTAGTGTACGTGATGTGTACTTCTATCTTCTTACAATATTTTAAATATTTAAATCATAACCTAACGAAAATGCAGTTAGCGCCTTGAATTCCCAATTCCTTGTCCTCCTTCACACGTTGAATCAATGGTTCGGGAGTTCAGCTACTCAATAGAACAACAAGATGAATTGTCAATTAGCCCGCAGAGAATCCAATTGGCGCTAGCACTAAACAACTAAGATAGACAATAGTGGAAATGTCATGTCCACTTATGTTTAGGCAATGTGTTTTTGTATTCCCATTTTAGTATTGTTGGCACAATCTATGAATGGTTTTTGTATCGGTTCTTTAAGAGGACAAACAACGGATAAAAAAATGTATATTCATGGCGCGTAACCATTTTGTGTAACCTCTGCGGTAAACTTTGACTTAAATTTTTTATTTATTTATTTATTAATATATATAGTATATATATCTTCATGACGGGAACCATTTTGTGAACCGCTGCTGTCAACTTTGACTATAACGTTTTTTTATTAATATAAATAAGTGTCTGAGATGTATCGAGTAAATTAAGGCTAAAAAAAACTCTATGAAATGTATAAGTTTCGTTGACTTGAATGTTGTACATATTATGTGTAATTTTGTTGTCATAAAATAATCCCAACGTACAAGATAAAATAATCCCAACGTACAAGATAAGACAAGATTCTTCTACGCTTGGCTACCTTCTTATATAAATCTTCCACTGGTACTCGGTAGCAAAAATAAAGTGTAGTCAACAAAACGAGTACGTCTTTCAAAACGAAGAAACGTCAATCCCTCGTGCGAATTTATGAATCGTTCACATTCACAATCGGTTATCTGCTTCACAATATTTCCAACTTCTAACAAAGGAAGGAAGACTATCTTCTTCCGTATTCCCTTTTTAATATTATCCCTTAATTTTTATTATTTCAAATTATTCAAGTATATTTTATTTCAATTATATTTTATTGAGAATTGATTTTAGTGTGGAAAAATTTGAAATGAAATTTTGATTTGTGTTATTTAAATTAAGTTTTTTGACTACAGATATAATAGATTTAGCATTTTGAAAAATCCTTAGAGTACTTTTATTTGGCAGAGACTTATCCATCAAATTTATGATTTCAATCATTAGAAAAAATTAACCAAAAAAATTCTAAAAAAAACCATTAAAAAAACAATTCTCATTTCGAACACCGTTACCGATGAAGTAGGTAACCTGACCTCAAAATGGGAATTCTAGCCCAAAAAGACTCAAAAAACATGAAAAAACACCCCAAAAACAAAAAAAGTTTGACATTTTTAAAAACAGAAATAACATTTTTTAATTTTTAAAATTCAAACATTAAAAAAAACCTAAAATTTAAAAAACAAAAACATTTTAAAGCTTAAAATTTATAAATATATAGGAATAAAAAAAAACAAAAAAAATTAATTCAAACATTAAAAAAATCCTAAATTTAAGAAAAAAAAATAAAAAAATAATTAAAGATTAAAATTTCAAAATATATAGAAAAAAAATATTAAAAAAAAACAAGTTAAAAAAAGAAAGAAATTATAAAAAATAAAATATAGAAATTAAATTTAAAAAATAAAAGAAAACGTTTATTAAATTAAAAAAAAAATAATTTTAAAATAAAAATTTAATTTAAAGAAATATATTAAATTAAAAAAAAAAAAAAACAAAACAAAAACATTATTTAAATTAAAAGTAAAAAAATGAAAAATTAATTAAAAATAAAAATGAAAAATAAAAACAAAAAAAATATTAAATTAAAAAATATATATATTAAAAACAAATAAATTTTAAAAAATAAATTAAATTTAAATTATAAAATATATATATATATATATATATATATATATATATATATATATATATATGAACTTATATTAAAAATATATATATTAGATTTTATTAAATTTAAAAAAAAATGTTAATATTAAAATAAAAAATTAAATTTAAAAAAGAAAAATATTAAATTTTAATAAATAAATGAATAAACAAATAAATTTTGAAATAAAAAATAAATTTTAAATATAAAGGAAAAAAAAAAAAAAACATTGTTAAAATAAAAAGTTAAAAAACTTTAAAAATCAATTAAAAATGAAAAATTGAAAAAAATAAAATTAAAAAATATATATTAAATAAAAAATAAAACAAAAAAACAAATTAATTTTAAAATATTAAGTTTATATATATATATATATATATATATATATATATATATATATATATATATATATATATATAATTTTAAATACACAATTTTAATTGAAATAAAAAAAAATATAAAAATTTTATGTAATTAAAAAAATAATAATAATAAAAATTAAAAATTAAAAAAAAATATTAAATTCAAATAAATTAAAAAAAAAAGATACAAAATTTATTAAATTTTAAAAAATTAAATGAAAAAACTAAACATAAAATTTAATAATAAAAAAAATATGGAATTTTTTAAAAAAATAATTAACTAAATAAAATAAAAAAATACAGAATTTAATAAAAATTATTAACAAGATTTAGAAAAAAAAAAATTAAAAACAAAAAAATGAATAAAATTAAAAGAAAAAACAAAAACACAAAAAAACAAAAAAATTAAAACAAATTAAATTTCAAATATAAAAATTAAATTGAAAATAAATAATTTTAAATTTTTTGAATTTAAAAAAAAAAATTAAAAAAATATCAAATTAAAAAATATATATGAAAAAAAAAGAAGAATTTTTTGATCGTGGTGGCGCCACCAAATCGGCCTCTCGCCTAGGTGGCGGCAGAGGCAGGCCGATTGGCGGCGCCACCATGATCAAAAATTTCTTTTATTTTTTTATTTTTTTTAAATTCAAAAAAATTCAAATTATATTTTTTTAATTCAAATTTTTTATTTTAAATTTAGTTTGTTTTAATTAATTAGTCTATTTATTTATAAATTTTGTTTTTAAATTAAATATTTTAGATTAATTATTTTTTAAAATTTAAAATTTATTTATTAAATTTATTAAATTTTAATTTCATTTAATTTTTTTTTCATATTTTAGTTTATTTAGCTTTTTATTTTTAAAATGTATAAATTGTTTCATTAAAAAAAAACAGTAAATTTATGGATATTTGTTTTTTAATTATTTGCACGTGGTTTTTTTCATTTTTTTTTTTTAATGACAGTTTTTTTTTTTTTTTAATTCTTTTATTTTAATTTTCTTTTTCAATTTTAAATTTTGTTTTTTTTTTTTAATTTGTTTTTTTTGTTAATTTTAAAATTTGTATTTTTTTTTCTTCTTATTATTATTTTTTTAATTTAAATTTTTAAATTTAAATTTTTCTTTTTTGTATTTTAGTTTTTTTATCTAAATTTTAATTTTGTAATTTAAATTATTTTTAAATTTTCAATTTTTTTTTTTAATTATATGGTTTTTTCAATAACTTAGAAAAAAATGTTTTTAATGCTTTTTTTTTTAAATTTTTTTGGTTAATTTTTGTTTTTTTCTTTAAATTATGTGTTTTTCTTTCTTTTTCTTTTTTTTTTTTCTTTTCTTTTCTTCTTCTTCTTTTTTTTTTTTTTTTTTCAGATTTTGTCATTTCTTTTGATATAATTTTCGAATATTTTATTTATTTATTTTTGTTTAAATTTTTTATTTTTACCAGTTAATTTTGTTTTTTTTTACATTTTTATTGTTTTTATATATATATATTTTTATCTAAGTTTTGTGTTTTATTACCAACATGAAAATCACCACTCTAAAAAAAAAAAGGTTGATGCTGCATCAATACGTTTCAAAATTAGCATGAAAATCATTTAAAAAAGTTGATGCCGCATCAATATGTTTTAAAATTAATGGAACTTCTAATCCACATGGGTAGGTGTGAATGCGAAAAGTCACAATGAGTCCAAGTGACCTTGAATATGAAACCAAGAGTCACATCATTGTACTATAAATGTACATATTTGTATAATGGAAAATAAGAAAGCCTCACGCTTATCTTTCATTGTGTGTTTAGTCTCTTGTGTGTGTGCTAATCTTCCTCATACACCATGTGTGTGCTTCAACATGGTGTTTAACATGGTATCAGAGCGGGCGATTGCTGGCCCTGCTCCACTTTGAGTGAGCCATTTGTGTTTATGGCCTGTGCATATCTGCATTTTTGCAGCATTTAGAGAGTTTTTGTATGTGTTGTTTTTTAAGCCGCCATTCAGAAGTGTTTTGAAGAGGAGCAGCATTCAGAAATTGGCAGCATTCAGAAATTGACTTTGAAGAAGAGCAGCAGTGGTGTTGAAGAAGCGCAAAACTGCGCATCTAAAGGTTTTCTAAATTCTAATGTTTTCCTGCAATCTCTGCATTTTAAATTCTGCATTTGAAGAGCTGCTGAATACTATTTAAATTGGATTTCTGAAGAAGTTTCTGGGTTTTTTACTGCTAAAAGTTTCTGGAAAATATTCTATGCTGCTGGGCTATTAGAAAAATTCTGAGTTTTATTAGCAATTTCTGCAAATTGCCATTGTGTTTTAGTGCTTGAAATTTTCACTTTTCTGCAATTTCTGCTCTTTTACTCTACTCTACTGTTATAAAAAAAAAAAAAAAAACCCAACTATCCCTGGCCTTTCGGCCTTCCCCACATCTCTGCAACTGTA
The DNA here is from genome assembly GCA_034641835.2 of Pinus albicaulis. Taxonomy (NCBI): domain Eukaryota; kingdom Viridiplantae; phylum Streptophyta; class Pinopsida; order Pinales; family Pinaceae; genus Pinus; species Pinus albicaulis. The sequence continues at coordinate 1,134,132,431 of CM076574.1, forward strand.
ATACGCCCTCACCATATCTGCAACGCTCTACCTCTCAACTCACCTCTCCACACTCCCAATGCACCTGCAAACGATGACCTAACTGCACACTCCACGGCATTCCAAGCTCTACGCAGACACCTCACCACTCGACCCTATACCCAAAACTCACAATCCGCTAATTCTCCCCACCTCTGCCCACAGGGTTCAACGCACAGACCCTGCTCCATTTATCTACATACACCTTATTCCATATGCACTCCCTATTGCCTATCGACTCTCCCCTACAGCGCTCTCCCCCTGCTCGACTACCCCCCTCACAGCAACGCCCTCTACCTAAGCTACGACCCCCCTCAACCTATCTCTCCCAACCCCTGCCTACTGTACAATTGCTCTCCCGCTCAACTGCTCATCCCACCCCACCTACGGCCCTCACGCTCAACGCTCCCTCAATGTTACACTCCACAGCTCCCACGCTGCTCCAACCGGTCGCCACTCAACCCCTAAACTACGCTCCCACTCTGCCTCTCCTTTCCCATGGCCTTTCGGCCTCTCCTCTCTCTCCATTACAATGTGGCTTTTCATATTTAATAATCCCCCTCTCCATTACAATACGACTCTCCATATCCCCTTTTAAATTTTTAAATTATCCCTCCTTTACATATATACATTCCCATTTTAAATTTCTTTTAATATACCCCCCTCCCACATATAATACCCCTCCCTTAAGTATATCATTTTCCTCTTAATATTTTATTATTAAAAGCTCCCTTTCCTTTTTTAAATTACTTTCCCCTTTTCCCTTTTAATTTTTTATTATTAAAAATTCCTTTTTCCCATATCTTATTAATTCTCTTTTTAATATTCCCTCCCCACCCCCATATAAATTTCCCTCTTCATTTTTTTTATTTACTCCCATCTTTAATTATTCTCATTTTTTTAATTAATTTTTAATTAAATAAAAAAAAAAAACAGCAGAGAGAGAGAGGAAAGAGAAATATGAACAGCAGAAAATGAAGAAAATGGCATATGAGGAGCAGATAGACTGAACACATAGAGAATATTGCAGATTTGACATTTTATGATTTGTGGCATTGATTTAAAGGGTGATTTTTTGAAGAATTTCACATTTGAAGACAAGTTTGCCATCATTGAAAACAGTTATTTGAAGAAAAATTCAGCTGCATAGTGTTTTCAGCTACAAATTTACAAATATTTTGCAGAGATATGTATTGAGATGACATTGTGTTTTGAGTGGAATTTGTAGCTTCTTCATAAAGGTAACCCAAGACTTTATTTGTTGAAAAAATTTTGGATTGCCTCCACCATTTGATATACACTTAATACACTTGTACTTTGACATAGTACAAGAGATTAGCTGTATCACAACAAACGGGCATTTTCTTTTGTGCTTCTGACACCCTTTCATTTTTTAGCCTAAGTTGTTGAAAATGGCCAAAATCAATGAGGCATTAGTGTTGTTGAATGACCTCATTCATTCAAATGTTGATGATATGATAAGAATGAGCAAGGATGCTCTTTGTAATATTCAGATTTGTTTACAAAATGCACAAGAAAAGATTGAGTTTTTGCAATTGGAAACTCAGCTTCAGCAAGAAGAACTTCAGCAAAAGAGTCACCATTCTGAACCTGTTTCTGTTCAGAACATTGTGAAGGACTCTCATCAGAAGAAAGAAGATAAAGTTGCAGATGATTCCCATTCAGTTCCTTGTACTAGAGTAGATGTACATGCATAAAATATCCCCACCCCACTTCTCAAGCCTCCATCATTAGGATCTGGGAAGAGCTTGTCCACAAAAAGCACCGAACTGGTCTTGGATATGACAAGGATGTGTCCTTTCATATTCCATACTACACAAAGCCCATCAAATTTCAGAGTGTCGGATTCTTGTATGACAGTTCACCTGCAGCTGTTCCAGATCCTGCTCCACAACAACAACAACAGATTGAGAAATGCGAACACTGTGATCGAGTTGGCCATATGAAAGATCAATGTTTTGATCTTCATCCATACAAGCACTGTGGTTGGCACACTCATTCTTCAGACAGATGCTTAAGACACAAGCCTCCTACAGGAACCAAGATTCATCTTGGATGGATCGCTTCTTAGCAATGGGCATCAACAGCCAAGAAGATGTTTAAGACACATGTCAGAACTTGTTCACGGATATTGAACAAACTTGTAGTTGATTTTTCGCCATCATCTCACCTTGTCCCTGACAGGGGAAAATGGTGGCTGCGGTACAAGTTTCAACGTCGATCAAGCGAGCTCCTCGAGCCACAAACTTACTCTCATTCCATGTTCGCAGATGTAGCGCAAGCTCAAGTGAGCTCGAGCCAATTCATCGTCCCGTAGTCGCAGATGTAGCTGCAGACACGGAGTGCCTGCGAGCATGCCTTTGATTGGTGGACAACCTTAAACCATCATCTTTGGTTGGTGGATAACCTAAACCATCATTGCAGACCTCTCGGCTGTAGTCGAAGGTCTCCTTTCATGAGGAACACTTCCTCTGTAATAGCTTCAGAGTTGTGAACAAGATTATTGAGTTCAAAATGCCAGCAAGTGCTCAAGAGTTGTTGCAATCCTAAAACTATCAGTAGACCTCCTTTCTTTTAGGTTAGTTCTCTTTTTTTATGAAGGAGCACTTACAGCACTTTCAGCAGAAGCTTCAGTAGCAGAAGCTTTCAGCTTCTTGCCAGTTTTGGAAGAGTTCTGGGAACTGCAACAAGTATTGCGTTCCAGTGTTTGTGGTCATCCTAAAACCACCTCTTTTTTCCAACATTTCATAGAGTTGATTCAGCCCAAGTGCTGTCATGTATACTTTGCAAATTTGTATTACAACTCTTTTCTTGGACTCACACATACCCCTTCGGATTAAGGGGGGATGTTGGAACACCTAATCCTACATGGGTAGGTGTGGAATGCGAAAAGTCACAATGGAGTCCAAGTGACCTTGGAATATGAAACCAAGAGTCACACCATTCTATTATAAATGTACATCATGTATAATGGAAAATAAGAAAGCCTCACGCTTATCCTTCATTGTGTTGAGTCTCTTGTGTGTGTGTGCTCATCTTCCTCATACACCATTTGTGTGCTTTAACATGGTGTTTAACAAAAATTAGCATGAAAATCGCTAACATTTTAAAACAAATATTCATACTTCACAAATAAAAATATTAGAGTGTCAAAAACGTGCACAAAAAAAAGGGGTGATTCTACATCACCACTTTTCAAAATCGGGTGCTTTTTATGCTACTAAAAAAAAGTAGGTAATGGTGCAGTTACCTATTTCATCGGTAACAATGTTTTCGAAGCTTGTTTTTAGTATTGGTTTATTGAAGTCAACCCATTTCCTTAATATAGTATTATATAATGCAACATCAAGAGAAAAAAAAATTGAAATTAAAGGTCGTTGATCACTAATGTAATTAGATATGATTTAAAATAAATTTTAATCAATTAAATCTCATTTTCAGTTTATCAAGTCGCTCTATCTCTCTCCATACGAGAGAGTGAAAAAATTATTTTCATATGATTAAATTGTTTTTAATATGTTTATGATTAAATGATTAAAATTTAATAAATCATCATTATTATAATAAAAATTTCTGTTATTTTTTAGAAATGATGAAAGGACAGTGTTCTTAAAGTGTGGTTTTTAAATAATGCAGGTTAGATAGCAGATCACGCTCTAACATGTCAGATTTGGGTGATTTTCAGTTAACCTGAATTTTTGATTGGCTTAATGAGTGGCCTCTCGGGGAGGGGTAAAATCCCTTTTTATTGAAAAATTTCTATTGGAGCTTTCAAGAAGACAAATAAAACCACGAGTCCTTTTGTAGTGGATGATGGAAAAGTTGAAAACCCAACATTGGGGCGTTTAAGAACAAGTTTTTGTGAAAGGTAAATGTCTCTTCAAAGCAATGATGATTCCAAAATAAGTTATTCCAAACAATCAGTTGGAGAAATCTAGACAATTCATGAAATATCACACGTTGATCTGCAAGTTCATGGGAATTTGGCCCAAAGAACCGGATATCGTGAAGTGGATCCAATTAAAATGGAAGCCAGAAGGCTCATTGGAATTATGGTTGAGGGATAAGGGTTTTTTAACTGTTATATTTGTAGATCTACAAGATAGATAGAGGGTTTTCGAGAACAACCCTTACTTCATGAATCATGTCAGATTTTTTCTGAGATTCTAGGAGGAATGCTACAATCCAGAGAAGGATAAATTCCTCACAGCTCTAGTCTAGGTGTGATTATTTTCTCTTCTATATATATTCTAGGAACCAAATATTTTGGAAGGAATCGACAATGCTATCGAGGATTTTGTCAAAATATCATAGGTCACAAAGAGAAAAAGGCATGCCTCCTATGCTAGAATTTATGTGTATATGAATATCTCAAAACCCTTATAGGAATCAATATATCTCAAACATCATGATGAGATATAGACCCAACCCTTAGATTAAGAGCATGTTCCTTTCAAATGATAGTGATGCGATGAGTATGGGAACTTTTTGAGGGATTGTCCATTAACAATTGCTAAAAATATTGTAAGTGAAACACCAGAGGCAACAAACATATTCCAAGAAGTTTATCATAAGCAAGGAAAACAAAATTTCCCCTAAACAAGAAAATCCCCATAGATGAAAGGGGACGCAAATCATGAGGTGGATCCAGAAGTGATCCCATTCGTAGCCCTTAGACAAGAGGGTAGTTCTAGAGAAGTTCACAAATAATAGGGTGGTAATTCCAAAGAACACTCAATGGTGGTGGAGGAGCAATATGATATAAAGGGTGAGAAACCCTTGAAGCATAAACCTATGACAAAACCATTGGAAAATCCAAATCTGAAGGAACTATTATCTAACATTAATTTTCTCCCAGGGGTGAAATATCGACAACATAATTTAAATCTAGATGAGAGGAACATGCTTGAGTTCCTATGTACTTGGGCAAGAGTAGAGGAACAAGAAGTCCCAATGAAACAAAAGAAACATTTCCCCCACTTATATTGTCACTACCATGAGTGTAATGTTTAGCGAAAAGTGTATTCCATAACCGTGAATGTTGGAAAGTAAGGGTTATCCCAATTGGATCGAGTCAAGGAACAAACAACCAATGATCAAAGTAGGAAGGGTCAAAAAAATGATGAGAGAGGTACTTAGAGAAGAAGGAGATTTTTTATTAACTTTGGGACATATCAATAAGATTATAGAGTATTTTCCCCAAAAAATGATTGTTGACCCATGAATGTAATCCCTTGGAATATTTGAGGTTTAAATAACCCTAGTAAACATGCGTATTTGAGATCCAAAATTTAGAAGGAGGGGCTAAATATAGTCTTATTACAAGAAACTAAAATTTCTAGCTCGAAGTAAGAAGAAATCATCAGTAGACGTTGGAAAGCATGTGATTCTACGACTATTGATTCAAGAGGTAGTGAACAAAGAACTATGGTAATATGGGATCAATGAAGGGTAAAATTTCAACACTAGTTACGGATATTGGTGGCCACCCACCAATTCCATTTGGACCCCCACCATTGGTTCTTTCAGTTTTTCAATTTCAACACAACTTACTATTTTTAGCAGTTTGTCAGGTCATGAACTTCTAGAGCCGTTTCGAGGCCCTCATGATTTAGGTGGATATTGGTGGCCATCCACCTTTTTCATTTGGACCCCCACCATCAGTTCTGTCATTTTTTCAGTTTCAACACAAATTATTATTTTTAGCATTTTCTCGGGTCCTGAACTTCGAGAGCTGTTTTGAGTCTCGAAACAATGTTTTTTGGGAACAATGGGAGGAACATATAAGTTCCTTTGATTTTTCTCATGTCAAAAGTTGTAGTCCTCAGATAGATATTTCTGATGAGATATTGAGTGCCTCAAACGGAGATTTTATGCCAAAGTAAAGTCCCTAGGAAGATTGATGTATGATGTTATGCAAGCGGGGCCCACAGTTTTGGTGCTTCATCTCTTAGCCTCAGTTTTTTGGATGTTTAGGGTTTTCCATTGTTTCTCAACAATAAGTAGGCCTTCGAGCCTCATTGTAACATAATTAAGATTCCTGTATCCGCCACATTTCTTCTAAGAGATAAGCTACCAGCACCCTACCTAGTTTATGTCCATTATGTCTGTAAGAATATTTATGTTATTTGATATTAATGAAATGATGTTTTATTTCCATTGCATATATGTTTTTATGTGTATCTCAATATATTATTGCGTTCATGCATAAATCTAGATCAATGGTATCAGAGAGGTATGCTCTTTCTCTATTTTTCTTTTCATGTCCCCAACGAGGTCAAGGCATAAGGAGTTATGGATCGATGTGGTTGAACCCTTGCAAGATCAGCCTCACAAACCCTGATGACCTCCCATGGTAGAAGAAAAGGGAGATGAGGGAGAAGGAGATCCTATCAAAATATTGCTATAGGAGGCCCTCGAGAAACATAGGAACACAATGATGGATAACTTTGCCCAGATCCTTCAACTACTGCCCACCAGCAGCCACTCTGGAGGTGACTCTCCTTTCAAGGTACAAGTCAAATTTGATATTCTTGTATTTGGAGGCCAAATAGATGCAGATGTTGTAGATAGATGGTTGAATTTGTTGGAAGGTTATTTCTCGGTCCATGATTTCTCTGACAGAGAAAATATTATTTTTGCATTGCTCAAAGTCGCCACCCATGTCAAAGACTGGTGGGAAACCTGCTGTGAGAAAAAGGACTGGATGGAACCCTCTCAGTTCTCGGCCGCGCCCACTTGGAATTCATTCTGAGACGACATCAAGGAACAATATTACCCCGTGGGGACCTATGAGGACAAATACATCAAATGTACCATGATGCGGCAGCAAAGGGATCAAGGCATGCATGAAATGACGAATTTGTTCCATACCCTGAGCACAAAGTTGGATATTAAAGATTCAGAGAGAAATTTGGTGCTCAAGTACCGCCATTGTTTTCACAGATACATTCAGGAGTAAATGGAGTTCCTTGACATTACCTTGCTTGGCACGAGATATTGTTATGCCACCAAGATCAAGCGGAAATTGAAGCAGAATAACCGAGACTTTGGATCTGCGAATCCAAAGCTAGGGAAAGGTGCCCCTGAACCATAGAAGATGGGGAAAATCCAAATCAGGGTGACTCAGAAAAACACCACAAATCAAAATAAGTACACAGGGAAGTGGTGTGAATTTCATAACAACCCCACTCACATAGCAAACGAGTTTTGGTCCAAACAATCATTATTGGCCAAACTAAAGACACCCAAATCAAATGCATGTTCTGATCTTGAGTTAGAACTAGACAAGGGAAATGAAAGAGGGAAGCAGATCATTGATGTGGATCCTAGTGGCATTTTTTCCACCACCAAGCTCCAAGGGGAGGATTGTGAGGATACAGAGGAGGGGGAATGGCACTTCCATTCGTAGATGTGGGTGAATGGTTCTCCACTGCAATTCCTTGTCGATAGCTGAAGCGAAAAGAACCTCATTTCAGTAGAGGTCGTGAAGCATCTTGGCCTATCGACCATAGCACATCGATAGTTGTATACCATTGGGTGGCTTCACGAAGGAAGAGATATCTGTGTTGGCCAGCAGTGTTGCCTTCTGTACAACATTAAGCCATTCACGAATGAGTTACTATGTGATGTTGCTACTCTTGATGTGTCTAATGTATTATCTGGCCAACCATACTTGTGGAAGCGACATGTTATGTATGAGTCTAGGCTTCATGCTATTCTTACTATTTTGGGAAATAAATTTTACAGGATACCAGAGGTAGTACTGCCTCTTGCCATCTCTTTGACTATTGAAGAACAACTAAGTAAGATTGTTTCCAAAATGAGGAAAAAATTTTCATTACTATTTTCCCACAATACAAGAAGAATATTGGTGCAAAAGCCTCGAAACAAGGCCCCCCTATATGGCAGAAATAGATGGGCAAAGTCGTTGAGGAATATAAGGACATTTTCTCCTCACCCAAAGAGGTTCCTATACACTGTCAATTCAATCACTCCAATGATCTCACCCCAGGAGCGTCGCCGTTTGATGCCTCCATACCTCATGGAGCCACACAGAAAGAATCCACACATATACTATTTGAGGCTGATAAAGAAACCAAATTTATTGAACACATCCAGCATGTCCACCAGTGGGTCCATGACATCTTTGACAAAGCCAACAGCAAGTTCAACAGAATTTACATCATCTCATGGAGGAATTCAACGAAATTGGGACCATTGCTTTCTAAGGGGGGAGAAATGATCTAGGTGGATATTGGTGGCCACCCACCTATTCCAATTGGACCCCAACCATTGGTTCTTTCAATTTTTTAGTTTCAGCATAACTTATTATTTTTAGAACTTTGTCAGGTCTTGAACTTCTAGTGCCATTTAGAGGCCCTAATGATCCAAGTGGATATTGGTGGCCACCCACCTACTCCTTTTGGATCCCCACCATCGATCCTACCAATTTTTCAATTTCAGCAAATCTTACTATTTTTAGCATTTTTTCGGGCCGTGAACTTACAGAGCCGTTTTGAGGCCCTAAACAACATTTTTTCGGAAAAACGGGAGAAACCTAGAATTTCCTTCAATTTTTCTCAAATAAAAATTTGTGTTCCTTGGATAGTTCTTTCTAATGAGGTATTGAGCAAGTTAATCTAAGATCATATTTCAAAATTACATCCTCGAGAAGATTGATGTACCAATTTACCCAAATGGGGCCCAAAGTTTTGGCACTTCATCTCCTAGGGTTAGGTTTTTGGATGTTTAGGGTTCTTCATTGTTTCTCAACAATAAATACGCCTTCGAGCCTCATTGTAACATAGTTGAGATGCTTGTAACTGCCACATCTCTTATCAGAGATAAGCTACCAACATCCTAGCTATTTAATTTCCATTATGTCTATAAGCATATTTATGTATTTGATATTAATGAAATGAAGTTTTACTTCCATTACATCTATGTGTTTATCTATATTTCAATATATTATTACATTATTACATAAATCCAGATCAAGTTAGATTTCCCTTATATCCTCATGGCGTTATGTCGTGTTTTAGGATCTAGAGAGAGGGTGTAGATATAAATGATCTATGGTTCATCAATTCTGGGTGAAAATAAGGAGTTTTGAATGAGATAAGGGTTATGAGAGAACTTTTCTAGGGGGAGAATTGGATCCTACACATATATTTTAATATGATTTGAATACTAAAAGAGAAAAAAGGTGCAATTAGGAGAATATAATCAACGGCATTATTATTGAAGAATAATATCCAGGAGTTACAGATAATGTGGACATGATCAAGGGTTTGTATACCTGGAACAACTGTCGTGGAGTTCTGTGTCAGGTGGCTAGCTATCTGGATCATTTTTCCTCTTTGAATATCTACTCGATAGAGATCTATTTGTGGAAGTTGCAATTCTGCCAAGCCTAGGATTTGATCATTGGCCTATTAAGATAGAGAGCTTCTAGCTCCAAAACTAGAAACTCCTGCCTAATATGGAAGAATGGTGACATTAAATCTTAGCCCAAAGGGAAAGCCAGATGCAGACCTTTCAACATAAGTTGAAAGAGTTAAAATGAACTATCAAACGTTGGAACAAACTTTAATTCGACAACATCTTCTAGGAAAATTAGAAACTTGAAGAGTGTATGGAATAAATCCATTAAAAATTTATTAAGGAAAGAATACACACCTAACTGAGGAAGGGGTGGAATTTGATTCATGATATAGAATCATAAAGAAAACATGATTAAATACTATGGCATCAAAATTGTAGGATACAATGGTTGTGGGAGGGAAAATGGAATACCAGGTTCTTCAATAAAGTAATGGTTAAACACAATAATTTTAAGTATTCTCCTTGGCCTCTAGAAAATGATCAAGATTAATTTAACATGAGATCTCTGAAAGTATGAGTTGCTTTCCTATTATAGAGAAATTTTATGAGAAGAGGGGCTAGATAAGAAATCCATTACAAGTATAACCAATAATATTCCAATATTAATCATCCAGAGAATAATGCAACATTATTAAGGGAAAATTTCCTTCAATTAGGTGGAGGATGGAAGGCAAATGAGATGCACATCAACAAAGACCTGGATATGGTCACATTTATTGACTTCTTCAAGGATTGTCGGTCATTTATTTGCAAAAAGTTACATGTTGTGGTCAAGGTGTCATGAAGCCTCCAACATTAGGAGAATATAATCAACGGCATTATTATTGAAGAATAATATCCAGGAGTTACAGATAATGTGGACATGATCAAGGGTTTGTATACCTGGAACAACTGTCGTGGAGTTCTGTGTCAGGTGGCTAGCTATCTGGATCATTTTTCCTCTTTGAATATCTACTCGATAGAGATCTATTTGTGGAAGTTGCAATTCTGCCAAGCCTAGGATTTGATCATTGGCCTATTAAGATAGAGAGCTTCTAGCTCCAAAAATAGAAACTCCTGCCTAATATGGAAGAATGGTGACATGAAATCTTAGCCCAAAGGGAAAGCCAGATGCAGACCTTTCAACATAAGTTGAAAGAGTTAAAATGAACTATCAAACGTTGGAACAAACTTTAATTCGACAACATCTTCTAGGAAAATTAGAAACTTGAAGAGTGTATGGAATAAATCCATTAAAAATTTATTAAGGAAAGAATACACACCTAACTGAGGAAGGGGTGGAATTTGATTCATGATATAGAATCATAAAGAAAACATGATTAAATACTATGGCATCAAAATTGTAGGATACAATGGTTGTGGGAGGGAAAATGGAATACCAGGTTCTTCAATAAAGTAATGGTTAAACACAATAATTTTAAGTATTCTCCTTGGCCTCTAGAAAATGATCAAGATTAATTGAACATGAGGACATTGAGTATGAGTTGTTTTCCTATTATAGAGAACTTTTATGAGAAGAGGGGCTAGATAGGGTAGAATCCATTACAAGTATAACCAATAATATTCCAATATTAATCATCCTAGAGAATAATGCAACATTAATAAGGGAAATTTCCTTCAATTAGGTGGAGGATGTAGTAAACGAGATGCACATCAACAAAGAATCGGGACATATGGCTTCACTATTGACTTCTTCAAGGATTGTCGGTCATTTATTTGCAAAAAGTTACATGTTGTGGTCAAGGTGTCATGAAGCCTCCAACATTAGGAGAATATAATCAACGGCATTATTATTGAAGAATAATATCCAGGAGTTACAGATAATGTGGACATGATCAAGGGTTTGTATACCTGGAACAACTGTCATGGAGTTCTGTGTCAGGTGGCTAGCTATCTGGATCATTTTTCCTCTTTGAATATCTACTCGATAGAGATCTATTTGTGGAAGTTGCAATTCTGCCAAGCCTAGGATTTGATCATTGGCCTATTAAGATAGAGAGCTTCTAGCTCCAAAACTAAAACTCCCTAATATTGGCACTGGTGACATGAATCTTAGCCCAAAGGGAAAGCCAGATGCAGACCTTTCAACATAAGTTGAAAGAGTTAAAATGAACTATCAAACGTTGGAACAAACTTTAATTCGACAACATCTTCTAGGAAAATTAGAAACTTGAAGAGTGTATGGAATAAATCCATTAAAAATTTATTAAGGAAAGAATACACACCTAACTGAGGAAGGGGTGGAATTTGATTCATGATATAGAATCATAAAGAAAACATGATTAAATACTATGGCATCAAAATTGTAGGATACAATGGTTGTGGGAGGGAAAATGGAATACCAGGTTCTTCAATAAAGTAATGGTTAAACACAATAATTTTAAGTATTCTCCTTGGCCTCTAGAAAATGATCAAGATTAATTGAACATGAGGACATTGAGTATGAGTTGTTTTCCTATTATAGAGAACTTTTATGAGAAGAGGGGCTAGATAGGGTAGAATCCATTACAAGTATAACCAATAATATTCCAATATTAATCATCCTAGAGAATAATGCAACATTAATAAGGGAAATTTCCTTCAATTAGGTGGAGGATGTAGTAAACGAGATGCACATCAACAAAGAATCGGGACATATGGCTTCACTATTGACTTCTTCAAGGATTGTCGGTCATTTATTTGCAAAAAGTTACATGTTGTGGTCAAGGTGTCATGAAGCCTCCAACATGTATGGTATGGATTAAATGAAACCTTTATTACATTTATTCCTAAGGCAAACAATTCTAGTATCTCTAGAGGATTTAGGTCTATCACCCTTTGTAATGTGGTCTATAATATCATATCCTTAGCCATCACTAAGAAGGTTAAACCAATTATAAAACATATCATAGAGAAAAAAAATAGGATTTGTTAAGGGTGGAAAAATTTTGGATGGAATTATCATGGTTCATGAGATAGTGCACTCATATAAAAATAGCAAGAGGCCATGTATGGTTATCAAGCTAGACTCATCTACGGAATGTAAAAAACTGAATTGGAAATGTCTGCTCAGTATCTTAGAAAATTTTGGATTCTCCTCAAATTGGATACCTGGATTCGTTCCTTAATTTCGACACCTTTTTTCTCTATTATGCTAAATGGAGTGGGCCTCATGAACTTTGAGGGCTTCCAAGGGACTTCACCAAGGGGACTCACTCTCTCATTTCATTTTCATCAACAAAGTTGAATGGCTTGTGAGATACATCAAGGAAACAATGGATCATGGTCCTCTTAAATGGTTACAACTATGGGGGCGTTAATTTCCTATCACTCATAAGAAATTCATTGATAATAAGATGTTATTTGCAGACCCAATGATTCAAGAGATAAGGCTGCTGGATATGATCCTCTTATAATTTCAAGGGGCTTCTAGTATGATAATCAATGGGTACAATTTTGATATATATATTTATTCAAGAAAAATATGCTGGTGCAAAGGAATTTGGGGAGAAACATTGGTTTTAAAATAGGTTCTATCCCTACATTGTGGTCTTCATTTTGGTCAATGATAAAGGATAAGGTCTCTACGTAGTTGGACAACTAGAACTTTCAAGCATTGAATCTTCCAAGTCATATCATTCTATTTGAAATATTGTTTTACAAGCCATTTTGATCTATCAATTGTTTGTGTTACCTACACCAAAGGAAGGATATAAATTCATTGTTTCTATATTTCGAAAGTTTTTGTGGAAAAGGAGTAAACAATTTAGGAAATTAGCTCTTGTGTCTTGGTAGAATGCCCGCTTTCCAAAATGGGGAGGAGGTCGTTGTGTTAGAGACTCTAAAACACTCAATAGATTCATGGGAATCAAGCTATGGTGGTGATGGATTCAGGGTGGTCAAGAACTATGAAAACAAATGTGGAATCTAAAATACATCTCAATCAACACACAAGTAAAGAAAGTGAGATTGATAGATATTCTAGTTTGGTCGTCAATCTATAATCTGGCATGAGAACACAATTCATTTATCCAAGGCCACTTGTTTTAGGAAATAATAGATGGTCACACAAAAACAATTTGGGCGAAGTATTGCCAACAAATACCATGGTTGGAGAGAAAGGAGGAGCTAAGGTAGATTAAATAGTTTACTAGGGGGTTAGGTGTGATAGTGGTAGCTTAATTCAAGATATATTCATCCCTTCAAGCTCATTGGAAAGACTATCAAAATTAGGAGAATTGGGACATGGGTTGGATTTAACATGAATGGAAGATCCTCGCTTAAAAATTAAAAGACACAAAGATCCAGGTAGAGCGAGGTGGTGATAAGTTGAGATGAGGATACCAACCACAATGTTCGTTTAAAATTAAATAATCTTATGGAATCATGGAAAATCACAACAGAACCTCTATGGAAGAAGTTATGGATGGTAAATTTGTGGCCTAAGGTAGTGATTTTTTTGTGGTTAATCAGCCAACATAGACTCCTAACTTGAGACCTTTTCAGGAAAAAAGGTTATGTAATACCATCCTAGTGCCCCATATGTACTCAACATGAGGAAAGCCTCAAAAAATTTCTCAACAACTATGAGAGGATGGAGGTTTATGGTCTAGGCTTAAAAACCTTTATGGTTATTTAGATCACTACCCTAATATTCCATGGGAAAAAATTGAATCATGGTGACCTTCTCTTGTCAAAAGCTTGATCATGAACAAGGCAAGGGATGTGGTTCTAGGTTTCCTTTTATGGAACTCATGGAAAGAAGAGAAAAAATTCACATTCAAAGAAAAAAAGGGAGTATGGGACGAGGTATGGTTATCACCTTGAATTGGCCTCCCCAAAATCTCAATAGTTGGTCCTAGAAGCTAGGTAACATCCTAGAGAGTGACAAGGTGACCCCAATGGGGGTGGAGGCATAGGGTTATACTAGGGAAGAGGGGGAGGGGGTGTGGGATTGTCCCTCTCTCGTAAGGTGCATCACATCACAAGTGTCACTTTGTCAGAATGCACATTCTATATGGTATAAGTGGAAACACACCTATTCTAAAACAACGTAACTATAAAAGAACAAAGAATAATATCAAGGAAAAAATAATGTCAAAGATGTGGTCCAAATATGACTGGAAGGTAGATGGGGAGGAATCTCAAATTTTATGACATGGAAATTTCCTAAACCCTTATGTCACTACATAGATATTGACAACTTAACAATCTTAATTCCTCCCTTACATAATTTTCCCTTCCAACAGAAGGATTTATAAAGCTTACTTTTAATGGGGCATCCAAAAGAAATCCAAGTCCAGGAGGGTATAGGGCATTATTTCATGATGACCATGACAACACTATTAGTTTCTATTCAGTATACTATGAGAATACTAGTCACAATGTGGTGGAGTTTTCTTCTTTAAAGAGGCCTATCAATCACTCACGAAGTAGGGTAGGTTGCAGGTAAATGGATATTCACAGTTGGTTGTGAACGTGGTTCTGAATCTTATCAATGGATATTTGGTAAGAAAGTAGTCAAGATTTGGTGTGTTGAATTACTGGTGAACACGATCCAAAATATTTTTCTTTCATTCCCTTATGTAATAACATTTCACTCTAAAAGATCAGGGAATAAAGTAGAATTTTTTTTCTGGTGAATTAGGTAAGCTAGGATTCAAATATGGGTCTCTCCTTGAATTGGCCACCCCAAAATCTCAATAGTTGCTCCTAGCAGCTACGTAACATCCTAGAGAGTGACAAGGAGACCCCTTTGGGGGTGGAGGCATAGGGTTATACTAGGGAACAGGGGGAGGGGGTGTGGGCTTGTCCCTCTCTTCTTAGTTGCATCACATCACAAGTGTCACTTTGGAAAAATGCACATGCCATATGGTATAAGCAGTTACACACCTCTTCTATTACAGAACAACATAACTAAAGGTCAATAATTTTGGCGCTTTACTCCCATAATCTCCATCCCCGGTTCCAATCGTTGATCTTATGGAAGCGTCTTCAACTCGACTCTGCCAAATATGTTGGAGGTTATATTGGGCAAAAAACATGAAGAATTTGAGCATGGGAAACGTGATAGAGCTTGGCATGCCAATTCCAATGCTCCAAATATCACGCGAATCATAGCTCTCGAAATGAAGTTATGAAGTTTTGAAGGTCATGAGTGGGTTTGAATGATAAGTGTCAAGGCCGAGTTATGAAAAATAAGCCTCTTGATAAGTTAGGAAACCCTAGAATTATGTTTGAAGAAGTCGTTTTGTTTAGTATAAGTAAGAGTTCTTGTGGAGGACTATTAGAACATCCATTCCGCAACACATAAACAAGAATATAAGCTTGTTGGGGAGGACTAATTCCATATTTTGGGCTGCGACAAAGGAGGAAAAAATAGGGAGGGATAAAAGTACTATTTCAGGTTCATTTTGTGGAGGTAGAAGTGATGTTAGTAAGGCTGAGGGTCTTTGAAAGATGGATGAGGCATGAAGGATTCTTTTTAATGAATAAAAGGGGTGGGCTGACCCTAATCTAGCACTCCGCAATTTAGGAGGATCCATATCTAGCATGCCACAATCAATTGAAGGTAGGCCTAGGGTTGGTTGAGCACTAGGATAGCCCAAAATTGGAGAATCCCTCCTTGGCCTCTCAAGAAATGGAAGTCATGTCACTTTGGTGCAACTCTAGGTAGAGAAACAAGGCTAGAAAAGGGAATGAGTTGTGCTAGAACCAGGCCTAGTTTTACAGTATGTAGTAGAACTCAAAAGAGTGAGTTTATGACAACATTCTTATAGATTTTAGGTCAAGTGTTGACCATTTCAGATGATGGATGTTGGAGGATTGTAGCAGCCATGTGATAGGGTTTACATGGACTATCAAATTCCCTAATCAGTGGGCAAATGTTGCATCAATACATTGGAGCCTAGATTTGTGTAATATCTCCTCTATTGCAGAGTAGAAGGTATATGTGGAGAAGTATATTGGAAGCCAATAGAATGGTATTGTAGGTGCGAGGATGCCCTAGCTAAGGGCAGATGCTATTTTGTGTATTGGTCACTCGTGGACTATTAGATGGTAACATGAGAGTGGACCAAGTGTGGACAAGATTTGGAATCTATGGTCTATTTGAGGACATCATGATAGTGCCCACGATCGTAGCACAGTGTGGACTATCTTCATGGACTTAAATGGTTGCTGCAGTGGTATTTTTTGAGCTCAAGGGTTGATGAACCATAGGAGAAGTTTGTGGAGCCCAATATTTGTGTGTGGAGAGGACTTCTATAGTAGATTATGGGAATTCCTCCAAGCCCATGTTCATTGTGAGAGATAGAAATCTTGCAGTGATAGGTGTTAGCCCTTTGTGTCCTATGTTGGAGTTCATCGGCGCATCACGGAAAGGCCATAGTGGGTTGAAGTCCCTAAGTAGTTGAGGAGAAAGAGTGGGAAGATTGAGAGTTGGTCACAAGTGTAGTTGTGAACAACTCGATATTAGTCTCGATATGGTGATGCGTTGGTGGACGAACGATCAACTTGTGATAATATTGATAGTTGAGGTTTAGTGGTTAGATGGACTTGGACCATTGATAGAGGCAAGAGTTGCAGATCGGGAGCCGACAGACCAGGCAGGTACTATGTACGACTAAGAGGATTTGAGAGATGATGCGACGGGGATATGGTCAGAGGATCTTGTTGAGGGAATATTGGTTGTCGATGTACTGAAAAGAAGCTACAATTTGTATCTTGGACTACTGGATGATTGAGGGCCATTATCCCTAGTATGGGAGAACTAGAATATTGTATTATATGTTTTTTAATATAAAAAAGTTGGGTTGAAAAATGTAAAAAATTATATATACTATTTTCATGTCTTATTTACTATTGTTTATATTTTGATGTGCAAAGTAGTTCTATTAAGATTCTTGGTTTCGTAGCGCCATATATTTTAAGACTCTATCTTAGACCTAAGGTTGTGGAAATTCAATGAGGTATCAAAGGCTATCTAAGCTACCTTGAGAGACATTTAATTAGAGTGTGCACAATGAAGTAAATTTGAGGGAGTTGTGGGTTTCTAGATCATGGAGCAAAGGGTTCAACTGAAGACATGGATATGTTCTTTTGACTGGCTTGGAATTGAGATTGTGTGGGAGTTCTGGTGTAGGGAAGATTCTTAATGATGGACTTTTGTTGATTTTTCATGGCTGGTTGGGACAAATCGAGGGTTTATTTGGAAAGGATTCGATCAGATTGATCGATATGGATTCATGTGATGGACTAGATATTTGCAGGCTATAGTTTTCATTGGATCATCATGTTGCATATCCAATATTGGATGGATTTTCACTAGTGGTATTTGACCTAGAAGGATGAGTGCTTGCAAGACTAAGCCAATGGAGATCGTGTAGGCTAAGAGAAAGTTTAGCCTTAGAGGGAGAAACCCTATGCAGGTTCAAGATCTCCAAGTTCAGATTTTATGAGGTAGAGATACTACCAATATTCACATGTTCATTCTACAATCTACGTTGTATTAATGGAAAATAGATTGGCTAGTATTGCCATATGATGATGATTACATCGTAGTCTTGGAAGTACCTCCCTCATTATGAGGGAGTGTTGATTTTTATAGATTGGTAGGTAATCCAAGCCCTAGGGTTCAGGTTTTGATGGGAAAAGTGCCACAAGATTCACTTGTTTACTTCTAACCCAAGCTTAGTGTTTTGAACCCATCGAGATTTTTTCCTTTAACCATGGAGAATTTTGGCATGGGAAAATTTGAGGTGATATACCTTGGCATTTTGATTCCAAAGCTCTGAAGATCACTCAAATTAAGCTCTAGAGATGAAGTTATAAATTTTTGAAGTTCATGAGTGGGTTTTCACCATAAGTGTCAGGTTCGACTTGTGACAAATAAGGTTCTTGACAAGCTGGATAACCTTAGAATTTCATTGGAATAAGCCCTCTTGTTTAGTATAAATAAGATGTGTTTTGGAGGATTATTAGATAATCAATTTTTCAACATATAAAAAAGAATACAAGATCATTGATGGGGAATAATTCCCTATTTTTGGTAGCATCAAAGGAGGAAAGAACTTCAAGGGCTTAGAAGACTGTTTGAGGGTCATTTTGTGGAGGCTGAAGTGTTTTTAGGACGGCTCAGGGTCTTTGAAAGGGAGCCAAAGCAGGGAGGATTGTTTTGAGGGCCAAAAAGGGGTGGGAAAACGATAAACTAGAATGATGCAAGCCTACAACAATCAACTATAGCATGTTGTAGTCAAATAAAGGTAAGTTGAGGGTGGTTTAAGGGTTGGTACAACCCATACATGGAGCGACTCTCCTTCCCATTTCATGAAAGGGAAACCACATCACTTTGGTGCAATTATGGGAAGAGAAATGAGGATGGAAAGGGGACTGAGTTATGCCCTAGCCAGGCCTAGTTGTAGTGTATGTAGTAGACCTCAAAATAGTGAGTTTATGACAATGTTCTTGTAGGTGTTGGGTAAAGTGTTGACCATTTTGGATGATGGATGTTGTGTTGGAAATGTTGTCATTGATGGAAAAGGAGGCAGCAGATGCAGAGACAGGAATAGTTACAAGGAGACAAAGACAGATAATGGAAACAAAGAATTGGTGAATTTTCCAGCTGCGGTGGTGAATTGGTGGCGCACTGGTGGTGGTGCATGGTGGAGCCACCACAAAGTGGTGTTTACCGGGGCTCCCATTTCTCCGTACACATCAAATGGGGTGAGGCCCCGCAGTTCATCATAGCCGTTGATCGGCAGTCAACGTGTGATCGGCCAGTCAACTACGAGAGGTACCCTTCGTGTTAACCTCCACGCTCTTCAACCCCCCGCACTCCGTCGATCTCCAATCAACTTGTGCGATGTTTAACCTATGCCTATTCACCGTGCCGCCACCTACGAATTGATCTCTCGTTCGGGTAGTTGGAATTACATTCCAACAAGTTGTATATGGTTAATTGGCGCGATATGAAATATGAAATATGTGAATGGGGCCTAATACATATACACGAAGAAGGACTGTCAGGTTACAATATTATATGGAAATGGTTGAATAGTATCGTTGAACATATTGGAACCACGAGTTAATGTTGTACACGGATGTGTCAGACCGAAACCTGGAGCGTAGGAGGAAGTGGAACCATGACCAGATGAACAGTGAACGCGGATTTCTGAAAACCACCCTGCCATTCCACACCACTTTTCCGGAGCAGGTGGTATTTTCTGAATTGGAGCGATTCCATACAGGAATCGACAAGTGGCAAGGGACCCGTTTCAAAACCGCCCTTTAAAGTGCGCCTTCGCACATTATTCATCATACCAGGACACAGAGCGAAATGGACAGGAGCCGTCGATCTGGTGGGCCGACATCTGACGGTGATTGTTTGCAGGACCCGCACGAAGTTTAATGCAAGAGCCCGGGGGTTAACAAAGGTACGACACGTGCATTTGATTGGTTTTATCGTGAGCCCGGTCAGAGTCATATATAATGAATCGGTTTATTAATGTTTTCGACGTATTATAATCTTAATATAAGGTTCGAGAGTATGTTAAAAGAGTCGATCAAAGTTTAATATTGGTGGTCATTCACGTGGACGAATTACATATATAATTTTTGTGGGTGTGTGGGACCAAATCAAATATATATTAAAGTTTATGAATTAATAAGAACGAAGGTGTGACCACATATTGATATATATTAAGGTTGCGAATAAATAAAAGAACGTCGAGTACTGTTGGACTCTGGTATAACGTTTTCGGTAATTAAAGAATGTTGAATATATGAGTTGACATAGAGCATCTATTTATATGGAGGCGCATATGTATACGGAATAGATAGTCGGATTATAACTAAAGAATTGAGATATTAAAAATGACCAGACTTGTTTTTATTAAGTTTGCCAACATGGAATAAAGAGAACATGCGAGAGTGCCCGGATTGGAAAAATGATTGGAAAATGAAATTTTGGGATGCATTTACACACAGTTAAGTGAAATATTGAATATGGTTGATTTATTAACACTCCAGATTTAAGCATTGAAACTTCCAGCGTAGAACAAAGCAGAGATTGTGAGATTGCCCGGACTTGGGAAATGATTGGGCATGAAACTTCAATGCAATTATGAAAAAAAAGAAGAGGAGAGCATGCAGAGATCCACAGAGAGTACAGGTTTGACAGGAATATGTACAGGAATGAGTTGGACAGGTGAATAAGCACAGAAAACAGGGAATATGCAGATGAAAGTGAACAAAGTGTATGCAAAACAGGTTCTTAACAGCAGCAGGAAAAGACAAATCCAGTAAAGCCAAAATCCAGAAAAGGAGCTGAGTGAAATTGAAATATGTAACTAAAAATGTGAATGTAAATGTTGTAAATAATTTTTTATTGTTTGTGATGCAAAGGCAAGTATCCTAAGGAAAAGACAAAATCCCATTGTAGCATGAAATTTTGTACAAATTATTATGATTTTAAATTGAGTTGGATAAAGAAATGAGGAGGCAGAAGACCAAGGGGTATGACCATCCATTTTGAATTCCTAGAGGAAAACAAACAGTCATCAAGAAATTCTATAAGTAATATCATTTTGATATGAAAAAGGTGTGTTAGAAGAGGTAAGAGAGAGTGACTGAAGAGAATGTAGAAATGAAGTAGTGAAGCAGAGAAGAAGGAGAAGCTGATAGAGAATCTGAAAAGATGTAGAGATGATATAGGGAAGATAGGGAATAGATGAATAGCAGAGCAGATGGAATAGAACAGAGTTGATATCCGAGCTAAATCAGCAAGTGTTTCTCTTTTGAAAGAGTAAGGAAGTTGGAGCTTCCCTATCAAGTTGTAGCTTGATAGATGTCAGTTGGAGCTGACTGAGGTAGGAGCCTCCTGTAGGTTGGTCCCTCCAGAAAATAGATGGGAGTTGGTGCTTCCACATCAAGTTGTAGCTTCATAAAATGTCAGTTGCAGCTGACTGAGGTTGGAGCCTCCTGTAGGTTGGTGCCTGCAGAAATTAATGGGAGTTGGAGCTTCCTTGCAAGTTATAGCTTGCAGAATTGAGGTTGGAGCCTTCTGTAGGTTGGTGCCTGCAGAAAATAGTGGTGAGAGGGAGTTGGAGCTTGCCTTTGCATCACAACAACAATAAGATGTGGTTTTCTCCCTTTATGGGTTTCCACTTATATCTTGTGTCTTTGTGCATGTGTTGATGTGATTTATCTAATCTTCTTAATACTTGTTTCTCACATATTAAGACTGTCGTTACATTAACAAATCTGTTTGATACTTGCTGCTCACTAATAAAGATTTCTCACATATTAAGTTGATCATGAAGTGAATGTGTAAATAAGTTTTAAGAGAAAAGTTTTAAAAGTCCATGTATGTGTTAAACTGATTCACCCCCCCACTCTCAGTTTAACTAAGGGTTCAACAATTGGTATCAAAGCAGGTTCCTTTGGTGTAATATTAATAGCTTGAAGGAGATTTGGCTAAGTCATGGACTATCAAAATGTGTCTGTGTTAAATACAACAAACTTTCCTGAATGGAGAGATAAGGTTAAAACAGGATTATTGGCTTATCAACCTGAAGTATGGAAGCTTGTATGTGATGGTTATTTCACAGACTCCCCCATGGTGAAAGAACAACAGAGGAATGCCAAGGCAAAATGTGTGATATATGACAGTCTTCATAACAAGGACCTTGAGTTGATAATGGATCTAGACTCTGCAAAAGAAATCTGGGACAGATTGCATTTCATCCATGGAGTAGACACCGAGGATTGCATTGTCAAGCAGGAGAAAAGAATCAAGAAGAAGAAAAATTCATGTCAAAAGGAAGATGTTCAATCAAATGAGGTACATGCTAGTGTGAATGGTATTAAGAGCCATGAAGAAATCGCAGTAGAAGAAAAAGCTAAACTTGACACAGCTCTGACTGAAATAGAAACATTGAAGAATGAAAACAAAGACCTTAAGAGATTGGTACAAATATGTGATGAGAAAGAATATGAAGACATAAAAGAAATTATTTTCCTGAAGACACAGATTGAAGAGGCAAAGAAAGTAGAAGACACTCTGCTGCAACAAATGAGAGAGAAAAGTCAGGAATGTGAAAGATTGGAAGAAGAAGTAGTGAGCCTAAGAAAGAAATTAGAAAAAACCCAAAGAGAACTATTAATGAATACACCTCTAATGAAAGGCTCTGAATAGTTGGATCAGATTCTAAATGCACAAAGGTCACCTCTCATAAAGGCTGGGATAGGATATGAAGGAGAAACTAGTAAGCCCAGGGTAGAAGATAACAAGAAAATTATCTTTGTGAAGGCTGTAAAAGATAATAAAGCAACTTAGCAGATTCCTACAAAAATAGAATCTAGCAAGAACATGAGTTGTAGAGAAACAAATAGAATCAAGCAGCAACATGAAAGAATAGAGAATGAGAAGATGAAACAATCAATTGCTGAAGGCTCATATGCTCCTAAGGATGTATTGAACAAATTCGGAAGATGTCAAAGAAGGTTCCTCCCTCCTATGAAAAATAGCGCATGTTTTTCTTGCCACAAACAAGGACATAATGCAACATATTGCAAGAAAAAGCCAATCCAATCCAATCAGCAAAGGATGCAGCAAAAGAGAAGAATCCCACAAGCAAGCAAATGGAAAGAACAATATTTCACCAGGTACACAAATCATTTCCATGGCTATTGTTATGCATGCAATAATTTTGGACATAAAATTGTTGATTGTAAAATATATCCAAGAAGAGAAACAAAATATTATACATCATCTCAAATGCATATTGGTCAAATAAGATGTTATGTATGCCTCAAACTTGGTCACAAAGCAAAAGACTACAATCTGCCATATACATTAAAGAACTCTAGACAGATGATGGGATCAAAGAAAATCAAACAAGTGGTATCATAGCATAGGTCACGAGTTCGATACACACCCAGCTCGCGTTGGGGGGGGGAGATTGTTGGACATTGGATAAACCAACGATCCCCGTGTGTTTCGCGACATGGACTAACCGCCTTTCGTGGATCCTTATCTCGGGTGATGCGATCGTTGACTAACACCTGCGGGTTTTGGTCTAACGACAATTGTGATTCCCAACAAGTGGTATCGTGATTCCCAAAAAATTATGAATTTAAAAGAAGTGCAGACATTATGAAGAACCCCAATAAAGTATGGAACGAAAAGAGAAAGGGGGAGCCTATTACCTCAATAACATAATGAATCCTTCATAGTCTCAGGGGGAGCTGCTCTAGGAAACAAAGCTCAAATCCATCTAGTGACAAATATGAAGCAACATCCCAGGGGGAGAGCAATTCATATATAGACCCCATGAAATTAGCCTGAGAAGAGCTCCTTGGAATGAAAATATTTATAATATTAGGAAGGGAAAGAAAATTTCTCTAAAAGAAGACTATAGAGGAAGAAGATCATCTGAAGTATTAAGTAGCAGACAAATTGATGAAAGAAGAGAAGACAGTAAGAAGCCTTGGTGGTAGAGAGAACATCAGCTATGAACATGTAAGCTTGGAAGACATCAACACATTAAGTATTGATCACATTGTGTATCATTCTACTAGAATTAACAATGAATCACATTAAGAAGATTAAGTAAGAAAAGAGTCTTCTATCTTGATGTCAGTACATAATTGATCTATGAAAAGTCTCCTTGGAGGAATGAAGTCAAATAAGTGACAAATATCTGAGTAATCAACCCATGAAGACTCATAGTATAGAAATTGAAGATGTCCTTCTGAAGATCATCATGTCAGAACAGTTGAAGTGGTATATATAAAGCAATATAAAGCAGCAATGATTCTGGAATTGTCATAGCAAAGGAAAATGCAGTGACATTCCTTTGAACAGAATGACAGAATAAGAAAATAGTTAATGATGAAAAGATCAAATTGAGGATATTAATGACTGTTGAGGTGAACAATGGAAAGCTCAATAGAATAATTTATGAAGGAAGTCTTAAATTATGGGTAAATGTGCAAGCTAAAGTGAAATCTCTGCATATTTTATCAAAATAATATCAATTGATGGTTAGGTATGAGCAGCATGCTTATCAACAGACTACCAAGCATTATCAGTGGAGCAGCAGTATGATACAGGTCCACAAGATCAAAGGACTATGGCAAGATTGCATCAAGGTAAAATTCTCAGTGTTATCTGCATTCAGCATGAAAAGGTCAATAATAGAGCTAAAAGATTAGTGCTTTGTTTACACTTAAAACATTATATTAGACATTAAAGAAGTCTCTGTTTCTATATATATAACTGCATGCCTTCTTGAAGTCAGTACATATATCTTCAAGGCCTCTATCTGAAGATTGTTCATAAATTGGATGAAGTTTGTTAGCTGAGTTTTCAATTAAACATATTGACTATGCTTTTGTGGAAGTTAATTTTGATAGAATAGTAAAAGTATCTGAAGAGTAAAGGACTAACTGTGATTACCATCTGAAGCTCAAAAGTTTCTTTTTAAATCATCTAAATCCTACTTCAGCAAAAAGGATTTACTGGTAATCCACCTTTAAAGAGAGATTGATTATTGACATACATACCATTATGTCATAAATAAAAATGCATAGTTGATAAGTGAAACTGACCAATGCATTGAAGGGTTTGTTTTGAAAGCACATTGTACAAGAAGGAAAGTTAGTTGGCCTCTAATATTGAAAGATATTTCCTATTCTTATAATAAGCTGTAAACTCTGTTTTGATTCATTGTTCACAACAGCAACAAGGACCTTTCAGTCTTTAAAAGTAATATCCTTGTTAGCATCCTAGTTCATGTCATCAACAACAGGGAGGAAAGGTGTACCATAGCAATAAAAGATATATTGGCATCATTATCATAATTGAATAGGTGTGGTACTGCAGATGAATATTATAGGAAGAGACATATTCAATCTACAATCTTCTTCAACAAAAATATATTAACTCACTACATCAGATAGAGACAGAAGCATATTTGAAGCCTTCTCAGTATTTTAATTCTTGATCCAATCATACATCTCTGATTAAATAAAGCTGGTACAATGTGTTCTATGAAGGATCATTATCCTCACTTTCAGCCTTATACTAGTGAAAGGAGACTGTGCTTTGGATTGTATCAATTTACAGTGTATATTCAAGTCCAATAATCCTCAAAGTGTTCTCTCAACAAGTCTTGTACATCAGTCTGGAGTAGCATGGTACAAAGTCAATAGAAGAGGGCCTAAACATAGCTTAGAGAGAGGAGGAAGAGCAAGCAATAGGAGAAAGCTACAGGCAAATAGAGAAAAATTGATATCAAAGGGCAAAAAGCAACCCTTAGCCATTGATGTCAAAGGGGGAGGAAGAGCAAGCAACAGGAGAAAGAGCAGGAAAACAGAGAAAATGTATTGCTACAGAGAAAATATATTGCCATCAATGCTAAAGGGGGAGACTGTTGGAAATGTTGTGATTGATGGCAAAGGAGGCAGCAGATGCAGAGACAGGAACAGTTACAAGGAGACAAAGACAGATAATGGAAACAAAGAATTGGTGAATTTTCCCGCTGCAGTGGTGAATTGGTGGTGCGCTGGCAGTGGTGCATGGTGGAGCCACCACAAAGTGGTGTTTACAGGGGCTCCCATTTCTCCGTACACATCAAATGGGGTGAGGCCCCGCAGTTCATCATAGCCGTTGATCGGCGGTCTACGTGTGATCGGCCAGTCAACTACGAGGGGTACCCTTCGTGTTAACCTCCGCGCTCTTCAACCCCCCGCACTCTGTCGATCTCCAATCAACCTGTGCGCTGTTCAACCTGCGCCTGTTCACCGTGCTGCTACTTTTGAATTGATCTCTCGTTCGGGCAATTTGAATTACATTCCAACAAGTTGTATATGGTTATTTGGCGCAATATGAAATATGAAATATGTGAACGGGGCCTAATACATATACACGGAGATGGACTATCAGGTTACAATATTATATGGCAATGGTTGAATAGTATCGTTGAACATATTGGAACCACGAGTTAATGTTGTACACGGAAGTGTCGGACCGGAACCTGGAGCGTAGGAGGAAGTGGAACCATGACCAGATGAACAGTGAACACGGATTTCTGAAAACCACCCTGCCATTCCGCACCACTTTTCCGGAGCAGGTGGTATTTTCTGAATTGGAGCGATTCCATATAGGAATTGACATGTAGCAAGGGACCTGTTTCAAAACCGCCCTTTAAAGTGTGCCTTCGCACGTTATTCATCGTACCAGGACACGGAGCGAAATAGACAGGAGCTGTCGATCTGGTGGGCTGACATCTGACGGTGATTGTTCACAAGACCCGCACGAAGTTTAATGGAAGAGCCTAGGGGTTAACAAAGGTATGACACACGCGTTTGATTGGATGTATTGTGGGCTCAGGCGGAGTCATATATAATAAATCAGTTTATTAATGTTTTCGACGTATTATAATCTTAATATAAGGTTCGAAAGTATGTTAAAAGAGTCGATCAAAGTTTAATATTGGTGGTCATTCACGTGGACGAATTACATATATAATTGTTGTGGGTGTGTGGGCCCAAATAAAATATATATTAAAGTTTATAAACTAATAAGGACAAAGGTGTGACCATATATTGATATATATTAAGGTTGTGAATAAATAAAAGAACGCCGAGTACTGTTGGACTCTGGTATAACATTTTCGGTAATTAAAGAATGCTGAATATATGAGTTGACATAGAGCATATATTTAGATGGAGGTGCATATGTATATGGAATAGATAGTCGGATTATAACTGAAGAATTGAGATATTAAAAATGACCAGAATTGTTTTTATTAAGTTTGCCAGCGTGGAATAAAGAGAACATGCGAGAGTGCCCTGATTGGAAAAGTGATTGGACAATGAAATTTTGGGATGCATTTACACACAGTTAAGTGAAATATTGAATATGGTTGATTTATTAACACTCCATATTTAAGCATTGAAACTGCCAGCGTAGAACAAAGCAGAGATTGTGAGATTTCCCGGACTTGGGAAATGATTGGGCATGAAACTTGAATGCAATTATGAAAAAGAAGAAGAGGAGAGCATGTAGAGATCCACAAAGATTACAGGTTTGACAGGAATATGTACAGGAATGAGTTGGACAGGTGAACAAAGTGTATGCAGAACATGTTCTTAAGAGCAGCAGGAAAAGACAAATCCAGTAAAGCCAAAATCCAGAAAAGGAGCTGAGTGAAATTGAAATATGTAATTAAAAATGTGAATGTAAATGTTGTAAATAATTTTTTATTGTTTGTGATGCAAAGGAAAGTATCCTAAGGAAAAGACAAAATCCCACTGTAGCATGAAATTTTGTACAAATTATTATGATTTTAAATTGAGTTGGATAAAGAAATGAGGAGGCAGAAGACCAGGGGGTATGACCATCCATTTCGAATTCCTAGAGGAAAACAAACAGTCATCAAGAAATTCTATAAGTAATATCATTTTTATATGAAAAAGGTGTGTTAGAAGAGGTAAGAGAGATTGAGTGAAGAGAATGCAGAAATAAAGCAGTGAAGCAGAGAAGAAGAAAAAGCTGAGCAGAGAAGAAGGAGAAGCTGATAGAGAATCTGAAAAGATGCAGAGATGATACATGGAAGATATGAGAATAGATGAATAACAGAGCAGATGAATAGCTTGATAGATGTCAGTTGGAGCTGACTGAGGTAGGAGCCTCCTGTAGGTTGGTGCCTGCAGAAAATAGATGGGAGTTGGTGCTTCCACATCAAGTTGTAGCTTGATAAAATGTCAGTTGTAGCTGACTGAGGTTGGAGCCTCCTATAGGTTGGTGTCTGCAGAAATTAATGGGAGTTGGAGCTTCCTTGCAAGTTGTAGCTTGCAGAATTGAGGTTGGAGCCTCCTGTAGGTTGGTGCCTGCAGAAAACAGTGGTGAGAGGGAGTTGGAGCTTGCCTTTGCATCAAAACAATAATAAGATGTGGTTTTCTCCCTTTATGGGTTTCCACTTATATCTGGTGTCTTTATGCATGTGTTAATGTGATTTATCTAATCTGCTTAATACTTGTTGCTCACATATTAACACTGTTGTTACATTAACAAATCTGTTTGATACTTGTTGCTCACTAATAAATATTGCTCACATATTAAGTTGATCATGAAGTGAAGGTGTAAATAATTTTTAAGAGAAAAGTTTTAAAAGTCCATGTATGTGTTAAACTGATTCACGCCCCCCCCCCCCCCTCTCAGTTTAACTAAGGGTTCAACATGTTGAAGGACTATAGTAGCCAAGTGATAGGGTTGACATGGACTCTCAAATTATGTAATTAGTGGGCAGATGTTGCAGTAGTACATTGGAGCCTAGATTTGTGCAATAGCTCCTCTATTGCAGAGAAAATGGCAAATGTGGAGACGTCTATAAGCAGGAAATAGAGTGGACCAAGTGTGTACAATATTGGGAATTTATGGTTTATTGGAGGACATCATGATAGTTCCGAAGGTTGGAGCCATGTGTGCACTATATTCATGGACTTACATGGTTGTTAAAGTGGAATTTGTTGAGCTCGAGGGTTGAAAAACCATAGGAGGAGTATGTGGAACCCCAAACTTGTGTCTGTTTAAGGAGTTCTACAGTAGATTATGGGTTGTCCTCCTAGCCCATGTGCATTGTGGGAGATGGACATCTTGCATTGATAGGTGGAATCCCTTCCTGCCCTATGTTGTTCTTCATCTAGTGGCACACGAAGACCATAATGGGTTCAATTCTCTAAGTAGATGAGGAGAAGCAATGGGAAAATTGAGAGTTTTTCTCTGTGAACAGCTCGACATGAGTCTCAATGTGTTGATGCATTGGTGGACGAATGACCAAATAGTAAGAAAATTGAAATTTGAGGTTCAGTAGTCAGATGGACTTGGATCATTAGTAGAGGCAGGAGTTGCAAATCAGGAATCGAAGGACCAGGCAGGTACAGGGTACGACTGAGAAGAGTTGAGAGAGCATGCGACAACTAGATGGTGAAAGTTTCTTATTGAGGGAATATTGGTTGTCGATGTAATGACACCAAGACCTAGTTTATATATTGTACTAGTGGATGGTTGAAGGCCATTATCTCTAGTACAGGATCCCTAAAATGTTGTTTTATTTTTTTTTTAATATAAATAAGTTGTGTTGAAAAATGTAAAAATTTGTCTATATTATGTGCTTGTGTGATTTACTATTGTTTATATTCCATTGTGAAAATTACTTCTGTTGGTATTCTTGGTTTGGTAGCATCGAAGATTTTAAGAATTTATCCTAGAACCAAGATCGTGGAAATTCAACAGGTAGACTGACATCATCATAACTGAGGGAATAAATGGATACGTGATATTTCCGTTTACGGTCTATTTTATCAATTTCAACTTCAAACGCTTAGGCATACATTGATACAGTTTCCTCTGACCTTGTTTTAAAACAATTTTGCTTCAAATCGATACATAATGATGACAAAAGAAAAATAGTGACCCCAAGTTTTGCAGCTCCAACGATTGGGCCTACCTAGGATCACATTATTCTATATCGAAAAAAATAGAAAACACAAACTTGCAACCTTGAATTTTTCTTTTAACCACCACCATGAAGAAACAATATAATTAGCGATATTTTCAATCAAAGTAAAATCAACACTAGAAAAAACCCTAATATAACTGATAGAATAATGCTTTAAATTGTCAATGATTAAGTCCATCAATATTAGAATTAATTGCGATAAGTTGACATATTATAAACACTTCCTTGAGACACCCACTCCAAACTTTAAATTATCACATCCATCACTCTTTCCTCAATTCTCTAAATTCAAACTCCTCCTACTATTTTAAAAATTCATGAATGAAAGGTAGGTGACCAATTATAATAATATTATCTTAGTTTTTGGGTTATAATTAAAGGTGGAATAATGTAATTATATGGATATATTTGTTTATTTTAAATAGGGATTTTACGACAACTAACGAAGAGCACCCAATGGTGAAACCCTAACATATGTTCCGAGGACACAACCCCTCTGCGGCCCCTACCTCTGGCTACTGTAGGCTCTGCCATCGCAGACCTGCCATACTAGTCTAGTCAGATCTCTTACTGTGCTCCTTCAGTGGAGTAGGATGGAGGCCCGAAGGCTCCATCCTTCCGAGATCAATTCGCGGGGACCTCCCTTTCGCCTGGAATCCCCTTCTTCACTCATCTCACCAACACTTTTGCCTCCCCTTGCACCGAACTAGAGTTGCGCCCCAAACCCATTCTGCAAGAGCCCGGTCAAGCTTCTCCAAACACTCAGCAAAACAATACAATTGTAGCCACCATGACGGACTCCTCAGACTCTGAGAACGTGAATCAAAATCCCATCCCCTCTGCAGGGACAGAAGCAGAAATGACATTGACTGATCAAGATGGAGCCAAAAAGCCGAATGCATGCAATCCCAAGGTAGGAAAGATCCCCGAAATAGTTATTAAGTATCCATACATCGCAGTATATGGAGAATACATGCAAGAACATGTGATAATATACAAGTTCATGGGCATCTATCCCATGGAGAGATCTCTCAAAGGATGGTTCCACACCAAGTGGAATCCAAAAGGAGGAATCGAATTACAACTAGGATCCAAAGGGTTCTTCACGATAGTCTTTGCGCTCCTGGAAGAAAGGGATCAGATATTTGAAGGTGGCCCATACTTCTTTAACTCAGAAGGGCTATACATGAGATATTGGAGGGAAAATTTCACACCAGACAAAGATGATTTCACAAGGGTTTTGGAATGGATTATAATACACTATCTTTCCATGGATTACAGGGTTCCCTCGATCCTGAAGGCCATCGGGGATGAACTTGGAGAATATATAAAGATGTCTGAAGGTATAAAAAATGGGCACTATATCTCCTATGTCCGCATCTGCACCTACATCAATGTCCCCAGTTCCCTACCAAAGGCCATCCAACTAAATTTCAGGGACGACATATGGACCCAAATTGTGAACTATGAGCATATCCCTTTCCACTGCAAAAAATGAAATGAGCATGGGCACCTCTTCAGAGACTGCACGCAAAACAAGTCCCTTCCAAAGGATGATCAAGAAAGAAAAAAGGATGAACAAGGATTCACCAAAGCAAGAAGAAAACACAATCAAGGAAAACGAACGAACCAACATAAAGAAAGATCCCCCAAAGTTCACCTAGCAAAACAAGTATGATCTCCTATCCACACTTCAAGAGGACGAAGGCCAACAAAACAAATAAAAGGAAAAGATTATAGAGCAGGAAATGTTAACGAACATAAATGAAATAGAAATAGACACTACAATCCCTCTTACATAGGAAGGCATTCTTCCTAAAGATGACATAGATATGGATACCATACAAGACATACCCATGCCCGAGGAAAGAGAAATTGAGAAATTCCTAATCGGAATGGACTTGCATAAAATAACAAAGGATTGGAATGCAAAAGGGATAGAAGGAGTGCCCGTAGAGTACATACAAAGAATCGAGGGGGCCTACCTTCTACATCAAAGTCTTCAAATGCAAAGAGAGCATCAAAACAAAGGAAAAAATCCAGCAGGTGGAATCATGGCCAATCTCAAAGCCAACCAACATATCACCAAAGGGAAGACTCAGAAAAGAGGTAGAAAAACCAACTACCAATCCCTTTAGGAGCTCGGAATCTGCCTAGTCAATGAACGAAAGGTAAGGAAACACTCTCTCTCCCCCAATATGTTACCATGATTTATATCTCATGGAATATAAGAGGACTAAATAGTCCCAGTAAGAAAAGGATTCTGAAATCCAAAATTGTATCAAACAAGCCTGACATTGTACTTCTTCAAGAAACCAAAAGCAACTTGAATGACATGTACTCCATCCAACATTATTGCTTCAGAAATCACTACATCCATTTGGCCATAGTGGCCTCAGGCATTGCTGGAGGGCTTGCCACCTTCTGGAAGGACTCCAAATTCCACTTACATGAATCTCTGGCTTCCAAACATGCTCTCACTACGGTCCTACAAATCATTGGCACTAAAGAAAAGTTATGCATCACTAATGTCTATGCCCCCCTGTTAGTAATCAATAATTCTCACCTATTTTAGATGACTAAATGCTTTGTCTCAGATTTCTAGAAATCAATATTCAAGAATCATGTGTGTTCTATAAATCTCCTCAAACATAAATTTTTCACTATCTTGCTTCCTTGTCAAGCCTGGCCAGTCTATTATCCAGATAAAACCCCATCCTGGACTAAGGTACCTCACTCTCTCTGTATTTTCCACCCTTTCCTATAAACCTCTGTCTCAGTTTTCCTAAAACCTCTATCTTTACACCTTGTTTTTCCAAGTAAAAAAATCTTTCTCCCCTTCTCACCTAGTACCTCAAGCAATGATGCTGTCAGATCTTTTCTAGAAGGCCTTCTGAAGTAAAACAAAGTTGTCTAAGTTGTCTAGGTTGATGGTTCATAGTAGAGTGTCAAAGCCCTATCTCCTCATCCAAAAACCCTGATCCAATGTTTTTAGTCAAAAAACTACTCCAAGGACATTACAGTCAGTTTATAGGTTCACTTAGGTTATGCACTATCATTTTTCTGATTTTCCTACATGGTATTCAAATATGAAGTCAAGAGGAACAAATTTGAGGCTTCTCATTATCTAAGGAACAATAAAGGACCTCCAAAGGTTCCCCCTTGATCCAACAGTAAGTCTAAAAAGGAGAAATCTACCATTCCCAAGCATTTCTGCAGGAATGCTTTGTAATTGGTGAAACAACAGAATAGAGGCATGGAAGGAGACCTAAAGAGGTAATGAAGACACCCACAGCCGGTAAATTGATACAAAAATTTGAATTCTACAGGGAAAATCACAATCTCATGATAATATATTGTCAAATGCTCCCATCAAAGGGTCTGTGAAGATTCTAAAAATACAGTGGCACATAAGCAACATTGCACGCTGAAACAAAGAGATCATTGGAAGAATATTGGGCCTCAAACATGAATTTTGTAAAGGGACAGCTGCCCTTTGCCCACATTCCTATAAAAATACCAAAAAATCTATTAGATAAGAACATAAGGTAAGATAGGAAGAGCAAGACCAGCATCAAGAAAAAAGACACTCAGAATCTAGAAGAAATAAGTAAGTGTGTGTTTATTGGGAATGCAAATGTATAACTGTTTTTCCCAAATAGTGGAAAAATACTTTGGTTACAAAGGTCAAAGAACTCCTCCAACACTCCAAATGATCACTGGAAACTTTTTAAGCATGAGTGATAAGTTTGAATGAATGTTTTCTTTGAGAAATTTTAAGGCAGACTTATTTACTTTTTTTGGACATCCCTAAAAACTCAGAAGTTGGGAAACTGAACAAAATTGTCACAATAAGTGGCTAGGAAGCCTCCTTGATCATAGAAGATGGTTTCAAAGAAATTTCCAACTATCTTCTGAGGTTTGGAAAAAGGGCACCAACTCCACTTGATCAAAGGGTAAGATCAGAGGTCCAAAAAGTTCAAAGGAAGAAATATTGAGGCATTATGTGCCACTTCACTGACAGATACAAAACATCAGCTCAAAATATTTTATTTATAACAATCAATGGTCAGAGGTATGATCATAATGTTTAAAAGGGAAAACACGATTTTAAATCACCCTAACAAATTTTCGTGACAAGAATGAGTCTTTATGGATTTATCCAACTGCCCAAGTTCAAAAGAGACAATGGTTAAAAGGGCTATAAAATACATTGAGAGTCAGCTCGAAAAAACATTGGTAAAAGGAAAGGGTGCAAAAAGAAAAGGTCCAAAATGAACCTTAGAAATATGGGTTTTTAAGTTTATTTATTTCAAAAAAATGGGTATAAGACACTACAACAACTCTTTTCCCACTCATTGTTTCATTTGCAAAAACCGTAGTGAGTTTTTCAGTTTTTTGTCGGAGTCCTCAGGTGAAAAACTCAAGGTGCTGCACTCTTGAAGAAGTACGATGTGCTCCTGTAGTGACTTTTTTTTTTCCTTCTGATTACTACACACATATATATTGCCACTGCACTCTTGCGACTCCACCCGACGTGCAAACGAAGGCTCGAAACATCATGCAGGCCACCCGGATATGTTGCGCTCCTACCACAGGTGTGCAAGCCCTGCATGAAATTGTGTTCAGGAGTGCCTGAGCCACTCGGAGGTGTTGCACTCCTGCCACAGGCGTGCAAGCCCTACACAAAATTGCGTTCAGGAGTGCCCGAGGCACCTGGAGGTGCTGCGCTCCTCCCACAAGCATGCAAGCCCTACATGAAATTGCATTCAAGACTGCCCGACTTGTTGTGCTCTTACCACTGCCTCCACACCTCTTCCCGATGCTACATTCAAGACTGCCCAGAGTGTTGCGCTCCTGCCACAAGTGGGAAACACTACATGAAAAGGCATTCATAGGCACCTGAATTGCCCACAAAATCCTGGTGAAGCCATTCCTTGCTATGAAGAATATTTTAAAAAGGCATTTTTTGACTTTCACCATCTTCATGATTTTCTAGAAAACGAAAAGTTTGCCAAGAAGATTTAAAATTGGTGTTAAAGGAAGCAAGGAAAACTTGAAAAAGGGCACCTAACCTACTCTCTGGTAAGTATCTTGACCTTGCTAAAAAACTCAACATCTCTTTGACCTCTTTTCCACATTTCTTTGCTATAAAATCGTTTCTCCTAAAATATTTGAGGGAGGGGTGAAGAAAAACATCATCTTTCAAGAAGAGAGTGTTGACATAAATGAGGCAACTCAAAGACCAAAAAAACAACAGAAGAAAGGAGGTATGCCAAATAGGTTTGAACCTATAAGCACTGAAGAGTTGATAGCCTCCCCTTCTATTCTTTCCTATTTCCAAGAGTTAGGGTGCTATGAGTTCTATAACAAAGTGAAAAAGATAAAAAGTCACCCGTAGTTCACCAAGTTATTTTCCTTAAGACTTCACAGGCATAAAGTACATCTAGCAGGGGTAAGATTTTAGTTAACCACCAGTGTCATCTCTAAGGCCACTGGAATAACTGGCAGAGGAGAAAGGTGGTTTAAACAAAAGCATCTTGACTTAAGCCATTACCATCCATTCTTAAAACCTAGTTTTCAAGCTAACTGTAAAACCATTTTCCCCTTTTCTCATCTATTGGACAGATATAACCTCCTCATGAAGATTATCATGAAATAATTCACCTATGAGGGTAGGTTATCTAGATTCTACTCATATCATATTAGAATCCTCATGCATTTCACTAGAACCAAGCTATTGCACATGCCGTAATACCTTTGCAAAAGCATTGAAAAAATGTCCTCCATCATGCAAAAAAGGCCTCCATCCCAAAAACTGTGAAGCCTCTTTCACCATTCCCTCATCAAAGTAATTGTCTCATACCAGCTAGAAAAACAAGGCATTCTCTGGGAGGTTTTTATCGCCCATGACGATTTCACAACTCCACAGCCCATCCCTCTGCAAAGTATGCCATAATCATCTCAAAATCCTCCTCACTCACCTCCATCACCCTCCACTGACCTTGGTTCATCTTCTTCACATGAATCATTCCCTCAAACATACCCTCCTCATTTGCATTCCCCTAAGAAATATAATCATGAAGAAAGCAGTGGTGGCCTTGAAGAAAGGAGCGGTGGCCTTGAAGAAAACAATGATGATCATGAAGAAAGTAGTGAGGGAGAGGATGATGAAGATGAATGAGAGGATGATGAAGATAAGGGAGAAAATGATGAATATAAGAGAGGAAATGATGAAGATCAAGAGGAAAGTGAAGAAAAGGGAGATGGCCAAGAAGGAAACAAAGGTAAAAATAGTGACATAGATGATGGGAAAAGAAGTCAAAGAAATGGGTCCCATGATGAAAAGGATGACTCTAAAGACATACAATCAGAGGCAGCTTTTAAAAAAGAAGACAGTGAGCAAGAAAACAGAAGTCAAACCATTGATTCCCATGATGAGTTAAAAATTCAAAACAATGGGTTAGATAATGAAGAAAATGAAACTGAGTGTACAAATGCAGACAATGGAGAGGAGACATATGAAAGCAATGAATAAAGCAAGAATGACAGTGACAAGAATGACACAGGCAGCCAAGAAGCAGGGTTTAAAGTTGTTTTCAATA
Source organism: Pinus albicaulis (assembly GCA_034641835.2). Lineage (NCBI taxonomy): Eukaryota > Viridiplantae > Streptophyta > Pinopsida > Pinales > Pinaceae > Pinus > Pinus albicaulis. The sequence goes on from CM076574.1 coordinate 1,134,168,969, forward strand.
GGCAAGGAAATGGTGACAAAGGGCCAAGTAATGAAGAAAATAAGAAAGGTAGTGAAGAGGAAATCAGTCAAATGAAATCATTTAATGAAGAGGGGAATGATTCTCATAGTGATGAGAATACCAATAAAGGTGCCCAAATCAATGACCCTACAAATAGTGCTAACAGTGATATAAAGAATGATATTGACAATAAAGGCAGTGGACCAAAATATCAAAAGGAGGATAGTCATGAAAGTAAAGAAATGACCAACATAGGTGCCTCTAACAGTGCAAAAACCGAGCATGCTAGTCTTGAAGGTCTTTGTAACAAGGAAAGCTTGAAAGAGGTTGATGATGCTTATCAAAAGGATAACCAAGAGCAAGGAAAGAAGGACACTAACACATAAATCATCCATGAAGAAGAAAACAGTCTCAAGGCCATTAGTAACCAAACTCTGCAAGTGAAACTTATGGCACCTTTCACCATCACTTATCAAAAATTAAGGAGGCATGTGTTTGTTTCCTCCAAAAGGCAAGAGGCCATGCACTCCTCCTCAAAAATAGTGAAGGAAAAAAGTAAACAACAATTGAAGAAGGAAGAGGACAATCATGAGGAAGAAAGAGAATTTGAACTCATTCACATAGACAGTGATGAGGAAAATGAAACCAAGATAGTGAATTCCCTTCTACAAGAGTGGAATGCACCAATTAAGGACTTGGAGGCTGAGCTAGAGATATCAAAAGATCTCATTCACTTCCTACAAATGCAAAACAAACAAATGAGTGGCCAACTAGCCATCTATGAAACAAGGGTGCTCAAATATAGGAAAGAAGCTCAAAGGTCACAAGTGCAGTTGGAGGAATACATCGGCACCTATGACCAAGATGATGAGGAAGAGGGGCAAGCTAGAAAGAGACCTAAGACTATGGGTATTAGGAGAGCATTGGAAAAGCGAAGAGAGGAAGAATGAGCCCAAGCATAACAATTTCCCTTCGCCGAACTCCTTTCCATGGAAATTGAGCATAATAGGGAAGCATGGCTTGAGAGAGCCAATATACATCTAGAGGCCAAACTGGAGAAGGCCAACGAAGACTTGAGCTTGCAAAGGAGGATGACTGAGCATTATAAACGGAGAAATCAGTTTGCAAAACAAAAGCTCAAAACTTCCCAAAATGAGGGTTCAACACCAAATGATGAAAAATACCAAGCTAGGCTTGGTATTTTGGCCCAGGTTTCTCTACAGGTCTCTAAGGACCCTTGAGGCACCTACATACCAAATTTGAGGAGAATTGAATAAGTTTTTGTTTTTTGCAAAATTTCAAGCCTAAGAATGCAACACCCCCTGTTATGTGCTTTTCCCTAGGGCATTTTCAGAAGGAGCAGATTAATTTTTGCATTCCCCATCATGAGAGGAGTATGCTCACCAAATTTCAGCACAATTGGAGTTGTTTTAGTCCCCCAAAAGGGTAAAAAACACTCATTTTTCACCTTTCTGCTCTGTTTTTTGAGCAGGTGCTATGCTCCTGGAAGCTTTGGATTTTTCTACTTTTTTGGCCAAATTTCAGAGGCAAAATTGATGAAAAAAAGGAATATTTGGAAATTATACATCCACAGCTTTCCAACGGGCCATCCCAGAGCCTTTTCCAACATCAAGAAGGCCTCCAAAACTCTATTGCAAGAATACTTTTTTTGGTGCTGTGCTCCTAGAAAATTTTCATGTTTGTGAGACAGTATGCTGCGTTCCTTGTGTAACTAAGAAAATGTGCGTTAGGAAAGTTTCATCATGTATGTCAAAGCCTGAAAGTCAATATTTTTTCTATTTTAGTCCAGAAAATATATTTTGTGCCTTGGACCTTATACGGCCTCAAAGACTAGTTCCTCCTTGCTTGTTATATAAGCCATGAGGATTCATTTTGAAGAGTTGGGACTTGATGTGTTATAGAGAAGTACATGGTTTATGAGCTTGGAGAAGATATTTGGTTTTGTGAAGTGAATGAATGGCTTGTGTGGCTTGATGTTGGAGAGGTTTTCTTGCAGGATTCCATAGCTTGGTGAATGGTGATGTTTTTCTAACTTGTTAGTGTTTTCTTGTCCTCATTTTGTTTCATTGTGCTTATTTTCTATAGATCAAAAAATTATAGGTTGAGATATCCTCATGGAAGCACCTCAAACCTCATGTTTTCTATAGTTTTGATGTTTTCTTCTTTTAGTCATCTTAAGGAATTCTTGATTGCTCCTTAGGCCCACTAAATTTTTTTCTTTGTTTCATGAATGATTAGTATGTTAGCTTATAAATATGATTCATGGTATGCCTTCCTTATTTAAAGTTTTCAAAAACTTATTGTGAAGATTTTCTATGGAATACTGATTGATTAGGCTAATACAAAGAGGTCTTGTTTCGATCTTTCCATTTTCCCATGCTTATCAACTTGTTTCAGAGTTTCTAATAGTTTGATATATGTTATTTATGATTTCCCTCTCCATATAATGAATTTTTTTCTTATCTTATGTGTTTTCAAAAAAATCTGAAGGTGGATTTCTAAAGTTAGGAGTTCTAATGCTTCTATGTACCATTGGATTGTTCATATTGTATGTTTATCAGTTTGAGTATTGTTCATAGAGATTAATGGTTTTCCATACCTCATGAGTTATTGCTTCAAATTACGTATGTATGAGACCTCTTAGTCTTTTCACAAAACATAATGTTCACCTCATACATCACCTAAAGGATCCATTAACCTTGCTAAATCGGCCCTGCAATACACTCTGTTTCATCAATTAGACACCCTAGACCTCATCTAACCCCATAGCCTTATTGATTTGATATTCTCTCTTTCAACCTATCCTAGTTAATCATATTACCCCAACCAAAAACAAACAAACAAACCTACACTTAACAACTAGCCTAAAATCAATCATCCAAAGCAAATAGGTTCACAGCCTTCGCACAATAGAGGGAGCCCTCTCTGAGTCCAGGAAGGCTAAGTTCTAGGACTCCAAAGACAAGTCTGATGTTACCCTGTCATTTGGTTAGCCAATCTTCTAAATCACAGGACACTAACATAATGGTGATCACGGTGGGACTTTGAGTCAAAACATCCTAGGTATCCCTTAGGAACTCTCAAAATCCAAGTCAAAGTTAGAAAACTTAAGTATTGTCTAAAGAGTAGAAACTATCTATTTCATCATCCTAGAAAATTGATGACTCAGCTATAGGACACTCTTACAAATCTTCGGCCTACATATAGAAACTCAGAAAAAACCCCAAAAAATTTCTAGATTGGCTTTTTGTCGGTATTGGTGGTGGACCCTAGACACTTATTTTGACAACAACCAAAAATATCCACCTGGCGACTCGGCTAGCCTTTAGTAGGCCTTCTAAATTTTTCTAAGTATCTATAGAATCCTATAGGACTGCATCAAAACAACCTTAGGTAATCTAGAACCTTAGCTACACACGGTTCAAGTTTGATAGCGCCTAGAGAGGTTAGCCTTCCGAAAGAAATCATAAAATTTCAGCCTCTCTAAATTTTGAATTTGAAAACTGGCTCTGTGAAGAATCAATACCAGATCTCATCTGGACCCAAACCATCCTACTATGGTTGATGACCCAAAACGAATTTTGTGGCAAAATTCTGAAACTGGAAACTTAGCTACTTATAGGACCATTCATAGAGCAAGCTCTGTACCTAAACATCTTACTGCATTGCAAGACCCCCAGTTTGACTTGCACCATACTAGAAACCTTTTCAGAACCAAGTCACAAAGTAAAATTGACCATACCGATCTTGAGCCCATAGACTTGCAGCAGAGTCCTAGTAGAGAAGCTTCTCCTTCCGCACCACCCGATCTACAACTTCTCCATCACTTCGGCTCTTTTCACCCCAAGTCTGCTCAGAATCAATTCACTGGTCCAAGTACTTCTGCCACACCCATTCACACCATAACTGTGCAAACCACTCCATCTCATATCACAACCCCTCCGCTTCTAAATCCACCATTAGTTCCCACCATGGCACCATGGTATGTGCCCCTTGTATTATCACAACCTCTGGTACATTTTCCAAATGATTACCAATCTGGAATCCCACACTTCACTGGGGCTGAATTCTCTACTGCCCAACAACATGTAGATAGAATGAATGATGCTTTTGACTACATGGAATTAGAAGAGGAAACCATGAAAATGAGAATTTTTTCCCAAGGCCTAGATGGAGAAGCTAAGAAATGGTTCAAAAGCCTAACTCCCAACAGTATACATGATCTCCCTTCCCTTCACCAAACTTTCATAAAAAAATGGGAAATCAAGAAAAACTCTCTTCAAATCCTCTTGGAATATAGAAACCTCAAAAGAAACATGGGGGAAAGTGTCCAAGACTATTGCAGTAGGTTCAATAGTGTTTACAATGCCCTACCGCCGAACATGAAACCCCCATTAGGCCTAGCCTTAGTTAAATTCCTAGAGGGTTTTGACCCCAACATGGCCTATCAACTAAGAGAAAGAGAACCCCTTACTCTAGAAGAAATGCAAAAGGGAGCTATAAGTGTAGAGGCCAACTTAATTCAAAAGAGAGCTAGGCTAAGATTAGAAAATAGGGTAACATACAAAGACGACACCATGCCCTCCACGTCTTCATTTGATTCCAAGATGGACAACCTTCTTAGGACCATGGAAAGAATGATGGAAAGAATAAGCATAAAAGAAAGAACACCCCCTAGGTACAACCAAACAAATCCCCAAAATAGAAACCGGAATCAAAACTTTAGAAGAGACCCACCCCAAAATAGACCAAGGGAAAATGATCAACAAATTAGGCCACCCTTCCAAGATAACTATGTTGAAGAGGGGGAAAGAGATATTGAACAACCAGATGAGAATCATCTAAACTTAATAGGCTTTGATAGTGAGGGTGGATTTTTCTCACAGAAGAAGAACAAGATTTTTTCCTCAAACCAATATGAAACAAGCTATGAAGATTCTGAAGATCACTAATTGGGATTAGAAAATTCCATAATGGAAGTCCATAGGCAATATGATATTAGGAGTAAGAAAAACCAAGACAAATCTAGGAACAACAACTCAGACACTGGTGTTAAGAATACTCTAGAAAACATTCTTAAAAAAAACAGACAATAATAATACCATGGCTAAGAAATCTGACCCTAACACAAATAAAAATAGCCAATCAAGTATTGGCACAAGCTGTCCTAGCACCTCTGCTAGTGGCCCTGAGAAAATTCTAATCACCAAAGCCCCGAATCAAAATCAGCAAATTAAAAATGTGGAGAAATTTATGGCTGATAAAAATGATGTAAATATGTCTAAAGCCCAAGCACCTTTCATTTTTGAAGGAGAGATCGCTAAAATCAAAATCACCATTCCTCTCACTAAACTGGTAACTCAGGATATTTACCGCTCCCAAGTCTTGAAAGTCTTTAACATAGGAAATGATACCAATACTTTAAATTTGACAGATGATAAACCAGATTTACTGTTTCGACCCAAAGTAAATGGAAAATACCAGGAAGGAACCATTCCCCCATTTTATGTTAGCCTAAACATACATGACAAAATCCTACATAATGCCATGCTAGACTCTGGTGCCTCTCACAACCTCATGCCAAGGTAGTGATGGAAATATTGGTCCTAGAAATAACCAGGCCTCACAAAGATCTGTATTCCTTCGATTCAAGCATATTTAAATGCTTGGGCTTGATCAAGGACTAATGAGTCAATCTGGCACAAATCCCTGCTAAGAGCCTGGTTATGGATATAGTCGTGGCTAACATTCCCCCCAAATATGGCATGCTCTTCTCTCGATCTTGGGGAGCTAAAATTTTTGGGAACCTCCAACTTAAAATGTCTTATGCTACCATCCCTGTGTTTTACCAGACAAGAATATTGTACCGAGAGTCAGACATGAAGTATATGGTTAGCAGTCTAGAAAGGGCAGAGAACATATCTCTCTATTCTGTACATTCAGATCTTGACTCTTTCATCCTTCATACCGAAGAGGACACTGATGAATAGTTAAGTAAAGTTGAAATAAATCTAGGTACACTACGTCAATCAAACTAGTTTCTCTATGATGAGCTTGATGCTCAGAAGTATCATGACCTAGAACATTTACATCATGATGAAACTAAACTTGATTTTCTAGAAATAGAAAATGAAACTTCAAAACCAAAAGTCAGTTTAAGTTCCAAAGAAAGTTGTTCAAGCCAAGGACAAACCTCAAAAGCACAATCACCCCTTTTTTTCGATCGAGGAGCGCTAAAAAATCTTCATGGGACAAAAATATTTGGTAATCACGATCAAGAAAGCCTCATGTTTTTACCTTACCTAAAAACCTCACCATCCAAGGATTTTTCCCCTCCAAAAGAACCTTTAACTATTGCAAACACTTATGTGGATCCTAAAAATGTGTCTGGTAAATTTGATATTGAGGTATATGGTGAAGATGGTCTTGAAATATCGAAGATGATTGAATTGTCTAAAATATTATCATTACACATAAAACTAAGAAATGCAAGACTGTGCAAAATTGTTCAGAACACGAGTATATGTCGGGAAGCTAGTTCAAAACGCTGTGACACAGACATCATTCTAAGAAGTTTCCCTTTCTAAAAATAACACAAAAACCTTGAGCAGTTAATGTCACTGAAAAAGAAAACAACTAGACATAGGATGTTTCTAGACTTTAGGCCCCTATATAAACCTTCCCTAAAGAACACTTACCTTTTTCCCAAAATAGATCATTATTCACAAAAGCTAGGGGTTTCTAACCATATTTCATTGCATGATAGTGTTTCAGGTTACCATCAGGTGATACCACTTCAAAACAATCAGCTCAAAGAATTTTTCAAATTCACAGGAAGCAGCTTCAAGTTTAAACCGATGCTTCCCGATCTAAAGAATACCGGAGACACCTTCCAAAGAACTACGTTTCCAATTTTAAATTTATTCACTATGGTTTACCTTGATGACATCATCATTTGTTTTAAAAATTATAAAGAATTCATGTTCTACCTAAAGAAAATCTGTAAAAGAAACAGGTATGGGAATCAAGAGTATAAGGAGAAGCATCAAGCAGAACATGAGTTATTTAAAGATCTTTGGAAAAATCCTTATGCCATGTTTTCAAGTGAGAACAACTATGATATTTTTTCCCAAAAAATTAATGGAAAAAGAGTATCAGGAGATCCTTTTGAAGATAGGATGCTCAAGTATCAATGTTGCAAAGATTCCTAGTTTTAAATTTTCAGTGACTGTACATAACATTCTTTGAAGAAAAAGTCAAATAGAAAAAAACACAAAAACATAGGAAAAGTAGAAAAAGAGGGTAGATTATAAGAAAGGTATAGCCCCATACCCAAAAAGTAGTAATACTGAAAGTGTGCAAGTCTAAATTCCACTACTAGTGCAAAATGATGTCTTGTTCAACTATCTAGCCTAATCATAGCTTAACATGCTTTCAATTTATTGTTGATAAGTTAGTAAAAGAATGCTGGTCAAATTATTTAAGCTTGACTTATCGAAGAAATTAAATTAGGAAAATAAAGATATTGGTTCCACGTGCTCAAAACAGAACCAAAGAGGAAAATAGGGATGAATAACAAACTATGTATCCTAGCCCTGATTTTTGTAGATCTTATTTTGTACAAAAATAACATTTGTGTGTAGATTTTTGTTATTCCACAAACTCATGATAAATCAGACTGTCTAATCCTGACTTAATCATGTTTTCAATTTCATATATTTAGCCTACTGAATGAATCCTATCAAATAGTTTAACCTTGACAGTTAAATAGTATAGGTAGAAAATCAAAGGAGTTCATTTGCCTAATCTGAACTCCCGGAAGAGATAAGTGTAGAAGGAGATAGTTTATTTTCACTTTCAAAATAAAATTTCAATGGGTCTGCCAGTTCAAGTGCACCCAAGGAAGAAAAAATGTAAGGAAAATTAGGTTGGGTAGGTAAAAGTGAAGTTGAGCTAATCATGCTTTCAAATTTTCAAAATTACTACTTAAGGGAAAGCATCAACAAAATAAAAGAGAAAATTCACCCAATGGATGAGGCACTGGTCTTCATAAGCCAAGAAATATGAAATTCTGGACACCTCCTGAAAAGGAGCTGCCTTCCCAAGTGGAGCCACTGCTATTCATCAGTAATTATAACCTATTTTAGATGACTAAATTCTTTGTCTCGAATTTCTAGAAATCAAAATTAAAGAATCATGTGTGTTCTAGAAATCTCCTCAAACATAAATTTTTCAATATCCTACTTCCTTATCAAGCTTGGCCAATCTATTATCCAGATAAAACCCCACCACTAAGGTCCCTCACTCTCTCTATATTTTCCACCCTTGCCTATAAACCTCAGTCTCAGTTTTCATAAACCCTCTATATTTACACCTTGTTTCGCCAAGTAAACAAATCTTTATCCCCTTCTGACTAAGTACCTCAAGCAACAATGGTGTCAGATATTTTCTAGAAGGCCTTATGAAGTAAAACAAAGTTGTCTAAGTTGTCTAGGATGCTGGTGCATAGTAGAGTGTCAAAGCCTTGTCTCCTCATCCAAAAACCCTGATCCAATGTTTTCAGTCAAAAACCTACTCCAAGGACATTACAGTTAGTTTATAGGTTCACCTAGGTTATGCACTATCATTTTTCTGATTTCACTATTCCTACATGGTATTCAAAGATGAAGTCAAGAGGAAAAAATTTGAGGCTTCTCATTATCTAAGGAACACTAAAGTAACTCCAAATGTACCCCCTTGATCCAACAGTAAGTCTAAAAAGGATAAATCTACCATGCCCAAGCGTTTCTGTAGGAATTCTTAGTAATTGGTGAAACAACAGAATAGAGGCATGGAAGGAGACCTAAAGAGCTAATGAAGACATCCAAAGCTGGTAAATTGATACAACAAGCTGAAGTTTATAGGGAAAATCATAATCTCATGATAAGATATTGTGAAATGCTGCCCATCAAAGGGTCTGTGTAGATTCTAAAAAGACAGTGGCACATAAGTAACATTTCACACTAAAACAAAGAGAGAATTGGAAGAATATTGGGCCTCAAACATGAATTTTGTAAAGGGATAGCTGTCCTTTGCCCACATTCCTGAAAAAATACCAAAAAAGCTATCAGATAAGAACATAAGGTAAGATAGGAAGAGGAATACCAGCATCAAGAAAAAAGACACTCAGAATCTAGAAGAAAGCAAGAGGTGTGTGTTTATTGGGAATGCAAATGTATAACTATTTTTTCCAAACAGTGGAAAAATACATTGGTTACAAAGGTCAAAGAACTCCTCGAACCCTCCAAATGATCAGTGGAAACTTTTTAAGCATGAGTGATAGGTTTGAATGAATGTTTTCTTTGAGAAATTTGAAGGAAAACATATTTACTTTTTCTGGACATCCCCAAAAACTCAGAAGTTGGGAAACTGAACGAAATGGTCATAATAAGTGTCTAAGAATCCTCCGTCATCATAGCAGATGGTTTCAAAGAAATTTCCAACTATCTTCTGAGATTTGGAAAAAGTGCACCAACTCCACTTGATCAAAGGGTAAGATAACAGGTCCAAAACGTTAAAAGGAAGAAATATTGAGGAACTATGTGCCACTTCATTGACAAATACAAAACATCACCTCAAAATATTTGATTTTTAACAATCAACAATCAGAGGTATGATCAGAATGTTTAAAAGGGAAAACATGATTTTAAATCACCCTAACAAATGTTCGTGACAAGCATGAGTCTTTATGGATCTATCCAACTATCCAAGTTCAAAAGAGACAATGGTTAAAAGGGGTTGTAAAAGACATTCAGAGTCAGCTCCAAAAGACATTGGAAAAACGAAAGGGTGCAAAAAGAAAAGGTCTAAAAGGAACCTTAGAAATATGGGTTTTTAAGTTTAATTATTTCAAAAAAAGGGGTGTGAAACACTACAACAACTCTTTTCCCACTCTTTGTTTCATTTGCAAAAACACAGTGAGATTTTCAGTTTTTTTCCAAAGTCGCCGGGCGAAAAAATCAAGGTCCTATGCTCCTGAAGAAGTATGTTGCGCTCTTGTAGAAGCTTCCTTTGTTTTTTCCTTCTGAGTGTTGCGTGCCTATAGATTGGCACTGCACTCGTGCAACTCCTCCCAATGTGTAGGGGAAGGCCTGAAACATCGTACAGGCCACCCGGAGGTGTTGCGCTCCTGCCACAGGCATGCAAGCCCTGAATGAAATTTCGTTCAGGAGTGCCTGAGCCACCCGGAGGTGCTACGCTCCTGCCACATGCATGCAAGCCCTACATGAAATTGTGTTCAGGAGTGCTTGAGCCACCCGAAGGTGCTACGCTCCTACCACAGGCATGCAAGCCCTACATGAAATCGCGTTCAGTAGTGCCCGAGCCGCCCGGAGGTGCTGCACTCCTGCCACAGGCGTGCAAGCCCTACACGAAATTGCATTTAGGACTACCCGGCACGTTGCGCTCCTGCCACTGCCTCAACACCTCTAGCCGACGCTGCGTTCAGGAAGGCCTGGAGTGCTGCGCTCCTGCCACAGGCTGGCAGCACTGCACGAAAAGGAATTCAGAGGTGCCTGAATTTCCCACAAAAGCCTACTGAAGCCATTCCTTACTGTGAAGAATATTTTAAAAATGTATTTTTCGATTTTGACCATCCTCATGATTTTCTAAAAAAGGAAGATTTTGCCAAGAATATTTAAAATTGGTGTTAAAGGAAGCAAGGAAAACTTGAAAAAGGGCACCTAACATACTCTTTGCTAAGTATCTTGACCTTGATAGAAAACTCAGCATCTCTTTGACCTCTTTTCCACATTACTTTTCTAGCAAATCATTTCTCCTTAAATATTTGAGGCAGGGGTGAAGAAAAACACCATGTCTCAAGAAGAGAGCATTGAAATAAATGAGGTGACTCAAAGACCAAAAAAACAACAGAAGAAGGGAGGGATGCCAAATAGGTTTGAACCTATAAGCACTGAAGAACTGATAGCCTCCCCTTATATTATTTCCTGTTTCCAAGAGTTAGGGTGCTATAAGTTCTGTAACAAAGTTAAAAAGATAAAAATTCACCCTCAGTTGACCAAGTTATTTTCCTTAGGACTTCACAGGCATAAAGTACATCTAGCAGGGGTAAGATTTTAGTTAACCACTAGTGCCATCTCTAAGGCCACTGGAATACCTGGCATAGGAGAAAGTGGTTTAAACAGAAGCATCTTGACTTAAGTCATTATCATCCATTCTTAAAACCTAGTTGTCAAGATGACTGTAAAACCATTTTCCCTTTTTTCTCACCTATTGGACAGATATTCCCTCCTCATGAACATTATCGTGAAATACTTCACCTGTGAGGGTAGGTTCTCTAGATTATATCCCTATCATATTAGACCCCTCAGGCATTTCACCAGAACCAAGCTACTACACAGGCCCTACTACCTTTGCAAAAACATTGAGTAAATTTCTTCCATCATGCAAAAAAGGCATCCATCCCAACAAATGTCAAGCCTCTTTCACCATTCCCTCATCAAAGTAACTGTATCATACCAGCTAGAATAATAAGGCATTCCCTGAGAGGTTTTTATCGCCCATGAATATTTGACAACTCCACAGCCCATCCCTTAGCAAAGTATGCCATCATCATCTCAAAATCCTCCTCACTCACCTCCATCACGGTCCATTGACCTTGGTCCATCTTCTTCACATGAATATTTCCTCAAATAGACCCTCCTCATTTGCCTTCCCTTAATAAATCTAATCATGAAGAAAGCAGTGGTGGCGTTGAAGAAAGTAGTGATGATCATGAAGAAAGAAGTGAGGGAGAGGATGATGAAGATGAGGGAGAGGATGATGAAGATAAGGGAGAAAATGATGAAGATAAGAGAGGAAATTATTTATATGAATAGGAAAGTGAAGAAAAGGGAGATGGCTAAGAAGGAAACAGAGGTAAAAGAAATGACATAGATGATGGGCAAAGAAGTCAAATAAATGGGTCCCATGATGAAAAGGATGACTCTAAAGACACACAATCAGGGGAAAATTTTCAAAAAGAAGATAGTGAGCAAGAAAACATAGGTCAAACCATTTATTCCCATGATGAGCTAAAAAGTAAAAATAGTGGGTCAGATAATGAAGAAAATGACACTAAGGGTACAAATGCAGACAGTGGAGAGGAGACATATGAAATCAATGAAGAAAGAAAGAATTAAAATGACAAGAATGGCATAGGCAGCCAAGAAATAGGGTTCAAAGTTATTTTCAATAGGCAAAGAAATGGTGACAAAGGGCCAACTAATGAAGAAAATAAGGAAGGCAGTGAAGAGGAAATCAATCAAATGAACTGATTTAATGAAGAATGGAATGATTCTCACAGTGATGAGAAGATCAATAAAGGTGCCCAAAGCAATGACCTACAAACAGTGCTAAAAGTGATATAAAGAATTATATACACAATAAAGGTAGTGGATGAAAAAATCAAAAGGAGGACAGTCATGAAAGTAAAGAAATGACCAACATAGGCACCTCTAACAATGAAAAAACAAAGCATGGCAATCTTGAAGGTCTTGGTAGCAAGGAAAGCTTGAAAGAGGTTGATGATTCTTATCAAAAGGATAGCCAAGAGCAAGGCAAGAAGGACACTCACACAAAAATCATCCATGAAGAAGAAAATAGTCTCAAGTTCATTAGTAACCAAAATTTTCAAGTGAAACTTATGGCACCTTTCACCATCACTTATCAAAAAGGAAGGAGGCATGTGTTTGTTGCCTCCAAAAGGCAAGGGGCCATGCACTCCTCCTAAAAACCAGTGAAGGACAAAGGTAAACAACAACTGAATAAGGAAGAGGAAAATCATGAGGAAGAAAGAGAATTTGAACTCATTCACATAGATAGTGATGAGGAAAATGAAACCAGGATAGTGAATTCCCTTCTACAAGACTGGAATGCGTAAATTAAGGACTTGGAGGCTAAGCTAGAGAGATCAAAAGATCTCATTCACTTCCTACAAATGTAGAACAAACAAATGAGTGGCCAACTAGCCATCTATGAAACAAGGGTGCTTAAATATATGAAATAAGCTCAAAGGTCACAAGTGTAGTTGGAGGAATACATGGGCGCCTATGAGGAAGATGATGAGGAAGAGGGGCAAGCTAGAAAGAGACTTAAGAATATGGGTCTTAGGAGAGCATTGGAAAAGCAAAGAGAGGAAGAATCAGCCCAAGCACAACAATTTCCCCTCACCAAACTCCTTTCCATGGAAATTGAGCATAATAGGGAAGCATGGCTTGAAAGAGACAATCTACATCTAGAGGCCAAACTGGAGAAGGCCAACAAAAACTTGAGCTTACAAAGGAAGATGACTGAGCATTATAAACAGAGAAATCACTTTGCAACACAAAAGCTCAAAACTACCCAAAATGAGGGCCTGAAACCAAATGATGAAAACGACCAAGCTAGGCTCGGTATTTTGGCCCAGGTTTCTCTACAGGTCTCTAAGGACCCTTGAGGCACCTACATACCAAATTTGAGGATAATTGAACAAATGTTTGTTTTTTACAAAATTTCAAGCCTAAGAACGCAACACCCCCTGTGCTGTGCTTTTTCCTAGGGAATTTTCAGAGGAAGCAGCTTAATTTTTTGGATTCCCCGTCATGAGAGGAGTATGCTCACCAAATTTCAGCTCAATTGGAGCTGTTTTGGTCCCCCAAATGGGTAAAAAACACTCATTTTTTTCACCTTTCTGCCCTCTTTTTTTAGCAGGTTCTGTGCTCCTGGCAGCTTTGGATTTTTACACTTTTTTGGGCAACTTGCGAAGGAAATATTGAGATGGAAAAGGTAGGCTTGGAAAGTAGACATCCACAACTTTCCAATGGACCATCATGGAGCCTTTTTCAACATCAGGAAGGCCTCCAAAACTATGTTGCAAAAAGACCTTTTTTGGTGCTGCGCTCCTGGAAAATTTTCATGTTTTTGAGACAGTATGTTGCGTTCCTGTGTGTAACTGAGAAAATGTGTGGTAGGAAATTTTCATCATGTATGTCAGAGCCTAAAAGTCAATATTTTTGCTATTTTATTCTGGAAAAAATATTTTGGAAGATATTTTGTGCCTTGTACCTTATAGGGCTTCAAGGATAAGTTGGGGTATTTGTTTTTGGCCAATAGGATTCTAGATGCTCTACTGAGCTATATTCCTCCTTGCTTGTTATATAAGCCATGAGGATTCATTGTAAAGAGTTGGGACTTGATTTGTTATAGATAAATACATGGTTTATGAACTTGGAGAAGATATTTGGTTTTATGAAGTGAATGAATGGCTTGTGTGGCTTGATGTTGGAGAGGTTTGCTTGCAGGATTCCATAGCTTGGTGAATGGTGATGTTTTTCTAACTTGTTTATGTTTTCTTGTCCTTGTTGTGTTTCAATCTACTTATTTTTTGTAGATCAGAAAAGTATAGGTTGAGATATGCTCATGGAAGCACCTCAAACCTCCTGTTTTCTATAGTTTTGATGTTTTCTTACTTTAGTCATCTTAAGGAATTCTTGATTGCTCCTTAGGCCCACTAAAACTTGTTCTTTTTTTCATGAATGATTATTATGTTAGCTTATAAATATGATTCATGGTATTCTCTGCTTATTTAAAGTTTTCAAAAACTTATTGTGAAGCTTTTCTATGGAATATTGATTGATTAGGATAATACAAAGAGGTCTTGTTTCGATCTTGTCATTTTCCCATGCTTATCAACTTGTTTCACAGTTCCTGATAGTTTGATATATGTTGTTTAGGAGTTCCCTCTCCGTATATTGAATTATTTTTTTATCTTATGTGTTTTCTCAAAAAGTTGAAGTTGGATTTCTAAAGTTAGGAGTTCTAATGCTTCTATGTACCATTGGATTGTTCATCTTGTATGTTTATCAGTTTGAGTATTGTTCATAGAGATTAATGGTTTTCCCTATCTCACGAGTTATTTCTTCAAATTAAAAATGTATGATACCTCTTAGTCTTTTAAAAAAACTTAATGTTCAGCTCATACATCACCTAAAGGATCCATTAACCTTGCTAAATCGGCCTTGCAATACACTCTGCTTCATCATTTAGACACCCTAGACTTCATCTGACCCCATAGCCCTATTTATTTGATATTATCTCATTCCACCTATCCTAGTTGATCATCATACCCCAACCCAAAACAAATAAATAAACCTACACTTAACAACTAGCCTAAAATCAATCATCCAAAGTGAACAAGTTCACATCCTTCGCACAATAGAGAGAGCCCTCTCTGTGTCTAGGAAGGCTAGGTCGTAGGACTCCAAAGACTAGTCTGATTCTACCTTGTCATCTCGTTAGCCAATCTTCTAAATCACAAGACAATAACACCCCCCACTCTACCATGGAGCGGGTAGCCTGACTCACATGCCTCAAGAAACACCTCAGTTCCCTTTGCCACTCCCTCAGTCTTATAGCCAGGGATTTCAACATGATTCTCAATCTTGGGGAAAAGCAGGGAGGTATCCGAAGATTGGACACTCATTCCTCAGCCTTTCAAGCCATGATTGATGATTTGTTTCTCATAGACACTCCCACAAAAAATGGCACTTACACTTGGAATACTAGAAGAGGAGGGGATAGACAGATAGCCTGAAGGCTGGATCACTTTCTTCTCTCTAAGGATATCTTTCTTTCCTCCTTGTAAACGGAAGCTAGCATTACACCCCAAGCCGGCTCAGATCATTGGCCTATAGTTCTAAACATCAAGCTCTCTGAAATACCTAAAAACTATCCTTTTAGGTTTGAAGCTTTCTGGATCACCCATCCATAATTCTAGGATAAAAGGAAGGAGTTTTGGTCCATCCCCCTCCCCATGCATGTAAACCAAATGTATAACTTCCAAGATGAAGTTTATTACCTAATCAAAGAATTTCATCTTAAAATATCCATCCTAAAATCCTTCAATGCCACCTTTATCACCCTTATCCCCAAGTTGGATAAGGCTGAATCCCCAGAGCAGTTTCGGCCTATAGCCCTCTCCAATGTTATCTACAAGATCATCTGTAAAGTCTTAGCCAACCACTTCAAAATTCTCCTTCCGCTCCTCATCTTTCCCAAACAAACTTGCTACGTCGAAGGAAGGAAAATTCTTGATAGCATCATCCTCTCTCAGGAAGTCATCCACTCCCTCAAGGATCAAAGCAAACTAGGCATGCTCATTCAATTGGACATGTCCAAAGCTTTTGACAAAATCAATTGGAACTATGTAAGGTATATGTTGGTAACCTTTGGTTTCAGCAAACACAACATAAACTGAATCATCGCTTTGGTCTCGGGGACATTATTTTCCATACTCCTGAATGGCTCCCCTCCTCCCATCATAAAACCCTCTCGAGGCATCAGACAGGGGGACCCTCTTTCACCCTTCCTCTTTGTGATCATGGCAGAAGGGCTCAGGTGCTCCATTTCTGCTGCTACCTCAGTTGGCTGGATCGATGGACTCAACCTCTACCCCCCAAACCTCCTAACACTCACCATCAATTCGTGGACGACACGCTCCTTATGGGCACTCCCTCAGTGAAAGAAGCCCATGTAAGCTGGAGGTCTTGGTCTCCGGGACCCGGATCTCCTTGGCAAGGTCTTGGGAGTGAAAACTTGGTGGCGTTGGATTACCAGTCCTAGCACACCCTAGGCTACACTTTCGAAAGCCAAATATGCCCCTATGCATCATCCTGACTCCTTGATCAGACTCTCAAAAATCTCAAAGGCTCACCGATTTGGAACCAAGCTTGGGACAACAGATCTCTCGTTCAAGACCACTACTTCTGGGAAGTGTGCAACGGGGAAAATTCCTTATTCTGGGATGACGATTGGGAGAAATGTGCTAAAATCAACACTGAAATATTCCTTCCCATCAAAATGCAAATGGAAAGGCTTAAAAAAAAGGTTTTCATAGACTTTTGGAAGATAGAAAACAACACAGAATGGAGGGTGTGGTTGGACCTCGATGAGATGGATCAGATTAAACAATCACGATTCCACTACAGTTCTGGCAGAGGAGATTAACAAGAGATAGATTCAAAGGGATGCAGAGCTGAACAAACTCATGTGGGGTTCCAATGCGGTTGGGCACTTCAATATCAAATAGGCATACTCTCCTTCTGAACCTTGATCCTATTCCTCTCAACAACAAATGGAAAAGGCTCTAGAACTAGAATCACTAGCCCAAAATTTCTCTTTTTATCTAATTAGTCATGCACCAAAAAAATATGACTTGGGATAATCTTAAAAAAAAAGGATTCATAGGTCCATCTATCTGCACTCTATGGAACTCCAACCTTGAAACAGACAATCACATTCTCAACGAGTGTCTTTTTGCCTCAAATATCTGGAATTGACTTTCCCTCGTTTTCAAGGCCTCTCACCATAATCCATCCTCCATCCTCATTTCCCTTTACAATTGGCACCCCTCCTTCTCTTCCTAACCCCTCATCAATCTGGCTTGGAACATTCTCCCTCATATAATATGTTGGGCTCTCTAGAAAGAAAGGAATGCTCACATCTTCAAAAACATGGCTAAAAAGGAAGAACAACTTCTTCACCTCATCAGGAAAACTTTGCGCGAATCTATTTCCATAAGAAAGCTCTCGGATCCCTCCTCCCCCCTTACTAGGGAGGACAACCATATTCTTTCCCTTCTCAAGCTCTCTCCCCTCTTCCATCCCCCTCATCCTTCTACTTCCCCCGCTTCCATGCTAGAGATTATTTGGCTTCCTCCTGATCCCAACTTTATCAAACTCAATTATGATGGCGCTTCCAAGGATAATCCTAAAAATGAGGGATTTGGAGGAGTGTTTCACAACCACAAAGGCATAAATGTATGGATATACTATGGAAACATTGGCTACACCACTAAACATGTAGCTGAACTCTAGGCGCTGGCTCATGGGCTTGACATTGCTAGGCATCATAATTTTTGTCTCCTCCTGTTAGAAGGAGACTCTACCATCACTACCCAAGATTGTCAGAAACTTTAGCAAGGATGAAATGTTTGACAAGGCTCCGAATGCTGGCGCATCAGAAAAATCATTAAAAATATCAAGCTCAGCATTGAAAATGCCAAAGGAATTTCCTTCTCGGTGGTCTGGAGAAAGGCCAACAAGTTGGTGGATTTCCTCACAAACACCAGCGTTGTTGATTCCAACAGAGTCACCTCAACTGATTGGGATTCCATAAGAGAGCCAAATGTCAAAATGGAATGTCTTTATATTAATGCTCAAGATCTGCAGCAGGCCAAATCTACCTCCTCCTCATGCCCCCCCAATCAATTATGTCATCATGATCACACCACCAACCTTCCTTCTCACATTTGATCACTGAGGCGGCTATACGTCTATCTGTTCCCTGTAGTAGGATCCCACTCCAAATAGTAATTCCCTGCATGATTTGGCCAGCCCATCCGACACGCCTACCAGAGGCTTGTCGAGGCCTTCACACCTCTCGGCTTCCTACTTAAACTCCCTCCTCCCTGCTCACACCTCACTCCTTATTGTTATGCTTATGAACCCTGCAACAACATAGCCTCCCCCAAATATGTCTCACAGTGCCGCCCCCCCTTCTCATCAAGTCAACCTCCCCTCCTCTTCATCGCCCCACCTCAATGGCCCCACGTTGCTATCACCTACTTCCCTCTGCTCATCATGGCTGCCAAGGCTTCTAGGCTAATCCTCCACACCCTCCTGTTACTAGGGCTGATACCTCAGCCAGAAATGTGGCCCGCACCTATGTGGACAACACCGACCTAGACATGCAGAGGTGAATTGCTGACATGGATTCTACAGCCCACATCCGTCGGAGAGCAACACCTTCGGAGGTGGTAGATGCTTCTCTCAAATGGATCTCGGATCCTGGCCTAACGAAGACTCAGGAGAACTTGTATAGTAGAACTATTGACTTGCACTGGCACAAAAAGACGCTCCTACTCGTAGCCCTTCAGGAGTAGAAGAACAGTAGCAAGGAGCTTGAACAAAAAATAGATTCCCTGACTGAGAAGTTCATTGCACATGTGAAGCAAGTACATCACATGCGTTTCAATATCTATAGAGACTCACCTCACTATGCTATTCTAAAAAGGAGCTCTGCGACACGCCATCACCAAAGCCCCAAGATTGAAGAGGAGGCTCTTTGCCCCTCCAAAGCCAACTACCAGGAAGCAGGCCGCTCCATGCTTCAGCGGTAGTTCTTCTACTCTGGGGAAGGGACTCCAGAAAAACCCATCAGTGTCAACGAATACCTGAATGACGACGCGGATGTGAAACACCCCCCTGGCCCCTAGTTCTTCAGCTTTGGGTTTGTTTTATTCTATCTCTCTGTATTTCTCTCTATGTTCGAGGACTAATGGCATTTTTTCTAGAGCATCAAGATGACGTTGTTTTTCTATTATTCACCTGGTTTTGTATGCATCTCTCTCCCCTTTGAGTCTGTCCTTGTATACTCCTTAACAGAGGGTGAGATATATTTTCGTTGAAGGCTGTTTATGAATATTTTCCTCTTGAAGCTACAACATAAACTATGTTTCCTTTATGAATGTGAATAGACCCACTTAATTTACAAAAAAAATAGGGCTTTTACACTTTTAATTTAATTATTGATATTACTAAGTGGATCGTAGAGATTTGATTTTTAATATTTATTAAGTGGACGGTAGAGATTTAACCTCCACTGAATATTCTAGAAAAGTTATAAGAGTATACACAAATCAAAGGTTGATATTTATCTTCAAAGTAGTTATATTGTTTTTTCCTTTTAATTAAATTGAATAATTAAAAAAAAAATCATATGAAAAGTGTCATATAAACTAGGTTATGTATTTTTGAACATGTTGTATTGATAAGTCATGGTATTGACCCATGATATTGTAACGACACCTACTTTCCTTATAAACTAGGAATAAGTTGTATCTCATCAAAAGCTAAAAACTCTATATATTAGAGTTATAGAGAGCGTAAGTAAGTTTTTTATGAATTTAATAATCTCCATGGTAAAAACTCTATATAATAGAGTTATATCCGAGTGTAATTAGGTTTTTTTAAGTGTGTAATATATTTTAAAATTTAAAAATCTTCATGATAAAGTGGGTGTAAATCTCCATGATTAAGAATTTTATTCCATACTATTTTAATTGGATATATGTTTAACGTATATACTAATATTTTCATAATAATAATAATAATAATAATAATAATGTGATTTTTTATGATCTTTTAAAATTTCATAACGTGACATTATATGTATAATGTCAGTAATTGTGTTGATAATTTTTATGGATTCATGTCTATCCGTGTTTAAAAACCATTTTATTTATATGAGTTCCCTCATTATTATATATATATATATATATATATATATATATATATATATATATATATATATATATATATATATATGTTTTAATTACATTTATTTAGATTTTATAATATTACTTATATACTCAATTATTTAATTACACCTATAGGCGTACCTATTTCAACTCAGTCAACGGTTGATGTGGGCTTGCAGATTTTTATTTTTTTCAAAATTAACGTATAGGATTTTATTTAAGCTGAATATTCTTCATATCATAAACCCTTCGACTGCGGTGATTTCATTTACCCTTTTCATCATGATAGTTACATTTGACTTAATAATAATTTTATTTATTTAGTTGATGGATTTCATGGGATATGGATTGTCAAAATCCATTGAGATAATTTCCTCTTTATTCTCCTACATTTTTATTCAATCCCCGTCGTTTCAATGACCATCAATCCATTTCATTCCATAGTTCCATTTGTAGATTTCTGGGTTTCAATAGAGTCTGTTGGGTTTTGAGTCCATAATATGTATCATAAGGTTTTTGAATTTATAATATGTATCATAGTGATATTTTTGGCATGGCTAACTGAATCTCGCTAAGGTTTGTATCTATTATATAGACAGCCAATGATGAATTATACAAACTTTTGATTTTTATTTATTTTTCTAAATAATACTAATTCTATTTATAAAACATACTGATACAAAATTGTCACAGTTTCAGCTATGGAAGCCTGAAAACTAGGCTTGATGGCCATGCTTAAAAAAAATTCTGAACTGCCCTGAGTGGGAAACCAGTTCTTTTAGAGAGAGTTTCGTCGCCCTTGAAAGGGAAACCGGCCCATTGTTCATATCATTTAACATATCATAAAAAAAAATACTAGAGTAGCATTCAGCTGTTTCAGTTGAAGAAGAACATAGAAAATAAAAAATTCTCCCAAAACAATTGAGCAACTGTACCATGGTAGGCCGAGGGGAGAAAAATTCACTATTCATGAGCTGGGCAAGGCGGTTCCTCCACAATTCTGCACCAGTACTCATCCCTTGTATCTTTGTTGTCTTCCTTTGGCTCGCTATCCTTGTTGGTGACGTCCACCTGCATGGGTTCCTTTCCCAGGTCAGAATGCAAAGATCCAGTGGGCGCATCAGGGTTCAAGGAATTATTCTTAGTTGGTGAGGGATTAGGACTGAGGGAAGTGGGAATAGGGCCGGGCACAGGGGAGGAAAAAAGGTTAGGCAACTCTTCTCTCAGAGTTACGGTGACAAAAGCAGTTATGATGGGCTGATTGAGAGAGCATTCGAAGCAGAATTACGCTATCTGGGATGACTGGCGAAGGGAATGACTGGGAGAAGCACGAGAGGCAGGGGAGATAGGCCTTGGAGGGTCAACAGAAGGAAGCATGGTGGTCTAAGCGAAATGAACATTGCCAAAATGGTGAGCATGACCCCTTTGTCTACGAGTATCCAGATAGTGACCCCATGCAACGTCCTCAGAGGAAATCTCAGTGTCAGAGCTGGTAGAAGGCCGAGAGCAGGCTACCCGACCTCTACTTGCTCCACGACGGCACTGCATCCTGTGACGAAGCCGTGGCATGGCCACGGATGTGCTCTGGAAATTCCTAAGACAAGAAGAGCAGGTAGAAAGCGATGGGAGCCAGCGGGAATTGGTAGTCTGGGCATGCAGATAGGAATTTGAACAGTAGAAGGCACTCTCGGTGAAGTGATGGCCTGGAAGCATCTCCAAATAGCCAAAGAGTGAGCATCGTCGCCTTGTCTGGGTGTGAACACTCGGCTCAGCACAAGCAGAAGCGTAGGCGCCCCACAGGGGAGGCGGAGAACTGCAAATAGCACAGGAGAAATCTGAGCTATCCAAGACAAACTCCATCGCAAACCAGTCGAGTGGAGCAGGGTGGTGAAAAGGCCGGCTAGATTGAATTAATGCCAGGCGAGATGGCGAAGTGAATGCCGCGATTATGGAGCTGAAGAGGGCCATATGGCCACCCCACGCGAGCTCCATCGGGAGTCGCCCAAGGATTGATGTCCCATCAACCAAGAAAATCATCCGCATCCGGAGAACCTTTGATTTATTTTGAATGATCGTTAGAAACCGAAATTGTGAAGAATATGTAACGTGATATTATAAGATAAAAGTTTAAAAAACATTCAATTATCTCATATTATTTTTACCTTCTTTCAACATTTCTTAGTTGCTTCTAGCCTCCAAGAACTGTAGGAACAATAAGGCTTCACACATATCATACGAGAATTCCTGATAAAATTGTTTGCATTGTCAGACTAACCTCTTCAAATCCTTAAGCTTATGTCCATGGCATATTGAAGATATATATTCATTGCACATTACATATATGCAACATTGAAAACTCAACCATAAACATTCAACATTTCAATTATCATGACCAAAGTACAAATTGTAGTTTTTACTTTAGAGATTAAGCTTGGACAAAGTTGGAAGCTTAATTTAAAAAAATGAAGCAAGGTTGGAACTATAATTTTGGGGTTAACATTTTAGAGTTGGAATTAAATTGATATACAATAATATAATTTTTTTGACTGTATATTAGGCGATAAATGACAATAGAGGGAAATTGGTTTTTTTAATGGAATTTTAGATTTTCTTTTGTTCAAATTTTTTTGTTTTTAATAATTATGTAATCAGGATTATATTCATTTCATTGCAATTTGGGGAAATAAAAAAAATTTAGTTTTTCCTTTACATATGATATTTATAAAATGGTAAATTTATGGGTTTTATATTGAATTTTAGTTCATTTCAAAATATACTATACTATGTTTTAAACCATTAGATTTTGGTTTAGTAGGTATAGGTTTTATATTTTAGGGTAGTAGGTTTAGATTTAATGTTATAAGGTTAATAATAATACATTTTTATTTGGAAATATATCAATTTTAATTGTGCATGTAATTAGGATTATATTCATTACATTGCAATTTGGGGAAATAAACATTTTTTTTTGGGATATATATAATGTAAGTTACAAAATGGTAAGGTTATGGGTTTTAACAATAAATTATTGCCAATGTAATCTTGCTTCTCTTTTTAATAATTTTTGTTTTAGTTACTTTAATCAAATTAAAAAAAATTATAACAATAAATGTTCATGAACTTTAACGAATTTGTTGTAATGGTAAATGTTATTTAAATTAACTTAAAATAATTAATGATTTTGACTCTTACAATTCCAAGAATGATAAAAATATAACAATGATTTGAATAGTTTTTTAAAATCCATTTCATATTTTTCATTGCCAAACTATAAAGCATACCTATCAACACATATAAACACATTTTATTGATCTAATTGTGCTAATAAATTTTATTTCAAAATTAAACTTAAAATAATTATTTAATAAATTTTAGTCATAAAAAAAGAAATCAAAATAATAATTTTTAAAAATATTAGAAATAAAATTTGAATTTGACATCTTCATCTAAAACATTTGAAGGCATTTGTTAAAGTTAAGAACATTATGATGGCATACCTACAATGAATGATTGGTTCAAATACCTTGTATATATATAAAATAATAAAATTGTATGGGCCAAGTCATTGTACTATTTTCAAAGAAAAAATTAGCTTGTGTATATAGTTGTATCATAATTAGTGTAGATTTATTTAAAGCACGATATAACATGAGCCGAGAGGGATCAAATTTATTTTGATACAAACGTGACATACTTACATATATCCCTCATATTGGATTGTAGAATGAGCCTCTCGGCTAAAAATTCGAGTGATGTATGATCACAATGTGGACAGAAATATGATGAATTAAAGTTGTTGTTATTAAATACATCAATGTCTTTTTAGGATGTCGATTTTCCTTTTAAACAATGATAATAGTGTATATATAGGAGAAAAAAAGATACTTAAATTAATTATATACTTTTTTTTAAAGTTGTTTCACTGTATAAAGGAGAAACAACAATACACATGTGTTAGAATTATTTATTTTTGAGTTAATAGTAATTAAAAATTGAAAAAAGAGGATAGAGGATTCTATTATCTCTGAAAAAAGGATATTAGGTGAAATGCATTTGTAGAGTGAAGGAAAACAATCAAATATGAAATCATATTGATACTTTTATTATCAAGAAATAGTATAATGAATACAAGAAGATCAATATCAATATTATCAAAGAAGTAGATGGAATATCATCAATATTAATGGCACACAAGTTCACCCTGACATGAATATCTCCAATATACTCTACACATAGCTCCAAAATTACATCCAATCCAACAATATTTTAGGAAATATTTAACATATGAATTCAATATAAGAATATAAATTTATTGCGATAGGTTCCATGAGAGATTTTTCTCTCACCGTCCACTTTTTATATCACCTCATTTCATAAATCCAATTACATATGCTTCAACATAACAAATAATATATGCAATATAATAACACGTTCACACAATCATTTAAGTGTCAGTCCTAGTTTTTTAATCCTTCATGTTTATACACATATAAAAATGAATTCAACAATTTTCCACATTTAATGCCAAACAATAAAAATACCCATGCGACTAGGAAATATAGAAGCAGGCCAGAAGGTGATTTCAGACAAACAAGAAGTCTATAAAAATTTAAGTTTTTTTATTAGTCATTATGAAATGATTTCATAATTCCTATTTTACAATTTTTTGTTTCATTTCTATGAAATGATTTCATAGCACAAGTTAAAATTTTGTATTGCAATTTCACAGAAGATGAAATGACCCAACTCTTTCCAAGATCAACTCCCCATGCCCTATGGCTTCCTCCTCCACACAACATAAGATTTAGCTACTTTCCTTCACCTAAATTTTCAACACTATTACAAATTTGGCAATAAAAAACCAATGAAAGAGGGTTATTTTTTCGACAACTCCAAATAAGGCATTCTATCTCTGTAAAAACACTCAAATAATTGTAATTACTAGGAAACCACTATTCCGAAGCATAGAAACACATTCCTTCTATAAATTTTATGAATCACACAACATGAATCCCAAAATAACAATAAAGTATCACAACAATTAAAGCCACATTGCTTATATTTTTAATGTAAATCGGTTCAACAAGTTATAAAATTTCAAAATGACCAGTATTCAAATGAAAAAATGCATAGGAATACAAACCAAGAGTTCACAAGTAGAAATAAAATTGATTAATCATAGGAATTTGATTCACTCTAAACCATTTAGCAAGCACACAGCTTACAGTCTAACTTTTTTGTTCATTTATGCCATTCACACCGAAATACCTTCAAGTTCACGCAAATTGATGGTATAGGTAGGTATGCAAATTCTGAAATGTAGCTACAGAGAGAAACATTGGGTTGTTCTCTTCTCCTTCTCTCTTATAATTACCGATTCTTCTCCTCTCTTCTGCAACTTCTCCTCACCTCAAGAGCTTTCCAAACATTATTTTCTTATTGTTTCCTAAAAACACCTCCTATGACAACCAAGAGTCACAAAGTGTGAATCATTTACCATTCTCCACAAAATAAGGGAACCGAAAAATGATTTTTTTACTTTAAAAATAGAAAATAACTTCTCCAACTTATTTCTAATTAATCCAAACTCACTCCTAAATGTAAATATTTAAAATTTCTTAACAAAATATTTAAAAATTTCCCCTTGCATCAATATGTGACCATCCCTTCACATGGGTAGGCTTCAATCCAACTTCACAAAATTTTATGCTCGCCCTATGCACCTCCATGAAAGTTTCGAGGTGAAAAATATTCATGGTCTCATGACCATCTACTTATGAAGTGAATCCTCCTCGATCCCAAAATTTATGTCATAGCTAGTCCTTCTACTTGTCATGTCATTTCTCTACTATTTTCTTCAAACTTTAGAACTTCAAACATGCAATTTGTAGTTTCAAAATTCGCCACAGATTGAAAACAAAACAAAATTTACCTCAATCAGATTTCTAATTATGATTCTGCTCCATGCTTCTACTGTGAACTCTTGATTTTACTGGCTTCTTTTCTTTCAGATTTCCATCATGTTTTTGTTGTAGACTCGTCTTGTAACATCCATAGTTTCATTAAATAAATAAAAATTACTTTCAATCATAATAAATGTCGTTATCACATTATATTTATACTTACATTATAAACACACCAGCCTAAACTTATAGAATCAAACTTTACAGATCTAAATAATATTTTTAACTATACATTCTGACTTGTTCACACATACATACATTACCAAACCTTTTTATATCCAAATTTACATATACCCCAAAACATAAATCGACTTCAATATACATATACGAATATTTAAACATTACATAACTTCATATCTAACCTATGATACACAGTTGGCATATCTACAATCAAGGTGGCTGATTTGCATTTATGACCTTATAGCACTTGCATTTATATCGAAATCCAATTCAAGCGATATTTTGATTAGTGTGCAAGTGATTCGAACTAACGGAAATATCGGCATTGAATTGGGTCATTGAATTATCTGCCAAATTAAGTGGGTTTTAATTATGATGTACATCTGTGTGCTTTTTCACCATAGATATATTCACCCGATCCAACGGTGGCTGGAAACTTAGGGTTTTGGGCATGACTTACCCCGTTAACCATTTTTCCATTTTCATTCCATCATTCTATCTCTTGACTCTCTAGGTAATTTTTCCGACTATGTTGTCTCTACAACTGAAAGACTCCACTCGAACTTCTTCCAGAATGAACCAAATCCACCATCGCTTAAAGGTATGAAGCTCACCTTGCTGAGGAAGTTATGTTTGTTCATTGTTGAATTTCGAGAGTTTGTCTCGTTGTTTCCTTGCAAGGTTTATACATTATGATATTTATTTTTGTTCACCCCTTTTGTTTTCCGAATTTAATTTCTTACTTGTGCAATAAGGTTATTAATGCTATCTTGTTCTTGGCTTAGGTCATGGTTAGGCATTATCAGCCTTTTTCTAGACCTACCCCCAAAACCTAATGTTGCTTCACAAACAATGGTGAAAGAAAGGTAATCCTCATTCCTGTTTAAAATTTTTGGTTCTAAGCTCTTTGATTATTTAGTCTTTTCCATAGTTAATGTACTCCGTAGCTCATTATGATACTATGGCAGATTACCTCGCGGTATCTCGTCGAAAAGTAGCCTAACAGGTATCTAACTATATATGCTTTTATTAAGTTTCCTTATGCACCATTTAAGGTTTCCTTTGATAGTATTTAATATCTCTGATCTTGGCGACAGGTAAGCTATCTGGAAATTGGAAAGGATTAATATACACATCTTTTATGAAGTTCATCTGACCACCGCTGAACGTCTCCTACTCCTACTGACAGGTACCCCTTCCGAGGTTGGATTTGAGGATTCCGAGTCCCAAATTCTTAGTGTTTACCATGGAATTTGGATTATTTTCTTTTAAATATTTGTTATGTCTTAGATAGGTCAATAGGTGCAAACCACCATCATAGTAATTTCTGTTTACTGTAACTATGAGTTCCCCTTGTTGGAACGATACAACAGTACCATAGCATGGTTTTGTTCATTAATAATTTCTGATTGAATAATGTACTTTACCCTATACGCACCTTTGATATACAATATAGATTTTTTAATTCAATAAGTATTTATTCTTATTGTTTATCTCTATCTTTTACTAAGATGAACAACATAATAAAACTATCGGGTATAAAATGTATATATTAAGAATGCACTTACTCTAAAATTACTGTATCGCAGACTTTGATTCTTGAGAGTTGTTTTCAGTATTTCTCTACAATTCTCGTAGGGTTTCTTGCATTATAATACCTTTTGTAAGTTTCCCTATTCTTGTTACTTACTAGGTTATTCGATGTTTAACTTTACAAGTATTTTTAAGTAGAATAGTTTAGTTCTATAGTTCTTGCCTAATTTACATAGCAAAGTTATTTTTCCTATTTTATAACTTGATTCTTTCAACAAAAGAATTATGTATATATATTTATTTCCTGATAATGTTGTGTAAGAAAGTTCTTTATCTTCTTAAGAAAGTTTATCATTTACAACTTTTCATTACAGTACTACACAGTTTTAAAAGTTGACCGGACCAACTGATCTCTAGTCTGTGTTATATCATAGGAAGTAAGGAGAAACCAACACAGAACCTTATTTGGAGGGTTCTTGGTTAACATCTCTCTGCATTACCAACAGTTAATAGTGCTAGTTTTTACATGCTTGTAATTAACTCTAACAAGAAAAAAAATATGCACAGATTTTCTACTTCATTAAACATGTAATTTTCTGCATAATTATGAAATTTAATAAATTCAAACAAAATACTTATTTGTTTTGCATGTTTATAAAATTTAATACAGTCAAACAAAACACTTATCTGTTCGAAATATTTCTAAAATTTAATACAATCAAACAAAACACTTATCTGTTATGCATATTTCTAAATTTAATATAGTAAAACAAAACACTTATTTGTTCTGCATATTTCTGATATTTAATACAGTAAAAAAAAATACTTATATGTTCTTCATTTTCTCTAACTGATATTATGCCTCCCTACCATGCGTGAGGCTATCACGTCCTCCAAATCTCCCATGTGCTCCAATTCTGAGCTTTGTAGTTGACCAAAACTTTTGGAAGAGACCTCGGGACAATCTAGTCTAGTCTCTAATTCCAACAACAAGAGAAATTTGGAGTATTCCACTAGTTAGCACCAGTCTAGGAATTCTTCTCCAGAATTTTCCTTTTCCCAGTTACTGAACAGAACGCCCCTTCCTCACTGGGATATCCCTTTCTCCCTAGAGGTGGGGTAATTGCTTGAACTTATTCTGTTCAACTAACTCACAATCTTGAATTACTTTTTAACATCACTCTATTTTATTATTTTATGGAATCCACTTCCATTAATCCATTTATTAAATCAAAATTAATTCATGGTTCAAAATGTATTTTCTAATTACAAATATTAATAAATGTCTTAACAATAAATTTAATCATCAACTAGCATTAAACCAACTATTAGAACTTCCCCCCTGGAAGTGAACACCGTCCTCGATGTTCTCATTCTGCTTCAGCAAACAATTTTGGATATGCTTCCCGAACAAAGCCTTCATCGTCCTAGGTAGCTTCATCCAGGCCAACGTGCTTCCATTATAGTTTAACGTGGGTGATTTCTCATTTCTAGAGTATTAATTCTCTCTAATCGATTATACATTGGGGCTTGACCCAAAACATGCCGTCCGGTTCGACCTATAATCAATGCACTTGAATTAGCTTCCCCTAAAATTTTTAGCATTTTAAGCAAGTTTAGAATTCATATCCTACCTGAATACTCTGGCAATGGATTATGTGCTTCGGATCATGTATGTATCATTTCAATAACGATACGTGAAAAATGTTGTGCACTTGGATATGACTGGGCAAAGCAAATTGGTAAGCTATAAGTCTTACCCTTTCCAATATTTGTAAAGGCCCGCAGAACCTGGGAGCCAACTTGGCACAAGAGGCCCATCTTAAAGTCATTTTCTTTGGCTTGATTATTACGTACACATGGTCTCCTACTTCAAACTCATGATAAGTTCTTTTCTTATCCACATACACTTTTTGTCTATCCTAAGCTGCCTTCAAATTTTCTCGGATATTCTTTACTTCCTTCTCCATTTTAGCTAGCATTTCATGTCCAAGCATCAACTTGGTTTCTGGGCTACTACAATTAATAGGAGTTTTGCATTGTCGCTTGTATAAGGCTTCGAACAAACTTATCTTAAGGGATTATTGATATCCATTATTGTATGTGAACTCCACTTGGTGCAGGTATTCTTCCCACCTATTTGGTTGTTGCATTAGATACATACATAACATATCCTCTAGGATCTGATTCACCCGCTCTGTTTGTCCGTCCGTTTGTGGATGGTAAGCTGTACTGAAATAAATTTGAGTTCCCAAACATGTAAAAAACGTTTTCCAGAATTCTGAAGTAAAATTTGCATCCCTATCAGATATGACAGTCTTTGGGATTCCATGCAATCTAAAGATCTCTCGCATGAATATGTCCACTATCTGCACCATATTAGAAGTGGACTGCACTGGTATAAAGTTTTTTTATTTGCTTAATCGATCCACCACTACCATTATAGAGTCATTACGCTTCTTTGACCTTGGTATTCTAGTGATAAAGTTTAATGATATCACTTCCTAGTTCCACTCAGGTACTGCTATAGGATGAATCAACTCGGCTGGGTGTCAGTGCTCCAATTTCATTTGTTGGCATTCTTAACACTTGTTGAGATATTCTGCAATATCTCTCCTCATAATTGGCCAGAAATAATTCTTCCTTACTGTTGTTAGCATATTTTAATATCTAGGATGTCCAGAGTAATTACTTCGATGATGTTCATTCAAAATCAGTTCCTTGAACTCCATTCTATTTGGAACAAAATTTCTCTTTTTTTAAATTTGCAACCCATCCTTATCAATTTCATAATCAAAATATTTTCCTTGGTATTTGAACTCCTTTTCTTGCTACCATATAGACTTATATTCAGGATCTTTCTCAGCTTCTGTTTTTATTCACTCCAAAAATCTGCACTCAACTTGATTATAATACAGCTAAAGAACACCATGATATTCTCTACTTAACACATCAGCTACTCTATTATCCTTACCTTTTACATGCTTCATATCAATGTTAAATTCGCTCAGGAAGGCATTCCACCTTGCCTGGCTAGAATTGAGATTAGCTTGATTAAAATAGTTGGTTAAGCTGTTATGATTAGTTTTGAGTACAAATCGTTTTCAAGCAAGTAGTGCCTCCATACCTGGAGTGCATGCACTACTACTGTCAACTCCAAATCATAAGCGGAATAATGCTGCTCATGCTTTTTTAATTTTCATGACTCATAGGCAACCACTTTACCCTCTTCTGACAAAATCGCCCCAAATCCTTCTTTACACGCATCTGTGAATACCTCAAACTCTTTATTAGGGCCAGCTACCCTTAATACCATAGCTATAGTCAATAACTGCTTCATTCTTTAAAAAATGTCCTCACATTCCTTTTTCCATTTAAACATTTTCCCTTTCCTTTGTAAGGAAGTAATTGGAAAAGCAATTTTTGAAAAACCTTCAATAAACCACCGATAATAACCGGCAGCTCCATAAAATATCGTATGTCTGCCATGTTTTGAGGTACTTTCCATTTCATAATTATTCTTATTTTCTCTGGGTCAACTACAATACCCTCAGCAGAAATTAAGTGACCAAGGTATTGTATCTCTTCCTTGAAGAAATCACACTTGCTAAACTTAGCGTACAACTGATGCTTCCTTAGCATTTCCAGCACTGTCTGTAAGTGCTCTTTATGTTCTTCTGCATTCTTGGAATATACTAAAATGTCGTCAGTAAATATTAATACAAAATTATCCAGAAAATGGTGAAATATACCGTGCATCAGCCTCATAAATGTTGTTGGTGCATTCGTCAGTACAAAAGTTAGCACCACAAACTCATTGTGTTTGTACTTGGTACGGAAAGAAGTTTTATGTATGTCTTCATCCTTTATCCTAATTTGATAATATCCCGACCTCAAATCTATCTTTGAAAATATTGTTGCTCCCTTCACTTGATTAAACAGATCATCAATCCGAGGCAAAGGATATCTATTTTTAATCTTCAATTTATTAAGCTGGCGGTAGTCCATGCACATTTGCATGGTTCAGTGTTTCTTCTTCACAAATAGCACAGGTGCTCCCCAAGGGGATACACTTGGTCAGATGTACCATTTATCCAATAATTCTTGTAACTGCATCTTTATTTCGGTTAACTCTAGTATACTCATTTGGTATGGTGTAGTTGAAATGGGTGATGCTCGATGTATCAACTCTATGGTAAAATCGATGTCGCTTCTGGGTGGAAAGCTTGGTATTTCTTCTAGAAATACATCCATGAAATCTTGTACATTGGAATGTTTTCCATCATTGGCATTGCTTCCTTTGAATTAATAAAACCCACTTTGATGGCATACAACTAAAATCCCTTCCTCATGCACTTACACATTTTAGATGCTGTGATGGCTCGCAGCTTCAGAGGTTTATTTATACCTTGAATTTCCTTGCGAGTACCATCTTGCATTCTGTAATAAATAACTTTTTCTTCGCAATCTACCGATGTCCAATGTTTCTCCAACCATTCCATACCAAGTAGCACATCATAGGAACCCAAAGGTAATATATTCAGATCCATAGTTAGTTGTTGTTCACTAATTTCTATTGCACAGTTCAGTAATTTGGCACTAACTTTCCTCTTTGATCCTGTGGCCAACTGTACCAGCCATGGAGTTCTGAATTTCTGACTCTGCAATTTATAATTCTCTACTAATTTTGGACTTACATAGCTTAAAATTTCACCTGTATCTACCAAAATGGAAACAGGTTGAGATAACAATTTACCTTATAGTTCTATCATTATCAGTTGGTAGTTTGCCTACCGATCTTCTAGAACTGCCTTAACTTTGGGTATGTTTCTGGCTACATCTCCCACTGTTGAGGCCTCCTCCAAATTGGTAGCTACTTCACTCCTTCGTCGTTGTGGGCAATTTCTGTAATAGTGTGCCTCACCACACCCCCAGCACTGTAAGGGTGGCTTCTGGTATTTTGCTTGTTCGAGTTTGCTAGAAGCTTCTGTGGGTTTATATTCTATAGACCATCTGATTCTTTCAATATTCCTTCCAATTTTTTTTCTAACTAAATTTTTGGCAGCACTCTTGAAATTGTTGGTTCTGTTTTTCTTGAAAGCAGAACTGCCCTTATGCTCTTTCTTAGCCTGCCAGCTTTTACATTGTTCACTTTTTGCCTTAGCTTGCTGATAACACATTCTGGCCTTTCTGATTGCCTTGTCCATAGTCTGAGGATTCACAAACTCAATACATTCTTTCATATGAGTCGGAAAACTACTCAGGAACCGTTGTACTTTAGCCTTTTCATGTCTTAAATAGGGAACATAATGAAGTAAGGAGGTAAACTTGGTGGTGTATTCATCCATCATCATCTGTCCAAGCTTTAAATCGTGAAACTCCCTAAATATTTTGTCATAGAAGCATTTAGTTAATTATTTATCTTTAAAATACTGTTGAAATGCATCTCTAGTCACATCCTTGTCATCCATACTGTGGACGTTTTTTACCTCCTTCGACCATAATGTGGCTTTCTCCATCAACTGATAAATAGCCAATCTGGCTTTGAGATTACTGTTGTATTCATACACTTGTTCATGTTTATCAGCCACACCTCATCTACCTCCGCCTCAACTCCATCAAATGTAGGTGATTTTATTTTTTGAAATTCACCTTCTAGCTCTACTTTCTGTCTCTTCACTTCTTTCTAATCTGATACATTATCTGATTCAGCTTCATTGTAGTTTTTATTTATGTTACTCCGCTGAGGCTGACTTCTTTCCATTCTGTGAGTGTCATGGTCTCTTGTCTGTTTCTCATTACTTTCTTGAAGCTCTCTATCAGTACATGGCTTCTCATTTCCTTGATTATGTTTGTCTAAGAGGCTTTTTAATATCCTCTCTTGTTCTTGCATCAAACGCGCATTATCATTTCACACTCTCCTCATTTCCTCTTGTAACTTATGTAGTGTATTTAAGAGGATTCTGGTTTGGTGGTGCTACTCCTCAAATAGCGTACTGGTTTTCTATTATTGATCCACACTGAGCTACACCCACATCTCTGGATTTAGCTCTGATCGGTATTGGGTTTCCATGGTGTTCTGGGGTGGCTGCTGCATTTGACCCCTTCTCATATTTTTTCTTGTTATAATTCTCTTATTTCTCTGTGCATTAGTTGATACACAATTTGAAAACTTTAGTTTCAAGCATTATCACTTGTTCACATATACATACATTACTAAACCTTTTTATATCCAAATTCAGATATACCCCAAAACATAAATCGACTTGAACATACATATACGAATGTTTAAACATTACATAACTTCATGTCTAACCCATGATACGAAATTGTCATATCTACAATCGAGGTGGCTGATTTGCATTTATGACCTTACAACACTTGCATTCAAATCAAAATCCAATTCGAGCGATATTTTGATTAGTGTGCAAGTGATTGGTACTAATGGAAATCTCGGTATTAAATTGGGTCATTCATTTATCCACCAGCTGAAGTGGGTTTTAATTATGATGTACATCTATGTGCTTTTGCATTGTAGATCTACATAGTTGATCCAACGGTGGCTGGAAACTTAGGGTTTTAGGCATGACTTACCCCGTTAACCGTTTTTCCATTTTCATTCGATCATTCCATCTCTCGACTCTCTAGTGAAATTTTTTCAGCTATGCCTTCCCTGCAACAAAAAGACTCCACTCGGACTTCTTCTAGAATGAACCAGCTCCGCCATCGCTTAAAGGTATGAAGCTCACCTTGTCAAGAAATTTATGTTTGTTCATTGATGAATCTAGAGAGTTCGTCTCGTTGTTTCCTTGCATGTTTTATACCTTCTGATATTTTTTGTTTTGTTCTTCCCTTTTGTTTTCCGAATTTAATTTCTTACTTCTGAAACAAGGTTATTAATTCTATCGTATTCTTGGCTTAGGTCACGGTGAGGCGTTATCAGCATTTTTTTGGACCTACCCCCAAAACCTAATGTTGCTTTGCTCTAGAACAATGGTGGAAGAAAGGTAATCCTCATTCCTATTTAACATTTTCAGTTCTAATATCTTTGATGATTTCATCTTTTCCATAGTTAATTTATGCCATAGATCATTATGATACTATGGTAGATTAGCTCATTGTAACCTGTCGACAAGTACCCTAACAGGTATCTAAGTATATATGCTTTTATTTCTTTAAGTTTCCTTATGCAGCAATTAAGGTTTCCTTTGACAGTCTTTAATATCTCTAATCTTGGTGACATGTATGCTATCTGGAACTTGGAAAGGATCAATATACACATATTTTATGAAGTTCATCCAACCATCCTTGAATGTCTCCTACTCCTAGTGGCAGGTACCCCTTTCGAGGTTGGCTTTGGGGATTCTGAGTCCTGAATTCTTAGTTTTTACCATGGAATCTAGCTTATTTTTTTCTAAATATTTGTTATGTCTTCGGCTAGGTCGATAGGTGCAAGCCATCATCATAGCCTTTTCTGTTTACTTTAACTCTGATTTCCCCTTGCTAGAATGATACGATAGTACCATAGCATGGTTTTGTTCATCGATCATTTCTGATTGAATAATGTACTTTACCCTATACGCACCTTTGATATACAGTATAAATTTTGTAATTCAGTAAGTATTGATTCTTATTCTTTATCTCTATATTTTACTAAGATGAACTGTGTAATAAAAATATCGAGTATAAAATGTATATATTAAGAATGCACTTATTGTAAATTTACTGTATCACACACTTTGATTCTTGATAGTTGTTTTCGGTATTTGTCTACAATTCTTGTACGGTTTCTTGCATTATAATACCTTTTGTAAGTTTCCCTGTTCTTGTTCCTTACTGGGTTATTCAATGTTTAACTTTACAGGTATTTTTAAGTAGAATAGTTCAGTTCTACAGTTCTTGCCTAATTTACTTAGGAAAGTTATCTTTCCTGTTTTATTACTTGATTCTTTCAAAAAAATAATTATGTATATATATTTATTTCCCGATAATTTTATGTAAGAAAGTTATTGATCTTCTTAAGCAAGTTTATGATTTACAACTTTTCATTACAGTACTACACAGTTTTAAAAGTTGATCGGACCAACTGATCTCTAGTCGATGTTATATCATAGGAAGTAATGAGAAACCAATACAGAACCTTCTTTTTAGGGTTATGGGTTAACATCTCTCTGCATTACCAACAGTTAATAGTGCTTGTTTTTACTTGTTTGTAATTAAATCTAACAGAAAAAGAAATATGCATTGATTTTCTACTTCATTAAACATACTTGTAATTTTTTGCATATTTCTGAAATTTAATATAGCCAAATAAAATACTTATCTGTTCTGCATAGTTATGAAATTTAATACAGTCAAACAAAACACTTATATGTTCTGCATATTTCTGAAATTTAATATAGTCAAACAAAACACTTATCTGTTCTGCATATTTCCGAAATTTAGTAAAATCAAACAAAATAGTTATCTGTTCTTCATTTTCTCTGACTGATATTATGCCTCCCTACCATGAGTGAGGCTATCACATCCTCCAACTCTCCACCGTGTTCCAAGTTTCGGCTTTGTAGTTGACGGAAAGTTCTGGAAGAGACCTCGGGATAATCTCGTCTAGTTTCCAATTCCAGCAATATCATAAATTTGGAGTATTCCACTGGTTAGCACTAGTCTAGTAATTATTCTCCATAATTTTCCTTTTTCCCAGTTATCAAACATAACCCCTCTTCCTCACTAGGATAATCCTTTATCCCTAGAGGTGGGTTAATTGTTTGAACTTATTCTGTTCAACTAACTCACAATCTTGAATTACTTTTTAACATCAATCTATTTTCCCTTTTTATGGAATCCACTTCTATAATCCATTTTGTTAAATCAAAATTACTTCTTTGTTCAAAATGTATTTTCTCATTACAAATATTAGTAAATGTATTAACAATAAAATTAATCATCAGTTAGCATTAAACCAGCTGTTACACCTCTTATTTAAAATATTTATATTCTTGCTTCAAGACATGTAAAAATAAAGAGCTTTACATGGCTCTCATACCACTTGATGGCACATGAGTTCACCGTGACACCAGTGTTCCAAATCCACTCCACACATAGCTCTGGATTTTTATCCAATCCAACAATATTTCTGGAAACATTTAACATATGCATTCAATATAAGAATATGAATTTATTATGATGAATTCCACTCTTTATATCACCTCGTTTCATAAATCAAATTACATATAATTCAACTTTAAGCCCTTCTCTCGATGTTTTAATCTTCATGTTTATACCGATATAACAATGGATTCAACCCTTTGTCAAATTCAATTCCCAGCAATAGAAATACCCACAAAACTAGGCAATACGAAAGCATGGCAAAACAGGATTTCAAACCGACATGCATCCCTTCAAAAATAAAATAAAAATTATCAGTCACTACAAAATGATTTCGTAGCACCTATATTCCAATTTTTTGTTCCATAACTACGAAATGGTTTTGTATGACCCATTAAAATTTTGTATTTTGGTTTCGGTGAATATGAAATGACTCAAATATTTCCAAGATCAACTCTCCATGGCCTCTGGCTCACTCCTAGACAATAAATGATTTAACTACCTTCCTTCACCCTAGTTTGCAAAACTATTACAAATTTGGCAACCGAAAAATAGTCTAAGATGGTTTTTTTTCCAGAACTCCAAACAAGGTACCTTGTCTTTGTAACAACACTTATATCACTGTAAATAACAGGGAACCAATATTCAAGAACATAGT
Organism: Pinus albicaulis; assembly: GCA_034641835.2. NCBI lineage: Eukaryota > Viridiplantae > Streptophyta > Pinopsida > Pinales > Pinaceae > Pinus > Pinus albicaulis. Next base: position 1,134,206,764 of record CM076574.1, read on the forward strand.
AGCGCATTTCTTCTATAGACTTTAAGAATGACACAACACGAATCCCAATAGATAAACACATTATCACAACGATGGAAGCCAAAATGTTTATATTTTTAATATAAAAGAGTTCAACATGTTACAAACTTTCAAAATGACTAGTATTCAAATGAAAAAAAATGAATACAAACCAATAATTCACAAGTAGAGATTGAATCTGTTAACCACTGTAATTTGATTCAATATCAACCATTTAGCAAACACACAACTTACAATCCAAAATTTCTATTCATTTATTACATTCACATATAAATACCTTCCAGTTCACATAGATTGAAGTTAGAGGACGGTATGCAACTTTTGAACTATAGTTACAAAAAGAAACTACGAGTTCCTATCTTCTCCTTCCCTCTTCTTATCCTCTATATTGGTTCTTCTTTTCACCTTAAGAAATTTCCAAACACTCTTTTCTTATTGTTTCCCAAAAGAAATTTTCTATGACAACCATGTGCCACAAAATTTGAATCGTTTTCCCTTCTCTAAAAAATAAGGGAACTAAAAAACTATTTTTTTTTTGTATTTTACAATAGAAAATAACTTCTCCAACTTATTTATAAAAAATTAAAACTCACTCCTAAATTTAAATATTTACAATTTCTTAACAAAATATTTAAAAAATTCTCCGAATATCACCATGTGACCATCCCATCACAATGGTAGGCTTCAATCCAACTTCATCAAATTTTGTTCTCACCCTGATTAGGTGCTTAGTGTAAAATATCAAAAATAAAATTTCTTAAAATTGACTAGAAAATGAGCGACAACGAAGAGCTCATTGGTAGGAAGCTGACGCAATTCATTTCATACAAAATGGAGTCTGGATGAAGGAGATACAACCTGTTGTACATTTTCCTAAACCACTAAAAAATTGCAGAATAGTGATAGGTTGATGGCATGGCAGCCCAGTCAGCATATAGGTTATATTTAGGGAATAATATTCGGTTTTTCCTAATAACATTGTGACATGTGTCACAATAGGATTCACTAGTTTGGTTTGCAAGTGAAATTATTTGTATGATTTTTCTCCTAAGGCTGAATTCAATTTTTTTTTATATTATGGTTTGGGACAACCCAACTAGAGGTTGACACATGGTGCAATGAGGGGCCACCACCTGTCCCCTCTAGTGAATCCCCTCCCCATGGTAAAATTTCATTGTATTATCAAACCTAAGGTCAATGGTTGGTTTAATTACATCTATATGGTGGAGCACATTTTATATTTTATACTCTAGTTCGTTGGGAAATAATATGTCAAATTGAAATATGGTGGAGAATTTTATATTAACCAAATTTCATTTATATTAAATGGAAAATTATTATTATATTACAAATTCTGGTGGAGCAAAATATATATCGAATGGGAAGAGGTCAGGGTTGACCCTGTGACCTCCCCCACACCAACTCTCCGCCATTGTCAACACACCATAATAGTAATTCTTAACCTATTATGGGTTCACCTCATATTTTAATTCAAATGCATTGATCTGTGGAGGTATGGAGGGGGGCATCCCCACAAGCCATCCCCCTCCCATATGTCCTTACCACATAACCTTAGCTATGCGCTCCCACTAAATGCACTTATGTGCAGTTAAACACACTGTTAATCCTGTCTTGGCATTAATTAAGTACAATTTAAATTGGCACAATTTTATGCGGTTCTGCTAAATTAGGAGATGCCCCAAGATTTGGTACCCTTAACTCGAGTCTTCTCTAGATTTGGAGGAGATTTCCTAGGAAAATTGAATGAAGCATATATGGAGAAATTTCAAACCAATTTTGGCTCAATAAGAGTCATTCCTAGCAGATTGGATTGCTATGAATCCATTGGTATAGGTTTCAGAGGAATATGAGAAATTATAAAGGTGTTTTTGGAACTTTGTGTAAAAAGGAAGCTCAGGGCCACTAGGAGGGAAAGTCGTGCCTAGATTAGCTGAAGACCAAATTGGGAGACTGAAGAGTTGGTTCTGAATGTTTCGTACATTCTAGACTCATTGGAGTATTTTTTAGGAGATGTAGGTGAGTTCAAATACAATTCTTTCACTTTTGAGCTAATAAAAAGGCCTAAGCCATGGAAGATGTACCAAGGAGATGTAGCCTAGGAGGGGTGAATTCCTTCATCCAAACTTTGTGTTGATAGGTCAATTGTGATGGTTTGTTGTTATTTTTTTTGTTATTGCTCAATGTATTTATTTCATGTTTTATGCCCTTGAATTCACTCATAAAACTCAGTTAATTTACCTGTTTGGCACACATAAGAAACAATGAAACCTATCTACATCAGGCCTAAGATAAGAAAAGAAATTTTAAATTTGAAGATGAAATTAGAACAACGAAACTAACATTCATAATCAGATCATGCCCTATGCACCTATATAAAATATTCATGAAATAAATCATTAGAAAACCAGTATTGAACAAGATATTATCAAGGACAAATTATTATAGTTACAATTGGAGAAATCAAAACAACTATATCTGGAATAAAAAAATAAATAAAATCATGCCACAACTAGCCAACAAAGATCAACACTGAAAATGCTTCAGTTTGGAAACATGAATAACTATTAATGACAAGAAGAAAGTAGAAATATAAGGAAATTATATTATTTGGATTCATCTCATGTAACACCCTTAATTGCAAAGTTTTTTGAACGAGAATGCTATGTTTTGACCCTAAAGGGGGGCATATATGAGTTTAAATATATGTGATATGACCTCAAGGGAGGCATATGCGAGGTTGAGTTTACATATAGTGTGTAAATATATATGTGTAATAAGGTCAACCTAATAATTTTGGGTCCACATGTGCAATGTGTTAATAGGTATATAAATATAGCATGTATTCGTTATCAAGGACATGTGATTCTAGATGTATGAATGTACTGGGGTATTTGAAAGAGGTTCTCTTATTCTTTAAGGAGTTATTTTCAAGCTTCTCTCACTTATATATATTATATTTGTGCTAAAAAATGACATTGGTATAAAATGTGTCTCGTTTTGGAGTTTTATGATTTTTTGAGTGTTTGAATCATAACAAAAAAAGAATGCAGTTATTTCCTTGAATTCCCAATTTTTGACTCTTCTTGACACCTTAAGGAAGAAGGACAATAGCACCAATATCGAGCTTGAAATTTTAATGAATATGCCACTTTACTACAAAAGTTAGTTAGACGCTTTGGAATGAATAATTTTAGAGATGAACCACTAGAAAGGAGTTTTCCTAGGAGAAAAACAAGACAAATTGTCAAATAGGCTACAAAGAATCCAACTGGTGCTAGCAGTGAATAATGAAGATATACAATAGTAGAAGAATAACAATGAAGAAAAAAGACTACTTGGTATTGTTCCCAAACTCTGATGCTTTCTTAAAAATTTAATGTCTACTTATGGTTAGAAAATTTTTTTATTATCCTTTTTAGTATTGTTGGCACAATCTGGTAGATGGGGACATCCAAGTTTTCCCAACTATCACTCAATATCGTAGGATACTCCACAATCAATCTTACAACTTTATATTCCTTCATTTTGGAAATTCGGAAACTTTAATTAAAATGTGCAGTAAAAATAAGATTGGATATTTCCTTCAAAAATTGTATGACACCTCTCTCACATGCCTTCCAATCCCTTTTCACACCTCACCCAACTCACATGGTATTCATATCCTCAAGGGAACGACTAGCAGGTCAAAACAAGCTAAATTGTCTTGTTACAGGCAGTATGAAATATCTTCCTAGCATGCTGTGAAATATTTTTTTAGGACCCCAAACTTGTCTTCTCACATTCTCAAAAAGCTGAATCAACTTTCTCCTCTGCAAGGTCAATTCTCCATAGTTTTTTCTTTTTTATTAACTCAATCAATAAACTATTATGCCCTTCTTCACCAAGGTTTACCTCTAACTCATACATATCAAATCTTCAAGGTTTTGGACAACATACAAAAAAGGTGCTCTGGTTTTTTGTTGGGACATCATATCAAACACCAATAGAAAACACACAACCATTATTTCCACAATTCTTCTATGGAATTTACTACAGGAATCCCACACAGGCACACCAGAATCCTCACCATGTGATTTACCAATCGAACCAGTTAGATAGGTATTAACACATGTACTCTGTACTTATTCTAAACACCCATTTCACACACAATTGCTTACCAAAATATAGTGACTACTCCATCAAGTGATCGGTGACAATTACAACCCAACACCAATGTTGCAAGACTCTAGAACATGAAGAACGTTCCTCCACGGGTTTGACCAAAGGGCCATCAAAAATCACAATTGTTTGGGCCTTCATGTGCATACTCCTATTGTATATCAACTGAATAAGGTTCTACACAAAATATAAGCTAGAGAATAGATTTCTCAACTCTCAATACACTGGTTCAAACTATGGGGAACCCATAACCAACCGAGCACATCATATTCAAATCAAAATGAGTATTAATGTAGTTATATTTTCTTCTGGTGGGATTTATATCATAGGAACCACATGATTTCTCATCTCTAGGATGCATAGAAACTTCCCTTCTCAATATTTATGGTAACAAAACAATAATCAAGAAAACTTATTGTCAAAAACAATCAAGAAAGCTCTGTATCTTCAAAAAGTTGACAGTTCTCAACACTTTCATTCCTCCACCATTTATAGAACATGATACACACATAGATAAGCACACGATATAATTTAACATGATCACAACACAAATATAACATTCAATATATGAAACCTATACATAGGTGGATGAATTTAATTCAACCCCAAATAACACATGTCGATTTGATATGAAAGAATACTACCATGCTAGTTCTCAACACCTCTAGACTCAACATGAGTGTGTGAAACTATGATAAATTCCAACACATTTCACTTCTTAACTAGTGTAGATAAAAAAATGCACACAAATAGGCACATAAATATAGTTTCTCATTAATCAAACTATCCATATATTAAGCTCCCTACATTTTACAATGTGGGAATGTGCAGCCTAGGCCTTTAATCCTTTGTCTCTCCTCTTAGCATTGGAGCTTCTACTATCTATTGCCACACTAGCATGGGTAACCAAGGGTCACAAGTGATGGTTCATTTCCCCTTCTCACAAATATGGGAAATTGAAGCTACATTAATTACATTTACAGTAGTAAATATTTCATCCCAATGCAAATATCTATCAAAACATTTGAAATATCTGCCAACATCATCACCTAACCTCCCATCACATTGGCTCAAGTCTCATGAAATATTTTACTATAATTAAAATATTTCGCGAGAGAGAATGTGTGTAGGGGAAAAGATAATTATTCTATGGATATATGTTTTCTATTTCTTAATGTGAATGTGAGGTGATATGTATTAAAATTGCAATGTGTGAATCCTAAATAAAATATTTCAATGTCATGGGTATATATGTTAACAACAAATAAAAAGTGAAAATAATTAAATTTTGTACTTAAATCATTTTATTAGTGTGTTACTCAGAAACAACCTAGATCCATTTAATCATGGATTTACCAAGAGATAAGAGGAATCAAATCTCTCACGGTGTAAACCTTTATTGAAATTTTGAACTCAAAAAGAGATTTTCATTTTTAAATATTTACTCTCTCTCAGTATTTGGTGAAAGGTTGCAAATATGTGATCACCATACCATTCATTAAAATTAGAATTACATTTATACTATTGGGTACTCCCTAACCGAATATAACTGTATTCTAACTAAATTCCCTAAATGATACTAAACTACCTAACTGTACAATAATCCCATAGAAGAAATCCCATAGGATTACAACATTTCCCCCCTTGATTCGAAGGGACATCTAACATACCAAGAAAGGATCTATATTTTTCAAACTTTTCACATCTAATACTTTGGTAAAATATCTGCAATTTGTTCTAAAGTTGGATAGTGTGTCAAATGAATTGTTTTTTCCTCTACATGATGTTGAATCAAATGATACTTAGTGTTGATATGTTTGGTTCAATCATAAAAATTTGGATTTCTGGCCAACCGAATTGCATAAGAGTTGTCAATAAATAGAGGAATTTAAGATTTTTGTTTCTCCTACAAACCTTCAAGTATTTTCTGAAGCCAAATGATTTCCTTAGTAGCTTGAGTTGTTGCAACATATTCAGCTTCGATGGTGGAATCAAAAAGAATATATTTCTTGTGTGATATCCAACTGATGGTTGTTGATCCAAGATTCATCAAATAACCAAAATTTGAGACTCCATTTTCTTTATCTCCAATCAGAATATGAATAGCCATAAAAATGGAAGTCTAAAACTTTGGAATATTTGATGCCATAATTTTGAGTTCCTTTTAAATATTTCAAAAATCTTTTTGTTGCTACCCAATTCCCCTCACAAGGATTATGCATAGCCCTGGAAATTATTCTGACAACAAAGTTTATATCAGGATGAGTAATAGAAAAATAAATCAAAATTCCAACAAGTTGCATGTACTTTGTTGGATCTTCAAACTGTATTCTTTGGAAGTGAGTTTGAAATTCTGTTCTATTGGTGTAGCAACATGATTACAATCCGTCATACTATATTTTTTTAATAACTTAGCAACATAATTCTTCCAAGAGATGAAAATATGTTGTGGTTTTTGATCAACTTCATTTCCAAGATAATAATGAAGTAAACCTAAATCTATCATATTAAAAACCTTTTTCAATTCCTTCTTAATAGATGATATATTCTCATAATTTTTTCCTGTCATCATTAAATCATCAACATATATAACTATATATATAAATGATCTTCCAAATTTCTTAATGAAAAGAGTTTCATCATCTAGGTAAAAATGTTTATAATTTAAGTTAAGAAGATGTTAAATTAGCTTCTCAGACCATGCTCATGGCAATTGTTTCAAGATATACAAATATTTCCTTAGTTTTCAAACATTTTGTTATTTCCCTTTCATGGAAAACCCTTCTAGATGAAGCATGTAAACATCTTCTTTCAAATCTCCATTTAGAAAAGAAGTTTTGACATCCATATGATGAATTTTCCATTCTTTCTGAGCTGCAATAGAAAACAAATATCTAATAGTGCGCCATTTATTTGTAGGAGAAAATGTCTCTGTATATTCAATACCCACTTTCTGTGCATATCCATTCGCTACAAGTATTTCCTTGTGCTTGTCTAGTGAACCATCAACTTTATATTTAGTTTTATAAATACATTTACAACTAATAGGTTTGATGCCAATAGGAGGATCCACCAGCCTCCATGTACCATTTTTTATGAGAGAATCATATTCCTTTTGTATTGCATCTTTCCACTGATCTTAAATAGCAGAGTAGGCTCACAGTCAATAGAAAATTTAAATTCACAATGCGAATAGTTACCTAAGGAAATTATAACCTTGAAATCATCATATTAATTTGGAAATGTTCGAATATAAGTTGATATTCACAAAGGTCGTGGAGGAATTTTCTTAGGAATATTCTCATCTTATTCATCTCGCTCAGTTCTTGTCATTCTTGTCATTTTCTCTATAGAAACACTTGCATCAACAAATTTCTCAGCAGTAATAGAATTTGAGAGTGCAAGCTTCTGTGATCCATAACATATTAGATATAAATCTTCCGGATAATCACATGAGAGTTTTAGGAACTCTCATGTGATTATCCGGAAGATTTATATCTAATAAGTAATAGAATTATCATCATCAACCAATTTCTCATCAATGAGAGGAGGAAAATCCACATATTGATCTAATTTAGGAAGCCCCAATTCATGATGGATAATTATATAATTTGATTCAAAATAAAACTTTTGAGGAAAAATATTTTCTATCTGATTAAGCTATCTATCAACAATGAGGGAAACTTTATTAGTTTCATTAAAAACTACATCTCTTGATAAAATAAACGTCTTGTTCTTTTAATCATATAATCAGTATTCCTTAGAAGTCATGGAATACCCTAAATATATACATTGTATGCTTTGTTCACTCAAGTTGTTCCTTTGATGTTTAGGAATCAAAGAAAAAAATTGAGAACTGAAAATTCGTGAATGTTTAAAAACAGGAAGATGATTATACCACATTTCATATGGAATTTTGTCGTTAATTAAAAAGGAAGCACAAATATTTCTAATGTATGCTGCACAGAGCATTGCTTCTCCCCAAAACATTAATTTTACATTCTTAAAAAACATCATTGACCTTACCATATTGAGCAATGTTTTGTTCTTGAATTCAGCAACACCCTTTTGTTGTTGATTATATGGTATTGTGGTCTAGTGTTTGATTCCATTCTCTTGCAAGTATATTTCAAATTCATGTGAAGCATATTCTCCTCCATTATTAGTTCTTATAGTATGAATAGTAATTTGTGCTTAATTCGTTATCAAGAGATGAAATTTCTTAAATACATCAAAATCTTGTGATATTTCTTTAAGCAAGTAAACCCCACACATCCTCGAATAATCATCAATAATAGAAAGCGTATATTTATTTCCATTTGCAGTTGGTAGAGGCATAGGTCGACATAAATCACAGTGTATGAGGCTTAATTTCCTCGTCACTCTAGAATTAGAATTCTGAAAACACTGTTTCTGATGCTTGCACAATATACAAGCATTACATGGGGTCAATTTTTGGGGAACTGTTGGAAGTCCTTTAATACCCTATTGTTTCAGAATTCGAATAATTTCATAATTAACATGGCTAAATCATGCATGCCATAATAAAGAAGATGACAAAGTATCATTTTCCTAAACCAAATAATTTTTGTTCAATGTAGCAGATGACGTTCCATTTAATTTCAACAATTTATTTCTTCCACACCAGTCATTATTGTTTTGTTGTCAGTTTCTCTTGTAATTTCTACTTTACCATCAAGTATGTGAATGAAATGTCCTTGCTGTCTTATTTGTATAAGAGATAAAAAATTCCTTTGGAACTGGGGAATGTAAAGAACATCATTCAAAGTATAATATGAATGTCCTTGAATTTCTAGTTGAATTGAACCAATCTCAGATGGTTTGATTTTTGAGTTATCAATAAAATATACAACTCTGTCAATATTATCATTGAATTGATCAAATAAATCTATTCTAAAGGTCATATGACAAGTGGCACTTGTGTCTAAAAGGAAACTCTCATACCATGAATAAAAAGAGGTACTAATAATATCTTCCATGTGAGAATTACAATGAGCAACAATAAAATGTGCATCCTGAGAAGAATGTCCTTTTTCTGGAATTATATGATCTTTCTTTTCAAGCATTTGTTCTCTTCCTTCATTAATTTTCTCCCATGGAACTATAAAATTTATAGTAGTATGTCCAATGTTACCACATCTAAAACATTTTACAGCTGGTTTATCAAAAAAAAAAATTTGTTTATCATTCTGATATCTATCTCCCTGGATATTTTTGCCCCCTGTGCATCTATAATTCTTCCTACCTCAAACTCTATTACCCTTAGTATTTCTAACAGATTCTTCTTGATGTTTTTGGTCTTTTTGAGCAAGACATAGGATTTCAATATTAGAACTATGTGATGTTTTTTTCGTTCCAAAAGCCTTCTCTCTTTCTACAACTTTCCCTACTCATTATTCAAAATCTAAATATTTTAATTTCCCACTAGCTTGGAGAGATTCCAAGTAGTGTGAATAACTAGGGTAAAGAGCTTTTATAAAGGCATTAAGCTACAAATCAATTTTAACTCCAATAGATTCAATTTCATGATTGATGGCGTTAAATTCAGAGCCAAGTTTTAGAGGATCATTATCGCTCATTTCTAGATTAAATAACTTCAGCTATAATTGAATTATCTCTAATTCAGAGTGTGAATCATAAAGCTACTTTAGTTTTTTAGTAGCATCATAATTTGTTTTACTCTAAGAAATGTATATGCTTACCACTTATGAGACTGAAGTGCAGATTAAGCAAAAGTTCTTATTATCCTTACTTTTATAGATTGCTAGTTTTTTTTGCTCATCACATTGCTTTGGTGCATTCCCTCCTTCAACTTCACAGAATCCATACACAAAATCATTAAAGTTAAGAGTATTTTTAACTTTAACCACTCCTCGTAATTTCCCTTTCCGGAAAGGAAAACCCCAATTAAAGACACCAGGTAGATAATTTTTTTTCTAGATAATCTTACAGAAAATATTTTCTCAAATACTTCCACATAATTCGTTAAAAAAAAAATTGTTTTTGAAAACCTCACCGATTTCTCTTCAAAAGCACAGTTTTAACTCGCAGATTCAGTGATGTTTTTGTTTTATCACTATAAGGCATATATTTTTCTTAAATTAAAATATTTGTTTTAATTTTATAGATACAACAATTCAACCATTCAGCACTTCTGATTCAAGCAAAATATCAACCAAAAAATTCTTAAAAAACTGAATTTTCAACTTATTGATTCAATGCTGACACTGGTATTCACTCTGCACTAGGTTCGATGTTATGGCATTACATCCCCTTGTCTCTGCAACACAGATTATGCCAAAAAAAAAAGGTTTTTTTTTGCCACAACACCACAGTTTTAATGTAGATTGATCACGTCGTCAATCACGCCTCAACCACTGGTCAGATTCATCTCTGCACTCGACAAACCCTCACATGAGACGAGGTCAGTTTGATCGCTTCAGAAATGGTAAGAAGAAAGGGGGCAGCCATTGCAGGACACTGATAATTTTTTCCCATGGAGAAGTATTTATGCATTTCTATAAGAACATCGAAGACAACTAGTGATTGAATGCCTGCTCCAACCAAACGCTGAATGCAACACAACCAAACTGGCCGTAGAGTATTCCAAGGGGTTGGGGTTCGCACCAAATCCAAATGCTCTCCCTACGGACGGTCATCGAGCACACTCTCTTCAACAACGAAGGATCTGACGTTTGAAATTAATCAGATTTGATACCACTAAAAGGTTGCAAAGATGTGATCACCATGCCATTAATTAAAATTAGAATTACATTTATACTGTTGGGTACTCCCTAACCAATAGATCCCTAACCGAATATAAATCTATTCTAACTAAACTGCCTAACTGAAACTAAACTACCTAATTGTACAATAGAATTAGATGAATCTAGGCACATATTAATATTTCAAAATTAAAAATGAAAACTGAGTATCAACCTTACATCATCATCCAAAATCATGAGTAATAGGCTGCAACTGTGACATGATTCATTTTTGACAGTAAGTATGTCAAAATCCAATATCAAGGATGGAATCGTTTTGAAAGGTTTAGCCGCATGAATATTGAATAGTAAGAAATTCCAGCAGAGAATTGTTCTACGGGAGTATCCAAAAGGAAAGACTAAATATTGTTGACTTTCTCTTTGATTTGTTTAGCTTTAGGTTTAGGATTTTTTTTTTTTTTTTTAAGCTAAATTTTGTCTTTAGTTTTTGTCGATATTTAAATCATCAAAAGTGTTTTGGTTAGTATAATAGTAAATTATAGATTTTTGGAAGTTATTTCGATGGAAACCAGTTTTAATATAGCCTGAAAGTAATTAGTCTGAATCATAAAGTTTTGTTGTTGGTAAATGAACTTCATATGATTTAAAAATATTCAGTGTGTATGATAAGAGTTTTAATTTTTTAATTATTATAAGTTTGGAAATAAGCTAATTTTGTTGAAGATAATGCAGAACTTTAATTAGAGATTCGGTTCACCGGAACCTTAGCTTAGGTGTTTGTTCCTATTTCTTAGGTATTGGTTCTAACTTCCCTATTTGCATGTGACCTATATATTGTTTTAATTTGAATGAGAATGTAGAGTGACTGATGCAGGAGCATCTAACCCCCTCCTTAATCAAAGAAGAATCCAAGTGGAGCGAGGAGGACGTGGACAGCAAAGCTGAGCGACGGGAGGAAAATCTGCTTAAAACATATTTAAAGTGGATTAAAGCGGATATGTCTCAAGAAGACTTACTATTATTAACAGTCGTGCATCAATTATGGAGCATTCTGTTGGAGGAAAATAAGGATTGGATCCCTCCCATCTAACATTTCTTATATAAATGTAATGTAACAGCGGTAGAGATAGATATATATCTATAGGAATCGATAGGCGTTGGGAAGGAGTAAAATGTAATCCGAAAGTGATTTTGTTCTAAGGCTGGAATGCCTTAGGATGAACTGTTTTGTAAATGTATAGAAGCATGTTCAGTGTTAATCATATACGCCTCTGTGTGTCGGTATTTTGTAAATGTGTTAATCAACCATCGATCAGTCAAAGGATCGATGGCGACCAAAAATGTTGTTTAATTGTTATATATGGAGTGTTAATTCACATATTTGCTAGAATGACGCAGAATTGATATCATGAATAATGGACTTGCGTTGTATTCTACTTGGAAGCGTGTTTTGGTTCATTTTGTGGTTTGTACAGGTGTTACATGCGTTTGAATCCAAACATTGTGAGGTGGAATCGCAGATTGTAAGTGCAGCATTGTAATGCTATATTCACGACCGAAGAAAGTATATGGGGAAGCGTTGATGGAGCGCAGAGTTAAATAGTAAAGGCGGGTGATTAAAGGGCGGAGTTTGGAGTTGAATCGAGTGTAGAATGCGTGACTTAAAGTGTCAGCAGTGAATGGACTGATGCCAGAAGTGATGGCGATATAAATATTCATTTAAATGTTAATAAGTCTGCATTGAACAGTGACCGGATAGGAACTGTGGCGAAAGTAATCGGATCGGAGAAGTGGAGGTTTGTACCAAATCGGAGACGGTTGGAAATTGCATGCGATAACTGATGTCTATAGAGTCGGAGGTGTTATAATTGAAATACATATATTTTCATGTGTTGTATTATGGTTTGTCGTGGAGTTTTAATACTTGGCACGTATCTGGTATAATTGCAAGGGTTATAAATGGCGTTCAAACGCTGATGCAAGTGGATAAACGGTTGGTTCAATATTTATAAAGGTCCATGTAGAATAAATTAAAAGGTTTAAAATCCTAAAAACGCTTCCGATAAGGCTTAGTGGGCCCATAACCCACAGGCCCAGGTTCCAGATTTTTACATGAAAGGGGATTTTGGGCTTACCCCAAGATCTTTTTTCATCAAGTGGTATCAGAGCAGGGAAAGGATTTCCTGCGAGAAGGAAGAAGAATGCAAGCAGAAGGGGAAAGAGGTACAGTTGTGTTAAAGCTGGAGAGTTTATGATCTTACCGTCGTGCGGATTGGCGGTAGCGGAAGGTGAGAAGATTTGCAGCAACCTAGAGCAAGGTGTGCTCAATTGGTTCCAGAGGAGAGAACTAGAAGAATGCCAAAAGAACGAGTGAGGAGGGCTTGTTGAGGTATCGTGTAACAGAGGAGAGTGTTACTGCAGAGGTTGGTTGCAGCTCACAGAAGATCATGAAGGCAATTCCACTGAAGAGATGCAGCAGTTAGAATTGCTAAGGACAAGGAGAAGTATATGACCAGGAGGTCATAATTTTTTTTTTACCTCGGGAGTCTAATGCAGGAGCATCTAACCCCCTCCTTAATCAAAGAAGATTCCAAGTGGAGCGAGGAGGACGTGGTTAGCAAAGCTGAGTGACGGGAGGAAAATCTACTTAAAACATATTTAAAGTGGATTAAAGCGGATATGTCTCAAGAAGACTTACTATTATTAATAGTCGTGCATCAATTATGGAGCGTTCTTTTGGAGGAAAATAAGGATCGGATCCCTCCCATCTAACATTTCTTATATAAATGTAATGTAACAGCGGTAGAGATAGATATATATCTATAGGAATCGATAGGCATTGGGAAGGAGTAAAATGTAATCCGAAAGCGATTTTGTTCTAAGGCTGGAATGCCTTAGGATGAACTGTTTTGTAAATGTATAGAAGCATGTTCAGTGTTAATCATATACGCCTGTGTGTGTGGGTATTTTGTAAATGTGTTAATCAACCATCGATCAGTCAAAGGATCGATGGCCACCTAAAATGTTGTTTAATTGTTATATATGGAGTGTTAATTCACATATTTGCTAGAATGACGCAGAATTGATATCATGAATAATGGACTTGCGTTGTATTCTACTTGGAAGCGTGTTTTGGTTCATATTGTGGTTTGTATAGGTGTTACATGCATTTGAATCCAAACATTGTGAGGTGGAATCGCAGATTGTAAGTGAAGCATTGTAATGCTATAGTCACGACCGAAGAAAGTATATGGGGAAGCGTTGATGGAGCGCAGAGTTAAATAGTAAAGGAAGGTGATTAAAGGGCAGAGTTTGGAGTTGAATCAAGTGCAGAATGCGTGACTTAAAGTGTCAGCAGTGAATGGACTGATGCCAGAAGTGATGGCGATATAAATATTCGTTTAAACGTTAATAAGTCTGCATTTAACAGCGACCGGATAGGAACTGTAGTGAAAGTAATCGGATCGGAGAAGTGGAGGTTTGTACCAAATCAGAGATGGTTAGAAATTGCATGCGATCGCTGATGTCTATAGAGTCGGAGGTGTTATAATTGAAATACATATATTTTCGTGTCTTGTATTATGGTTTGTTGCGGAGTTTTAATACTTTGCACATATCTGGTATACTTGGGAGGGTTATAAATGGCATTCAAACGCTGATGCAAGTGGATAAACGGTTGGTTCAATATTTATAAAGGTCCATGTAGAATAAATTAAAAGGTTTAAAATCCTAAAAACGCTTCTGATAAGGCTTACTGGGCCCATAACAGACAGGCCCAGGTTCGAGATTTTTACATGAAAGGGGATTTTGGGCTTACCCCAAGATATTTTTTTATCAAGTGGTATCAGAGCAGGGAAAGGATTTCCTGCGAGAAGGAAGAAGAATGCAAGCAGAAGGGGAAAGAGGTACAGTTGTGTTAAATCTGGAGAGTTTATGATCTTACCGTCGTGCGGATTGGCGAGAGCAGAAGGTAAGAAGATTTGCAACAACCTAGAGCAAGGTGTGCTCAATTGGTTCCAGAGGAGAGAACCAGAAGGATGCCAAAAGACCGAGTGAGGAGGGCTTGAGCTGTTCAATTTCCCATCGCAGAGGGAAGCTATTCATTGTTCACTGAGAGGGTTAGATTTCGCTCCCGAGAGAAGATCCGTGAGGCAGTCCCGGAAAGTGCGGTGGTTGCGAACTCACTAAGGACAAGGAGAAGTATATGACCAGGAGGTCATAAATGTTTTTTTACCTCGGGAGTCTGATGCAGGAGCATCTAACCCCCTCCTTAATCAAAGAAGAATCCAAGTGGAGCGAGGAGGACGTGGTTAGCAAAGCTGAGAGACGGGAGGAAAATATGCTTAAAACATATTTAAAGTGGATTAAAGCAGATATGTCTCAAGAATACTTACTATTATTAACAGTCGTGCATCAATTATGGAGCGTTCTGTTGGAGGAAAATAAGGATTGGATCCTTCCCATCTAACATTTCTTATATAAATGTAATGTAACAGCGGTAGAGATAGATATATATCTATAGGAATCGATAGGCGTTGGGAAGGAGTAAAATGTAATCCGAAAGCGATTTTGTTCTAAGGCTGGAATGCCTTAGGATGAACTGTTTTGTAAATGTATAGAAGCATGTTCAGTGTTAATCATATACGCCTCTGTGTGTGGGTATTTTGTAAATGTGTTAATCAACCATCGATCAGTCAAAGGATCGATGGCGACCTAAAATATTGTTTAATTGTTATATATGGAGTGTTAATTCACATATTTGCTAGAATGATGCAGAATTGATATCATGAATAACGTACTTGCGTTGTATTCTACTTGGAAGCATGTTTTGGTTCATTTTGTGGTTTGTACAGGTGTTACATGCATTTGAATCCAAACACTGTGAGGTGGAATCGCAGATTGTAAGTGCAGCATTGTAATGCTATAGTCACGACCGAAGAAAGTATATGGGGAAGCATTGATGGAGCGCAGAGTTAAATAGTAAAGGCAGGTGATTAAAGGGCGGAGTTTGGAGTTGAATCAAGTGCAGAATGCGTGACTTGAAATGTCAGCAGTGAATGGACTGATGCCAGAAGTGATGGTGATATAAATATTCGTTTAAACGTTAATAAGTCTGCATTGAACAGCGACCGGATAGGAACTGTTGCGAAAGTAATCGGATCGGAGAAGTGGAGGTTTGTACCAAATCGGAGACGGTTGGAAATTGCATGTGATCGCTGATGTCTATAGAGTCAGAGGTGTTATAATTGAAATACATATATTTTCGTGTGTTGTATTATGGTTTGTCGCGAAGTTTTAATACTTGGCATGTATCTGGTATAATTGCGAGGGTTATAAATGGCGTTCAAACGCTGATGCAAGTGGATAAACAGTTGGTTCAATATTCATAAAGGTCCATGTAGAATAAATTAAAAGGTTTAAAATCCTAAAAATGCTTCCGATAAGGCTTAGTGGGCCCATAACCCACAGGCCCAGGTTCGAGATTTTTACATGAAAGGGGATTTTGGGCTTACCGCAAGATCTTTTTTCATCAAGTGGTATCAGAGCAGGGAAAGGATTTCCTGCGAGAAGAAAGAAGAATGCAAGCAGAAGGGGAAATAGGTACAGTTGTGTTAAAGTTGTAGAGTTTATGATCTTACTGTCGTGTAGATGGCGGCAGCAGAAGGTGAGAAATTTTGCAGCAACCTAGAGCAAGGTGTGGTCAATTGGTTCCCGAGAGGAGAGAACCGGTATGATGCCAAAAGACCGAGTGAGGAGGGCTTGGTGAGGGCATCATGTACGTAGGAGACTATTACCGCAGGTTGGTTGCAAGGTGCCCCTTTGCCGTACATCATGAAGGCAATTCCACTGAAGAGATGCAGTGGTTAGAATTGCTAAGGACAAGAAGAAGTATATGACCAGGAGGTCATAATTTTTTTTTTTACCTCGGGAGTCTGATGCAGGAGCATCTAACCCCCTCCTTAATCAGAGAAGAATCCAAGTGGAGCGAGGAGGACGTGGACAGCAAAGTTGAGCGATGGGAGGAAAATCTGCTTAAAACATGTTTAAAGTGGATTAAAGCAGATATGTCTCAAGAAGACTTACTATTATTAACAGTCGTGCATCAATTATGGAGCGTTCTGTTGGAGGAAAATAAGGATCAGATCCGTCCCATCGAACATTTCTTATAAAAATGTAATGTAACAGCGGTAGAGATAGATATATATCTATAGGAATCGATAGGCGTTGGGAAGGAGTAAAATGTAATCCGAAAGAGATTTTGTTCTAAGGCTGGAATGCCTTAGGATGAACTGTTTTGTAAATGTATAGAAGCATGTTCAGTGTTAATCATATACGCCTGTGTGTGTGGGTATTTTGTAAATGTGTTAATCAACCATCGATCAGTCAAAGGATCGATGGCGACATAAAATGTTGTTTAATTGTTATATATGGAGTGTTAATTCACATATTTGCTAGAATGATGCAGAATTGATATCATGAATAATGGACTTGCATTGTATTCTACTTGGAAGCGTGTTTTGGTTCATTTTGTGGTTTGTACAGGTGTTACATGCGTTTGAATCCAAACACTATGAGGTGGAATCGCAGATTGTAAGTGCAGCATTGTAATGCTATAGTCACGACCGAAGAAAGTATATGGGGAAGCGTTGATGGAGCGCAGAGTTAAATAGTAAAGGAAGGTGATTAAAGGGCGGAGTTTGGAGTTGAATCGAGTGCAAAATGCGTGACTTAAAGTGTTAGCAGTGAATGGACTGATGCCAGAAGTAATGGCGATATAAATATTCGTTTAAACGTTAATAAGTCTGCATTGAACAGTGACCAGATAAGAACTGTAGCGAAAGTAATCGGATCGGAGAAGTGGAGGTTTGTACCAAATCGAAGACGGTTGGAAATTGCATGCGATCACTAATGTCTATAGAGTCGGAGGTGTTATAATTGAAATACATATATTTTCGTGTGTTGTATTATGGTTTGTCGCGGAGTTTTAATACTTGGCACGTATCTGGTATACTTGCGAGGGTTATAAATGGCATTCAAACGCTGATGCAAGTGGATAAACGGTTGGTTCAATATTCATAAAGGTCCATGTAGAATAAATTAAAAGGTTTAAAATCCTAAAAACGCTTCCGATAAGGCTTAGAGGACCGATAACACACAGGCCCAGGTTCGAGATTTTTACATGAAAGGGGATTTTGGGCTTACCCCAAGATCTTTTTTCATCAAGTGGTATCAGAGCAGGGAAAGGATTTCCTGCGAGAAGGAAGAAGAATGCAAGCAGAAGGGGAAAGAGGTACAGTTGTGTTAAAGCTGGAGAGTTTATGATCTTACCGTCATGCGGATTGGCGGCAGCGGAAAGTGAGAAGATTTGCAGCAACCTAGAGCAAGGTGTGCTCAATTTGTTCCAGAGGAGAGAACCAGAAGGATGCCAAAAGACCGAGTGAGGAGGGCTTGGTGAGGTATCGTGTAACAGAGGAGACTGTTACTGCAGAGGTTGGTTGCAGCTCACAGAAGATCATGAAGGCAATTCCACTGAAGAGATGCAGTGGTTAGAATTGCTAAGGACAAGGAGAAGTATATGACCAGGAGGTCATAAATGTTTTTTTACCTCGGGAGTCTGATGCAGGAGCATCTAACCCCCTCCTTAATCAAAGAAGAATCCAAGTGGAGCGAGGAGGACGTGGACAACAAAGCTGAGCGACGGGAGGAAAATATGCTTAAAACATATTTAAAGTGGAATAAAGCGGATATGTCTCAAGAATACTTACTATTATTAACAGCCGGGCATCAATTATGGAGCGTTATGTTGGAGGAAAATAAGGATTGGATCCCTCCCATCTAACATTTCTTATATAAATGTAATGTAACAGCGGTAGAGATAGATATATATCTATAGGAATCGATAGGCATTGGGAAGGAGTAAAATGTAATCCGAAAGAGATTTTGTTCTAAGGCTGGAATGCCTTAGGATGAACTGTTTTGTAAATGTATAGAAGCATGTTCAGTGTTAATCATATACGCCTGTGTGTGTGGGTATTTTGTAAATGTGTTAATCAACCATCGATAAGTCAAAGGATCGATGGCGACCTAAAATGTTGTTTAATTGTTATATAAGGAGTGTTAATTCACATATTTGCTAGAATGACGCAGAATTGATATCATGAATAATGGACTTACATTGTATTATACTTGGAAGCGTGTTTTGGTTCATTTTGTGGTTTGTACAGGTGTTACATGCGTTTGAATCCAAACACTGTGAGGTGGAATCGCAGATTGTAAGTGTAGCATTGTAATGCTATAGTCACGACCGAAGAAAGTATATGGGGAAGCGTTGATGGAGCGCAGAGTTAAATGGTAAAGGCAGGTGATTAAAGGGCATAGTTTGGAGTTGAATCGAGTGCAGAATGCATGACTTGAAGTGTCAGCAGTGAATAGACTGATGCTAGAAGTGATGGCGATATAAATATTCGTTTAAACTTTAGTAAGTCTGCATTGAAGAGCGACCGAATAGGAACTGTAGCGAAAGTAATCGGATTGGAGAAGTTGAGGTTTGTACCAAATCGGAGACGGTTGGAAATTGCATGCGATCACTGATGTCTATAGAGTCGGAGGTGTTATAATTGAAATACATATATTTTCGTGTGTTGTATTATGGTTTGTCGCGGAGTTTTAATACTTGGCACGTATTTGGTATACTTGCGAGGGTTATAAATGGCGTTCAAACGCTGATGCAAGTGGATAAACGGTTGGTTCAATATTCATAAAGGTCCATGTAGAATAAATTAAAAGGTTTAAAATGCTAAAAACGCTTCGGATAAGGCTTAGTGGGCCCATAACCCACAGGCCCAGGTTCGAGATTTTTACATGAAAGGGAATTTTGGGCTTACCCCAAGATCTTTTTTCATCAAGTGGTATCAGAGCAGGGAAAGGATTTCCTGCGAGAAGGAAGAATAATGCAAGCAGAAGGGGAAAGAGGTACAGTTGTGTTAAAGCTAGAGAGTTTATGATCTTACCGTCGTGCGGATTGGCGGGAGCGAAAGGTGAGAAGATTTGCAGCAACCTAGAGCAAGGTGTGCTCAATTGGTTCCAGAGGAGAGAACCAAAAGGATGCCAAAAGACCGAGTGAGGAGGGCTTGGTGAGGTATCGTGTAACAGAGGAGACTGTTACTGCAGAGGTTGGTTGCAGCTCACAGAAGATCATGAAGGCAATTCCACTGAAGAGATGCAGTGGTTAGAATTGCTAAGGACAAGGAGAAGTATATGACCAGGAGGTCATAATTTTTTTTTTACCTCGGAAGTCTGATGTAGGAGCATCTAAACCCCTCCTTAATCAAAGAAGAATCCAAGTGGAGCGAGGAGGACGTGGTTAGCAAAGCTGAGTGACGGGAGGAAAATCTACTTAAAACATATTTAAAGTGGATTAAAGCGGATATGTCTCAAGAAGACTTACTATTATTAATAGTCGTGCATCAATTATGGAGCGTTCTTTTGGAGGAAAATAAGGATCGGATCCCTCCCATCTAACATTTCTTATATAAATGTAATGTAACAGCGGTAGAGATAGATATATATCTATAGGAATCGATAGGCGTTGGGAAGGAGTAAAATGTAATACGAAAGCGATTTTGTTCTAAGGCTGGAATGCCTTAGGATGAACTGTTTTGTAAATGTATAGAAGCATGTTTAGTGTTAATCATATACGCCTCTGTGTGTGGGCATTTTGTAAATGTGTTAATCAACCATCGATCAGTCAAAGGATCGATGGCGACCTAAAATGTTGTTTAATTGTTATATATGGAGTGTTAATTCACATATTTGCTAGAATGACGCAGAATTGATATCATGAATAATGGACTTGCGTTGAATTCTACTTGGAAGCGTGTTTTGGTTTATTTTGTGGTTTGTACAGGTGTTACATGCGTTTGAATCCAAACACTGTGAGGTGGAATCGCAGATTGTAAGTGAAGCATTATAATGCTATAGTCACGACCGAAGAAAGTATATGGGGAAGCGTTGATGGAGCGCAGAGTTAAATAGTAAAGGCAGGTGATTAAAGGGCGGAGTTTGGAGTTGAATCGAGTGCAGAATGCGTGACTTGAAGTGTCAGCAGCGAATGGACTGATGCCAGTAGTGATGGCGATATAAATATTCATTTAAATGTTAATAAGTCTGCATTGAACAACGACCGGATAGGAACTGTAGCGAAAGTAATCGGATCGGAGAAGTGGAGGTTTGTTCCAAATCCGAGACGGTTGGAAATTGCATGCGATCACTGATGTCTATAGAGTCGGAGGTGTTATAATTGAAATACATATATTTTCGTGTGTTGTATTATGGTTTGTCGCGGAGTTTTAATACTTGGCACGTATCTGGTATACTTGCGAGGGTTATAAATGGCGTTCAAACGCTAATGCAAGTGGATAAACGGTTGGTTCAATATTCATAAAGGTCGATGTAGAATAAATTAAAAGGTTTAAAATGCTAAAAACGCTTCCGATAAGGCTTAGTGGGCCCATAACCCACAGGCCCAGGTTCGAGATTTTTACATGAAAGGGGATTTTGGGCTTACCCCAAGATCTTTTTTCATCAAGTGGTATCAGAGCAGGGAAAGGATTTCATACGAGAAGGAAGAAGAATGCAAGCAGAAGGGGAAAGAGGTACAGTTGTGTTAAAGCTGGAGAGATTATGATCTTACCGTCGTGTGGATTGGCGACAGCGGAAGGTGAGAAGATTTGCAGCAACCTAGAGCAAAAGATGTATATTAAGTTCCCGGAAGGAGAGAGCAAGTTGCCAAGGCAAGGTAGGGAGAAACGAAGTGAGTATCGTGTGAAGGAGAGCGACTAACACGGTGTTTACTGACTCACGAAGATATGAAAATTCCCGCATGAAGAATGCGGTGGTTGGGGTGCTAAGGACAGAAAGTATGTGACCGAGAGGTCATAAATTTTTACCTCGGGGTACGTGCGAGAGCATGTAACCATCTTAATCACGTAATAATCCCAGCTGAGCCGAGGAAGGGCGTGGACGACAAGGCGGCAGTGAGTTGAAAATCTGTTTTAAAACATATTTAAAGTGGATTTAAAGCGGATATGTCTCGATAGACTTATCTATTGTTAATAGCCATGCATGTATTATGGAAAGGAAAGCTTTCGTTGGAGAAAAATAAGGAAAGGATCTGATCGATCCTTCCTATCTAACGCTTGTTATATAAATGTAATGTAACAACGATAGAGATATATATCTATAGGAATAGATAGGCGTTGTGAAGGAGTGCGAGTGAGAACAAAATGTAATCGGTGTGGATTTATTGGCTAAGGCTACAATGCCTTAGGATGGTATTTTGTAAATGTGTAAACGCATATTCGGTGTTAATCATATGCGCTTTGTGTGTGTGGGTGTTTTATAAATGTGTTAATCAACCATCGATGGGTCAAAGGATAGGTAAAGCGACTAAATGTTGTTTGGTGTTATATATGGAGTGTTAATTCACATATTTACTGAATGACCTGGAGAATTGATATCATGAATAATGAGTGCGTTTATTCTACTTGGGCGTGTTTTGGTTCATTTTGTGGTTTATGCATATATTGTCGTTTTGGTCAAACGTGATGAGGTGGAGACAATGAATTGTGGTCACAACGTGTAATACTATGATCAAGACTAGAAAGTATATGGGGAAGCGTTGATGGAGCGCAGAGTTAAATAGTAAAGGCAGGTGATTAAAGGGTGGAGTTTGGAGTTCAATCGAGTGCAGAATGCGTGACTTAAAGTGTCAGCAGTGAATGGACTGATGCCAGAGGTGATGGCGATATAAATATTCGTTTAAACGTTAATAAGTATGCATTGAACAACGACCGGATAGGAACTGTAGCGAAAGTAATCGGATCAGACAAGTGGAGGTTTGTACCAAATCAGAGACGGTTGGAAATTGCATGCGATCGCTGATGTCTATAGAGTCGGAGGTCTTATAATTGAAATACATATATTTTCATGTGTTGTATTATGGTTTGTCGCGGAGTTTCAATACTTGGCACGTATCTGGTATACTTGCGAGGGTTATAAATGGCATTCAAACGTTGATGCAAGTGGATAAACGGTTGGTTCAATATTCATAAAGGTCCATGTAGAATAAATTAAAAGGTTTAAAATCCTAAAAACGCTTTCGATAAGGCTTAGTGGGTCCATAACCCACAGGCCCAGGTTCAAGATTTTTACATGAAAGGAGATTTTGGGCTTACCCCAAGATCTTTTTTCATCAAGTGGTATCAGAGCAGGGAAAGGATTTCTTGCGAGAAGGAAGAAGAATGCAAGCAGAAGGGGAAAGAGGTACAGTTGTGTTAAAGTTGGAGAGTTTATGATCTTACCATCGTGTGGATTGGCGGCAGCGGAAGGTGAGAAGATTTGCAGCAACCTAGAGCAAGGTGTGCTGAATTAGTTCCAGAGGAGAGAACCAAAAGGATGCCAAAAGACCGAGTGAGGAGGGTTTGGTGAGGTATCGTGTAACAGAGGAGACTGTTACTGCAGAGGTTGGTTGCAGCTCACAGAAGATCATGAAGGCAATTCCACTGAAGAGATGCAGTGGTTACAATTGCTAAGGACAAGGAGAAGTATATGACCAGGAGGTCATAAATTTTTTTTTACCTCGGGAGTCTGATGCAGGAGCATCTAACCCCCTCCTTAATCAAAGAAGAATCCAAGTGGAGCGAGGAGGACGTGGACAGCAAAGCTAAGCGACGGGAGGAAAATATGTTTAAAACATATTTAAGGTGGATTAAAGCGGATATGTCTCAAGAAGACTTACTATTATTAACAACCGTGCATCAATTATGGAGCATTCTGTTGGAGGAAAATAAGGATCGGATCCCTCCCATCTAACATTTCTTATATAAATGTAATGTAACAGCGGTAGAGATAGATATATATCTATAGGAATCGATAGGCGTTGGGAAGGAGTAAAATGTAATCCGAAAGCGATTTTGTTCTAAGGCTGTAATGCCTTAGGATGAACTGTTTTGTAAATGTATAGAAGCATGTTCAGTGTTAATCATATACGCCTGTGTGTGTGGGTATTTTGTAAATGTGTTAATCAACCATCGATCAGTCAAAGCATCGATGGCGACCTAAAATGTTGTTTAATTGTTATATATGGAGTGTTAATTCACATATTTGCTAGAATGACGCAGAATTGATATCATGAATAATGGACTTGCGTTGTATTCTAGTTGGAAGCGTGTTTTGGTTCATTTTGTGGTTTGTACAGGTGTTACATGCGTTTGAATCCAAACACTGTGAGGTGGAATCGCAGATTGTAAGTGCAGCATTGTAATGCTATAGTCACAACCGAAGAAAGTATATGGGGAAGCGTTGATGGAGCGCAGAGTTAAATAGTAAAGGAAGGTGATTAAAGGGCGGAGTTTCGAGTTGAATCGAGTGCAGAATGCGTGACTTAAAGTGTCAGCAGTGAATGGATTGATGCCAGAAGTGATGGCGATATAAATATTCGTTTAAACGTTAATAAGTCTGCATTGAATAACGACCGGATAGGAACTATAGCGAAAGTGATCAGATCGGAGAAGTGGAGGTTTGTACCAAATCGGAGACGGTTGGAAATTGCATGCGATCGCTGATGTCTATAGAGTCGGAGGTGTTATAATTGAAATACATATATTTTTCGTGTGTTGTATTATGGTTTGTCGCGGAAGTTTTAATACTTATTTATCATCATTATGTTACGAGGGTTATAAATAGCGTTCAGGCAATGAGTAAAGTGGATAAACGGTTGGTTCAATATTCATAAAGGTCCATGTAGAATAAATTAAGGTTAAATCTAAAAATACTTGATAAGGCAAGTGGGCATGTGTTTTCTAGACTGAGTTTGTGGATCCAGGTGTAGTATTGGGCTTCTGTGAATCTTTGCATCGGTGACTGGATACATATTCCTCTACTTTCAGTCTCTTAGAAAAAGCTAACATGCCCTAAGTAATTTAGTTATATGTTTATCATGGTATTAGAGTTGTAGGATCGAATCATAGCCTGAGTGATTTGATCCCTGTGAGTAATTTAGGTGGCAGAGGAGAAGCCCCTAATGACTTGAGGGTAGCCTAAGTGAGGCAGTGTGAAATTTTTTTCTGGAAGGTAAATTTGATCAGCACGTCTATATAAGACATAGATGCATCGGTCAACGAGGACCCATGATTGCAAAAGGCGCTAATCTCTTCAATCAACATGATGTCACACAAATAAAATGTGTTGATCAGTGTTCATAGTTACAGAGTTCCTATCTAGTGACTAGTGGCAGATATGGATGTTTTTTGGGCATTGATTGAGCTAGAAATATCACAAAAGAAGAGTCAGAGTTCTAGAGTTGGATGAGCCAGGGTGCTCAGGTTGGATGAGCCAGAGTTCTCATGCTAAGAAGCGTTGTTGAGATTAGAGATGTTGTGGATTTCTGATTGAAGTCAAAGAGCTTATCCCTATTAAGCCAAAGAGCTCATGCCTGCAGATCCGGCGAGATCATGTCAAAGGAGCCAGAGAGATCATGCCTGCAGATCTAGTGAGATCATGTCAGAGGAGCTAGAGAGCTTGTGCCTACAGATCAAGTGAGATTGTGTTAGAGGAGTCAGAGAGCCATGATAGCAGAGGCGATAGCAGATCACTGGTTAAGTTTGAGGATTGTTGTAAGCATGATCCATGTAAGAGGAGCCTGTGAGCTCGTAGTAGAAGAGATCATGGTGCAGTGCGCAAAGCAACCTACTAGAGAAGCCGAAGATGAGGTAGATCTATTTCTTGAGATTATTTTTAATTCTTATTGGGGTAGATATGTTTGTAGATCCAGTTTATGTCAATTGCTGGAAGTTTTTTTTAGTGTCAAGATGAATAATCTGAAGGAAGTATACTTGAATGAGAGCAACAAGCTCAACGTTTCCAATTATTCAAATTTTAAATTCAAGTTATAGACTATGCTGGAAGGGAAAATGCATGGGGGATCACGACTGGAGATGAGGTGAAACCTAAAAATGTAGCAGGCACAACAGCTGCGAGAGTATAGGAGTGGAAGGATAGGGATAAAAAGGCAAGAACAATGTTTAATATGGTAGTCAAAGATTGCATCATCCCTCACATCAAAGATTGCAAGTCTGCGAATGAAATCTGGACAACTCTGAGAGATCTATACGAAATTAGAAATAAAAATCTCCTACTGTTCCTGAAAAGAAATATTATCTCCATCAATACGGAGGAAAATAATATAGTAGAAACATTCATCTCACTCATCAACTACCTTAAATATAAGTGTGATGACATTGGAGAGGTTGTAAGTAATACTAATATTGTAACAATTACTATGAGTGGTATGACTGACGACTACTAGATGTTTATAACAGGCTTGAATTTGAGGGATAAAGCCCCAAAATTCGAATGCAAGAGGAGGAAAGGTGGATGACATTGAAACCCCAGAATTCAGATCTAGCTCTAATGGCAAAGAAGAAGCCATTTAGAAGAAAATATAATGGAGAACAAAGAGGTGGAGGTATAGAACAAAATACAACATAGAAAAGGCGGAATCCATCACAAGGTATGTCACCAAATAGGAGTGGTGTACCATTAAAATTTTTCTATTATGGAAAAATTGGCCATTTTGGTTAAGCACTATCATAAGAAGAAATATGATGAAGTTCAATAGAGATACAAGAGACATGCAGGGAGTTTTTCGGATTTTTCAAATGATGACCATAACCAAGAACTCAGAATATTTATGGCTAAATCTGATGAGAACAATGATGAAAATACATGGTATGTTGATTTAGAAGCATCCACCCACATGAAAAGTAATAGAAAATGGATTGAACATTTCAAGGAAACCAGCACTGGAGAAAAATTCTACCTTGGCAATGACATAGGGCACCCAATCAAAGGACATGGTAATGTTCATGTAATTCTTCTTGATGAAAATATTCAGCACATTCAGAACGTGATGTATGTACCCAGAATTAATAAAAAACTGATTTCCTTTTCAATGATTAGATATCAAAACCTTAAGGTATAATTTTTATAAATCATATTGTTTTGTTAAAGATTTGGTGGAGATTATGAAGACCATTGAAACAAGGATTTGTGTGGGTGGTCTCTACACGTTGAATGTGAGAAGTGCGTCACATAAACCTTTGACATCGTTAGGAATGTCTGCGGAAGATCTATGGCATCAAATATTTTGCCATATAAATCTCAAATATTTCCAGTTACTTCAAAAGAGAGGTATCATCACTGGTCTTCCTAAGTTAAAGCATAGTCATTTTTATAAGCATGTGCTTTTGGTAACATGCAAATAGATGAGTTTCATGTTAATGTCAATAGAAAACATAGAGATATACTTGAGTTATTCCACACTAATTTATATGGGCCAATGCAGTCAAGATCGTTGGGAGGTTCTTATTATTTCCTATTATTTGTCGATGACTGTACTAGATTTATGTGGGTATATTTTCTTAGAAAAATGATTCACACTTTTGAATACTTCAAGCAGTTCAAAAGTATGATTCTGAAGAAGACAAGTAAATACATCAATATTCTCTGCTCGGATCAAGGGGGAGAGTACAAGAAGGATGAATTCAACAAATATGGCAAAGAAAATGGAATAATGCAACACTTTATAGTACCCCACACTCCTCAACAGAATGGGGTTGTAGAAAGGAGTGTGCTCGCAGTATGATGAAAGGTAAGAATCTTTTTAATGGATTTTGGGATGAAGTTATAAATATGGTTGTTTATTTCAAAAATAGAATTCCTACAAGAAGTTCAGAATTTAAAACTCCTTTTGAAGCCTTTTTAATTTTTAAGCCTTTAATTAAGCATTTGAGAGTTTTTGGTTCCAAATCATTTTCCCATGTAACAAAGGAAGACAGAAAGGAACTTGATGAAAAGGCCATCAAATGTACCTTTTTTGGGTATTGTACCAAATTCAAATCTTACAAATTATTTGATCCCTCTACTCACAAAGTTTTTTCTAGTAGAGATGTAGTTTTTCATGAATAGGTTCATGATGGAAACATTGTAAAAAACAATGATGATTGGGACATTCCATTGTTGGTGGAAGAAGGGAATGGTGAAACACAAGAAAGCCATGAGTAACAGAAGCAATAGGAGAAGCAGTAGCAGCAGCAACAGGAAAAGGAAGAAGCAAATGTTTCAGATGAAATCATCGCACCAATTCCATGAAGAGATGATCATAACAGGTTGGATGTCACTCCAACACTCAGGATGTCAGGTAGGAAAACAAAATTTTTGGTAAGATATAGGGAGAATGCATGTATAAATAACATGTTAAATATTTTTGAACCCTCTAGTTATAAATAAGCGAGTCAATATAATGAATGGAGGGAAGACGTGAATGAGGAACGCGAATCAGTTATTAAAAAAAAAATTGGGAGTTAGTTGAATTGCCCTAGGGAAAACAAACCATAGGTTGCAAATGGATATACAAGCCCAAATTTAAATAAAATGGGAGCATATATAAATAAAAATCTAGGTTGGTTGCAAAGGGGTATTCACAGAAAGAAGGTATATATTATGAGGAAACCTTCGCCCCCATAGCTAAATTTAATACAATCAAAATGTTAATTACCTTAGCTACTAAACACCACTCGAGGATGCACCAACCAGATGTTAAATCTTCTTCCTTAAATGTGGAACTGAAGGAGGAGGTTTATTTACAGTATCTTGAGGGATTTCACAAACAGGGAAAATAACATTTAGTTTGTATAATTAGGAAAGCTCTATATGGAGTAAAACAATCTCCAAGATCATGGTATGATAAAATTGATTCATTTTTCTTACAACAAAATTATAATAGAAGCAAAAATGACCCCAATCTCTATAACGTGTTTGATGAAAATGGGAGAATGGTTTTGATTTATTTATATGTAGATTTTATCATTATTACAGGAAATGCAAATAAACTCATTGAAGAAATCAAACAACAGATGTCACATATGTTTGAGATGAAATATCTCAGTGAGCTTCGCTACGATTTTGGTCTAGAGATCTAGAGAGATTCGGGACAGACTTTTCTAGCACAGAGGAAGTATGTCAGTATTCTTCTGAAAAAGTTTAAGATGGATCAGTGTAAGGTTGCAACAGTGCCGCTATGACAGAACACCAAACTTCAGTGTGACGACGGTTCAAATGAGTCAAATTCAACATTTTACAGGCAGTTGGTTGGGAGTTTAATCTACTTGACCACTACTAGACCAGATTTGGCTTATGCAGTCAGTGAATTAAGCCAATTTATTTCCAAGCCACTTGAGAGCCATTAGATTGCAGGTAAAGGAATCTTAAGGTATCTACAAGGAACCTTACACTATGCCATTTTGTATACTAATTCTTGTGATGTGAAATTGACAGGATTTTTAGACTCTGATTGGGCTAAAAATTTAGATGACATGATATCCATTACAATCTATGCATTTAGCAATGGGTCTTGGGTAATTGCATGGAGTAGTAAGAATCTGAGTACCAAGCAATGTGTGCAGCGACTTGTGAGGGAGTTTGGTTGAGGAAACTTTTCCAAGATGTTGAAGAAGAACATAAAAAAGGATAAAGTTATCAAATGTGATAGCCAAAGCTCGATCAAAATTGAAAACAATCTCGTGTTTCACAAAAACACTAAGAACATTGATACACAGTTCCACTTTGTCAGGGAGAAAATCCAATCTAATGAAATTCATGTCGAATATTGTAATACATGTGATACTGTTGCCGATATTTTAACTAAGCCCCTTGGTAGAATCAAGTTTGGTATGTTTAGGGAAATTTTAGGAATATTTTTTAACCCTTTCTCCATTAAGGGGGAGTGTTGAAGATAATGGAGAACTTTAATTAGAGAGTCAGTTCACCTGAACCTTAGATTAGGAGTTTGTTACTATTTCTTAAGTATCGGTTCTAACTTCCCTATTTAAATGTAACCTATACATTGTTTGAATGTTAATGAGAATGTAGAGATACCTCCAGACACAGTCCCTCCTGGTGTTATCTCTCAAAATAAAGCTAACCAATATTGTTTTCATTAATTTGATTATGTCATATTTTATCAAATTTCATATAACATGCGAGTAGTTAGTTTGAATGAGAAATTTGTTTATTATTATCGTTTATATAAGTATATATTAAATATGAATTTGGAACTTTGTTTTATATTAATAATGTTTTAAAATAATTTATAATTGTAAATATTATTATTATTGAGTTGAGAGTGAGGAAGATGTCACTTAATGTCACATAAAATAATTCATAAAATATATATGTAAGGTATATATATAAGAGATGCTCTGATAAACGTTTCTTAAAAATGGAATAAATTAATAATATTAACTATATATACCACGAGATAAATTCTCATAAATCATATAGCATATAATGTCTTAATATAGAAATTTACCTCCATATTTCCATAACTTTGCAACTTAACCCATAATATATTTAATAGATCTATGCTATTAAATCTTATCCGTTTATAAAATTACTCGTGCTATTAATAATTTGGTAGATTTTATATGGAATTTAATAGATATGGATATTTAATAAAATATTTTAATATATATAATTTTTAAATTTTTAAATTTATTAATTTTATTTTATAGTTATATGTAGTATTAATTATTTTATGAAATTTATATGAGATTTAATAGATTCAATAGAAATTTATGGAGTTGTCTTTAATGAATTTTTTTGGAGTTTTGTTGGCTTTTTTGGTGGCTCAAAAATTTGAGGTGAAATATTTATTTGTGTTATTTAAAATGATTTTCTGATTTTAGATATAGATTTAACACTCTCAAAATTCGCTAAGGGACTTTGATTGAATAGAGTTTACCCACCAAATTAGTGATTTTAATAAATTCTTGCAATATTTTACACAAATTAAATGGGAAAAATAAATGAGAAAA
Organism: Pinus albicaulis; assembly: GCA_034641835.2. Taxonomy (NCBI): domain Eukaryota; kingdom Viridiplantae; phylum Streptophyta; class Pinopsida; order Pinales; family Pinaceae; genus Pinus; species Pinus albicaulis. The sequence goes on from CM076574.1 coordinate 1,134,237,641, forward strand.
CTTTTCAAAAATCTCATTATAAACAATTCTAAAATCTATAATATATATGTTAGAAAATTATATATTACAGAGCAATGCAACACATAAAATATGCGAAAAACACAAGCACACAAGAAATACATAAAACCAGAGAGACATAGATATATGTGGTTCACCTAGTTTGGGCTACGTCCACCTGAACAGCCAGATGTTTCTTTCTGTTATCCAACAAAATGAAGAGACACAACCTACATCAGATCTGCTGTAATATCATATATTCTTTCTCACAGTCTCCCTATCCGTTTCTCGCTCCGAGAATACACATACAATACATAGCCGCAATACAATACTCTCATACAAGCGAGGGGTTGCCTTCTACGGCAAAAAACCCTAAACTAAACATAACTTCTATCGACACATCATTCGCCTAATGAACAACTCAAATCAACTAGAAATTACTATACTTTTACAAGGAAATTTTACATCTGTTTTTAGCTTCGGGGGCGTTGCCTCCAAAACCCCCCGCTAGCGAGGGCTCGAAAAAGTCGGAGCCACCCTCGTGGACCCCCCAAAAAGCATTTAATTACGAGCGGCATTGCTGCCCCATTAAAGTATAGGAGTCCAACAACGTGATACAAAATAAACAAAATAATCAAACTCCACATCCAACAACATATAAGTTATAAAATTCAAAATATTTAAAAATCTATAATATATATAATATATATAATTTCTAAAATCCAAAATATTTATATTTTATATTTCACTTTTCATTAATATCCAACATTAAATTTCTTTCAAAGATGGATCTATGTTAACCTTAGTTATGTGATTTAAGATACATCCACTACAGCTAGGGATTTTATTTTCCTTAATAATTCTAAACATTTATACATACCTTTCCAACAAAGTAAAATGAGTACCATCAAACCATTTCGGCTCGATAGAGCCTTTTTTAACTAACTTAATCATGATTCATGAATACACGAGCAAAAAACGTCATTTATTTATTTTTTTATTTTTTAGGTTATCATTATTTAAGTTTCCATAGGATTTAAGAAAATATAGATCATATCCTAACCATTTTAATTTAAAATATAAATCATATCCTAAGCATTTAAATTATTGTGAAAATTAAAAATCTGAATATTAATTTACATAATTATAATGAATTTTAAAAAAAAGAAGTTCTAAAATTTAATTATTAACTTACCACATAAAAATTCGTATTTTTCATTGAAGGAGATGTGTAATTATATAAATTATTAGAACAATAAAATATTTCTAATGTATTATAAAATAATTAATTAATTACATTTATTTGAGTGAATAATATTGCATTAATTGTATTGATTTCATTGTTATTATTGTATTGTATTAATTTAAGTGTGAAAAAATTAATTTATTATGTTCAGCTGAGTGAATAATATTACATTGTATTAATTCAAAGTATGATTGAATTAATTGACTTTTTTGTTTTCACTTATTACTATTATATTGCATTAGTTTAAGTGTCATTAAATTAATTTATTACGTTGATTTCAGTGAATACTAACATATTGTATTAGTTTATATGACTGGATTAATTGATTTTCTTGAATTGAGTGAATATTATTGGATGCATTACTTTAAATTTGATTGAATTAATTGATTGGATTGATTTCAGTAGATACTATTGGATTTCTTTGATTTGAATATATATATATATATATATATATGTATATATGGATTGCATTTAACTTCTTTATACAATGGTGTAATGAAATATGAAACCAATCATAATATTGAAGTGAAAAGAACATGACCACAAATACAATCCGTGAAAATTCCACTTAACTAACTAAAACAATATGGAAAAAATAAGCATATACATAGGTTATTTTACTAAACATATGGTTACAATCTAAAAATAAATAAATGCAATCTTAATTCAATATTTTATATCTTATAAATAATAAATTATAAACAATGTAATATAAGCCATTGATTGCATTGATTTCAATGAATACTATTGGATTGAATTAGTTAATTAGGATTGAATTAATTGATTATGGTGATTAATACTATTCGATTTCATTAATTTAAGTATGATTGAATTAATTGATTGCATGTATTTTTAATGAATACTATTGAATGTAGTAGTTTAATTATGATTGAATTAATTGTAACATTAGTTTCACTCAATACTATTGGATTGCTTCTCCGGATGCGGATGATAGCTCAGAGTGATGGGACATTAGTCCCCTGGCGGATCCCGAGGGCGCCGACATGCTGTGGCCATATGGCCCTCGACGGCGTCATTACTATGGCCATTACTTCGCCAACCTGCATTGCATTCAATTCACTTGCCGCGTCCATCTTCCACCTCGTCTTGCTGGTTCTGATAGTTATGGCTTTCGTTCTAGAGAATTCTTGGGGTCTCTGTGTTTTATGTGGCTCTCCTCCTCCTGTCTGCGAAGCTTGTCCACCAGCCTGTGCAGAACCAAGTGCACGCACCCAAACTGGGTGATGTTGCACCATTCTTGGCTGTTTGGAGACTCTCCCAGGTTTCCACTTCACCCAGAGTAACTTCTGTCATTTGGCTTCTCAGTTTGCCAATTCTTGTTTGTCCTCTCAGCTGACTGATTTCTAGAAGTCTTCGCTACACTCTGCTAGCTTCTTCTGCTCCAAACACTCTTGGCAAAGCCCGAAGATGATGCCTCGTCTCAGGCAGTGAATGCATTGTAGGCGTGGCACGAGCAGAGGGCACTCTTCCCGCCCATGGCCTTCCATCATCTCGCGCTCTGACTCTTCTGCGGAAGACGTCGACTAGAATTTGCATTCTGATTCTAGGTGTCTGAGGGGCCATCACTTCCATCCTGGGAGCGGCCATACTGCTTCGCCTTCATGGCCTCCTCCCCCTGTCTCTCAGTCAGCCTCCCCTGTTTTTAACTTGTTGATCAACCCTGGCCTCCGCCAGTCCTCTCAGAGGGCGGAGTTTCATTTCAATTGCTCCATGGACAAGCCTGTTCTAACCTCTTTCATTACTGTTACTATTTGTGAAGAATCCCTCAGCTCAACTCCTACTCCTGTAACCCGCCCCGCTCCCTCTCCGCCTGACCCTCAACCCTCCTAGGCTAAAAATGATTTCCCGGCTCTTGTTGTGCCCGCAAGCATGGGGCAATCCATTCTTGGAATGGAAGCTTTGCAGGTGGACTTCTGCAGTAAAGTTGGCTCGCCGGGGAAGAACAATGCAGATGGCGAAGATGAGTTTGGTTGCAGGATCGTGGAAGAACCGGAGTCCCCCACTTCTGAGTAGTAACTTCGACTTCCCTCAGCATGCTTTGGTACAGACTTTCGACCTCATGGAAGGATTTTTTGGTTTTTTTGTATCTATATTCAGCTGCAAAAGTTGTAGGTTATTCCAGTTTATTGTCTCTTGTTAAACTACAGTGCATTTACTCTTTTACCAGTTTCCCTTCTAAGGGCAGTGGACCTTATTTTAAAAGAACTGGTTTCCCACTCTGGGAAGTTCAGTTGTTATATTAAAAATAGTAAAATAATATTTAAAATAAAAAAATTAAAAATATTAATAACAAAATAAATTGATTCTTTTAGCATAAGGAAGATATATATTTGTTTCATTACTTAATATGGATATTAAAAAAATTAATTTACTTTTTAGTAAGAGGAAAAAACACAATTTTTTGCTACTTAATATGAAGATGAAAAAAATATTATTATTGATATTGCATGATGTCTAATTCTTACATTTGATATTTAAAATAAAAAATATATTAATGAAAAAAAAATAGTCAACTATCAGTAAAACATTTCAATGTTCTACTAGAACAATAAAGTAATTTATAATTAAACTTTTTCTTTTATTTTAACTTTCCATAACTATGGATAGGTGTAATTTATTTAGTTTTAAATATATATTTGATATATAAGACTTGAAAAGTACCAATAACTAAGAAAAGTTTAATATTAATTCTAAATAAATTATATTAACTAACACTCACACATATTTTCTTATTTTCTTAATGTAACAATATGTGACATTATCTCCCTCATATATTAGGTTGTAGAGCCCCTTTTACACAATAATAATATTATTTATACTTAATTTATAAAATATCGTAAAATTAATTATTAAGATAATGATGATGATGATGGTTAACGTTCACTAAGACCAATATTTGGTCTATTGACCTAAAGAAAAGAGCTATTTAATTTGATTTAAGATTTTATTCTTATGTTCAAAAATCTTGGAGAGAAGCCTCCCGAGCTCACTATAATTTTGACATCTTAAAAGGATAGGAAGGTCAGTATTGCAACAAAAGTTATGAAATTGAGCTCTAATGTGGTTGTACGTGGGCCACTCTAAGAGGAAGTGATTTTCATCCTCGATGTTCATATTTTCACAAAGATGGTAGATCCTTTCCATCCATGGTGTTTTAGGAATTGTCCAACGACCTGTTTCACTATGGAGCTCATGAGAGTTCATTCTAATCTTGGATATGTTAATTTTATTCTTTGAGCTCGTTAAAATAGAGAAATACTTTTGATCTTCTAAGGTGGGGTTGATGACCGCCTTATAATACCTTAATTTTCTTTTAGCTGCTAGATTTTTCTCACACCACATTTTTTCTTTGAACTTAGAAGTAACAATTTTTTTAATGTTATTGATGTTTTTCAATGCAACATTCTCATTGATTTCCCAATGGTTTAACCAGGCCCTTGTGTCTTTATACCAACCTCGTTTAAGCCTTAGGTGGTTTTGGCTGGAATTTGAAGCTAGCATAGGAAGCCTATGGTCTCCTATGCTATTGAGCTTGTGCTTGTACAATAGAAGCCTAGTCATAGCTAGGCTCTCGATAGGAGAAAAAACCACTTCTATAAGGAGAATAGGATAGGGTGTATTTCTTTTAATTTTAAGGTTATACATTATAAAACATTTCTGGATTTGCTCAATCTTTCTCCAGGATTCTCTAGAGATGCTGCAACCCCAAACCTCACATCCATATAAAATAATAGGAGTGACTAAAGTTTCAAAGAGGAACTTATTTCTATCCCACGTTACGAGGTTTTCGGTTTTACAATTATTTTCAAGACCAAAATAAGCTTTCCACCCTCCATTAATCCTTTTTTGAATGCTATAGTTCCAGTTGAGCTTGTGATGAATATCAATTCCTAGGTACTTGTAAGAAGACACTTCCTCCAAGTTACTATTTTCATACATAAAATTAGCGTAAGTATCCTTCTTCGATTTGATAATCATAACTTTTGTTTTGTCAGTGTTAACAGACATACCCATAGTAGAGTAGAAATCTTTAAGAAATCTAAATTTCTTATCCTTAAAACTACTTGTAATTTAGTAAGTAAATAAAAATATTATTATATTAATAGCATATATTTAATTTTGATAAATTTACAAATAAATAAATAATATTTTTTTAGAATAATCAAATTGAATTGTAAAATATTACTTAAAGAATTAAAATATTTATTATATTTAAAAAAATATATATATATATTATTAATTTGTATATTTTGTTAACTTCTCACAGCTATGGTGTTGTTGTGGTGTTGTTGAAACACTTTTTTAAGAATTAAAACATTTATTATATTTAAAAAAAATCTAAATAATTTTATATTATTAATTTGTATATTTTTTTAACTTCTCAAAGCTATGGTCTTGTTGAAACACTTTTTTTAATACATTTTCCCTATAGAATAATTTTATATAGGATTACAAGAAATATTGCACAATTTTATGGCCTAATAAATCATTTTTATGTCTTAATAAATCATTTTTCTTGAATGAAAGTGGAAATTTTACTTTTTCATCATAATTATTTTTAAAATTTTAAGATATTGATTTTATTTATTTTCTTACATTAAGTATGGGAAACGTAAGGATGCAATATTTATCATTTCAATTATTATTTTTAAATGCAAACATTACATTATAAAAATTTATTTATTAATTGAAAATATATATGACAATAATGGTGTGGTGGTTTACTAAAATCATATTTAATTTAAATTAGATATTTAGTAAGTAAAGAAATTATATAAGTTTTCTAAAACACTATCACTATAAAACACTATCACTATAATGAGTAAAAATATTAGAAAGATTATTTTTAAATTAAGATTTAATGTTAGTGTAAGAAATATAATTAAGAGAATTATAAAATAAAAGTTGTTATTTTTCATTGTTTAAATTGCATTTTTGAATGTTAAATAGAGTATATATAAAACCAAATAAATGTTTTAACCATAATAACTTAATTTTTTCATGATATATAATATGTACATCCAAATATTTTATGACCCAAATTAAAAAGATTTTTTATTATTAACAATAATTCGTATTAAAATATGTTATCAATACTCAAATTATAAAATTTAAACATATTACTCAACATTTTTTACTTCTAATTACTTTACAATATATTCATTTTAACTTTTATTTTTGTTTTAAAGAGAAGAGAATAAACGTTTAGACTCAATAATATTAGTTAATCATATTTCTTATTTTTTGGCAATGACATTTAATAATATAATGTTTTGTTAATTATTTTATTTTGTGATAAAATCTGTGTTTTTATAATACAATATTTTATTTACTATTTTATTTATGTCTTTATTATTTTTAATTAACTTAAGTGACATGTACTAGCTACTCAATAACTTTTAATAATAATAATAATATTATTATTATTATAAATTTATAATAATAATCATAATTATGGTAATAATCATAATTATAGGTATTCCTTATATATACACCTGGTAAATGTAATTGTGCTGATTATAAATAATCCGGCAGTCACCTACTGCGTTGTATGAACTTAAATTTGGTTTTCATATATTAGCCTCAAGCGAGTAGTTCGGGACACGATGGCTGCGAGGAAGCGTGAGTCAACATTGTAAAACGTGCGCATTGAAGCATAGAATGGAGAAAATATTGTTCATTTTAATATCGTGTCATCATCCCTCCCTTGACATTAGAGAGGGACATTCAAAATTTGACTCTGAAGGAGGTACCAAAATTCAATAGACTGCCATTAGCATCTCATTGACAAACTAAAAGTGGAATCTCTGGTAAAACTTGTAAGGATCATGTATACATTTGAATCGGAAACAGTTGAGGACAATACTAGTAACTTGTTATGATTACGTTTTACGAAATGTATAGAGATAAACAGCACCCATTTGAATAAAACTAACACACAAAACAAAAGAGACCCACTTGGTAGGGCACCTACAGCATATTTTAAAAACTACAATGTATGTAGCACAACAATTTTATTTTATTCTTCTCCAGATAAGGACCTTCTCTGCTACTTTCCAAAATGTGACGTCCAAGTTCTGATAGGTCAAGAGGCTTTAGACGGTTTTGCGGTCACGGGAGTTTCTGAAATTTAAAATAACTTTTAGACAACGAAGGAACAATACTATAGGTACAAACCTAGGATTACATAGATGTTCAGATCACCTGTAAATTTTCTTATCAGTTGTTCAATTGATCGTCCAGCTGAAGGGAATCTGTAAGAAGAAAATATTTGTCGGAAAACCGATGAAAAATCCAATCTGGATGAAGTAGCACCGAACTCTGTTTTTCTTGGTATTCTTTTTCATATCTTCTTATCATTCTTGCATGAACTTCAATTATGATTTAATTAAAATGATGTCGAATTAGGTGATCTCTTTTTTTTTTAACCACCGGTATGTCGAGACATGAACCGTTATCGGCCTCTTCGCTGTTTTGAAGTGTATACTTAGCATTATAACTTTCTGAAAAAAAATGTAGACTTAGCATTATAACTTTCTGAAAAAAAATGTAGACTTAGCATTATATATATATATATATATATATATATATCAGCCAGCTGTGTTTTTTAGTCTTGCTGTCCGTTGAGGATATAAAGCAGTGTCTAAGTCATTTGGTGGTTTTGGCCTCTTCCGAGGCGTAAGTATAGGATATATTGATTTTTGTCATTTATTTATTTTGGAGTAGTATAAGCAGTCGGTAGAATTGCTCGGAAATGGATAATGGTCGGAAAACATTCCGATGCCGGTCACCGAGTCTGGCCACTTCAAAAAGTCGTAGTCTAACTAGCTAGAGGAATCGCCCTGAAAATCATGAAAATTCCGATAAGATTTTCAGAAAATCCGGCAGGAATTTTTCTAAATCCATGTTATAAGTATCAAAGCTTAATATTTTGGGTGTCCTACAGATTTTTGATGGTGCTGAATCCATTTCCAATGTCAAAATCAGGATTCAAACACTGTTTCTGCAAGATTTTTTAAATTTTTTTGACCCGGATTCCGGCCAATTTTGACCGTCCGGGCAATTCCTCTGGCTCGTTAGACGACTCCCTTCAAAAAGGGGTTTTCGGCATCTCTCGTTCTGACAGCTCTGACTCATCTCCCTAGGTGGCAAGCCTGGTGATGGGACACCCATTCTGGTCTCCTCGAGCGATAGCCATTTCATATCCGAGAGGGTCCCACAACCTTGGTCCCCCTCCTCCACGTCTCTGTATGAAACCGATGAATTCGTCAACCGATGAATTCGTCATCCATGGCATGGCTTATGGTACATCGATGAGTATCATGGATCCACCATGTGTACAATAAATCCAAACAACCCCACTTTTGAATTTGCCCACCCATATTTTACATTTTGAATTTTCACTCTCCTTTTAATTTTCAATTTGCATGACATAGTGGAATGGGCTTCATTTGAATTTGCCCGCCCATATTTTACATTTTGAATTTTCACTCTCTGTTTAATTTCAATTTGCATGACATAGTGGAATGGCCTTCGTAAGTTGTTTCTGATAAGAACGAAAGAAGCTATTTATCATTATGGAAGCGAAAAGTTTGTATTGTGTTACTGCGAGTTATGCAGACATAAAGGTCTCATTAATCCAGTTACTCACTTCCTGGGATTTCTTGACGAGCCTCTTTGCCTCTATAAAAAAAACCTTGTGAATTCTGGGCATGCCGGAAGATGCAAATCAAAGGGATGTTGACCAGATATTTTCGATATCAATTGCTCCTCTACTTCGTCATGCATTTGCTCAAAAAGTAATTACAGGCTTCAGATATGTCTTCAGAGATTGCTCCAAACGCATGTCTAGCACTTGCACTCGAAGACCAAATTCATGCACTTGGCTTGGTGCCGCGGGAAGGGGAGAAGGGTATCAAAGTAAGGAGGGTCTCGGTCCAGCCTAGCACTTCTTTTGAATTCGACGTTTTAGCTGGAAATCAAAGTCTTTCTCAACTTTCCAGCGGATCGAAGCATGGTAAGCTTGATAGTAAGTACCGTTTTTCTCTACTAGCTTCTCACTTCGCTATTTCGATATGTTTTCCAGAGGAATTTTAAGCCTTTTTTTGACAACAAATCTTTTGAAAAATCTTTAATGGCAGATAATAAAACTGAGAGGCTTTAGGATATTGCAGTGGGGAGAAAGGAGCTGAGGAGGGTTTTATGAATCTTTGACAAAAAGAGGTTGATCAGCCAAAAGGAGATGAAAAGATGTTTCGAAAATCTTAGGAATGTGCATTGCCGAAGAGAAATTGCTCCACAAAATTTGAATAGTTGGCGTTGCTCCACATGATATCTAAACCTTCGTCTCAGTTACTCCTAAAAAAATATCTTATGATATATTTTATTTTTATTTAATTTTTTTTAATGAAATGCTTAAACTCTGTACTGTTTTGGTTTAAATTTCTGGTCAGTCTTAAACCACTCCAGTCAGTGTTGGAAAATTCATTTCAATTGTTTTTGGTTTAAATTTATTTAACAAATCATAAATAGCTTGATCAATTAGTTGATTTTAAATTTTTAAAATCATAAATAACTTATTGACAACCAAAAAAACATTTTATTATATATTTAATATTTTTAATGAAATGTTTAAACTCTATATTATTTTGCTTTAAATTTCTTTTTCAGTCTTAAACCACTTTTGTCAGTTGTTGTTGCTACAAAACTCATTTCAGTTATTTGTGGTTTAAATTTATTTGACAAATCATAAATGACACCATTAATTAGTTGTTGTTTTTTTTTTTTTTTAATTAATTTATTTATTAATCATAAATAACTGGTTATAAAACAACTACAAAAATATTATTAAAAAAATTAGAAAATTGTTTTTAATTCTAATGCTTTTCAAGAATTTGAATTTACTTATATATAATTTTAATAATAATAAATATAACTTAATTAAAAAATTTAACCAAAATTAAATTATATAACACAATTTTAATGATTATTATTAAAGAAGTCTAAACCATATAGAATTATAAAAATTTAAGAATAGATTTATTGTTAAGCATATGGTTTGAAAAAAATTTGAGAGGATGGGATCATGTGTATACTCTTATTTGTTAGTTTACAAATGGTTTTGCAAAATCTAATGTATTTTTAGAATTAATTTTATTAATAAGTTATTATTATTTAGGTTTTTAATGTTTGAATGGTAATTTCAATATTTTAGAAATTTTTTATAGTTAAGTTAGTAGAAAAATTATTAATTAGTGTGAGTTTATTTTAATTTTAAATTTAACATAGATTTAAAATAAGTTAATTTTTATAATATGATTTTTTTCTTTTATTAAAAAACCTAAGTTCTCTTTTCATATAAGAGATTCAATGTTAAGATCAATGCTATTTTATTGAGGAAGAGGCCCATTCAATTTTAAAATTGAAAATTCATCATTTTATTTTATCTAGGAATATTATTTTATTAAAAATAAGGTCAATTCAAGATATTTCTAAGATTGTAAGCATCCAATATCAAAGTTGAGAAAATATCATTATTTAAAAAGAAGACAACTAATTGGAGGTATCTTCGTCTCCTAAATTGGAGTGTCAAAGTGAAAACTTTATCATTATATAAGGAGGAGGCTAATTCAAGGTATCTTAGTCTCTTATATTACAAGTGTTAAATGTTAAAATTGAAAACTTAACATTATTATATTGAATAAGATTTAAAATTTGGAACTTATTATTTTGTTATTAAGGGGGGTTGTCCAATTCCATTTCCTTTTGGTGCTAAGATCTCTAGCACCAATAACACTAATAGGAACATATTAATTTATTTGGAAAAACAGTATTTGGTTCCCTACTCACATCACGAGTGAACCTTTCCAATGCCCAAACTTATAATGACTAGCAGAGATGGTCCTCCTCCATTTCAATATTTATCCATTGAATAAGGGCTTAGGAGGACAAATTCACATGTATTTCTCTCCTCAAATGGTGTACAAGGCAAGTTCACATGTATTTCTCTTGTCAATATAGTTTTCAAGTACAAATTCACATTTATCAAAAGAGTTGACAAACCATGAAAATATTATTGTGTGTTCCTTCTATTAAATAGTGTTTCATTCCCATTTTTCCGTATGAAATAAAGGATTGGAATTCTAGAACCCAAGGTAAGTTGTCTCCTAGTTAAAAGTCTCCAAGAAATAGAATTGGGTAAAAGTTCACCATGGAAGGAATCAAACTTACCCTAAATAGACGTGGAAAGGGAATAGAACTAGAAAATATGTTTTACTTTTAGGTCAACTATACCATGGGTAATAACTATTTGAACTTTCAAAACCATGAATTTCTTATCAATGAGTAGGACCAAACCATGCAAAGAAATATTTTATAAGTCACACTTGTTTCTAGAGGCTTCACATTTTAAAAGTCATGGTTTTCAACTTAGACTCTAGATTCTAGAGTTTATTGTACAATGTAATTTAGGATTGGCTTTAGACATAACCTATTGTCCATGTTTAGAGAGTTATATTTGAGGCAAGGATTATTCTTGTTTCATTTCCAATTCCTTCTCCAAGCTCAAAGCACTTATAAGCCTAACTTGATGAGGGGTGAGTTAGAAATAATATTTTGGAATCCACCAAAGAGTTCTTATTAAGGTTCTCCAATGCAAACTTGGCCTTTAGTCATGGTCATGGACTTCACTCCCTTCGTTATAGCCTATTTTACCTACATTGATTGAGTTTTGAAAACCCTTGTCTTGTTGACCTTGATGCATAATGTTTTCCCTTGATTTTTCCTCTTTTACAATAGTGTCAATAGTTTTCCACTCACAACTTGCGACCTAACCCTAATTTACGATGTCTAACCAAATTTTTTGGCTGCAGCTCTTCCTTGCATAACTTACAATGCTGTTGAACTTTCTAGATTTTGTCATTTCCATGGAGATCAACTCCACTGATTTGTAAATGATTTGGTTTGGGTGAATTATTATAGAAGTTTCTTAAATTATCTAGCCCCTAGGTGTCTAGATACATTCTCCTAGAGAGGGAAAAATGCCTATATAAACAAGTCATGTCAAGGATAAAGTAGATATAGAGTCAAAAATAGTGTCAGAGATCTATCATTTTGTTGAGACTATGTTTGCTAGAGGAGACCTAGATTACAGGTTGTAGAGGGTATATCTCATTTGAAGAGGGGAAATTCAATAATATTGAATGCATATGCGCATGAAAAACATTGCAATTAAATTTTTTATGCTCGTTACTCTTCACATCCATTCTCCGACAACCGTTACTATTACCTATGTCAAAACTATTACACATGACACACTCAATAATTAAGAATTGAGAATACCAAACCTTCTTTAATGTCACTGTGATACGTGTCATAAGAAAAATAATCTACCATCTAAAATAAGTTTGAACTACCTCTGACCATAACAATCAACTAAGAAACTATCAATAATAAATTTAAAAAGAAAATCGTTAAAGGTGAATCAGTCTAAAATTTGGGAGTGTTATATAGCTTCTGTATTTATGCACTTCTGCTACCCACCACGAATGACTAGAGATGTTATTGAGGCACTATTCAAGCTGAGAATGTGATTTTATGCAACCTTAGCTTCGAAGATACATAGAAGATGCACATATACGGAAACCACGCTTATACAAAAACTATGCATATACAAAATTCACACAACTTCTATATACGTATGTCTTTTATATCATGTATATTTTGTATATGCACAATTGCACATATACAGAAGTTGTGCATATACAAAATATATGCTCATATATGAAAGATATGCACATATACATAAAATATGTGCATATATGGAGGTTGAAGTTGTGAAAAACTTATGTATATTCTCATATACAAAAGCTACACATATATGATAGATGCACATATATAGGTGTTGCACATATGCGAAAGTTGCGCATATCTTCTATATATACACAACTTCCATATATGTGCAACTTCCATATATGCACATATTTGTTGTATATGTGTAACTTCCATATATGCACATATATTTCGTATATGTGCAACTTTCGTATATGCACATATACAAAAGATGCACATACACAGAAGTTTTGAGTAGCTTTTGTAATATGCATGTACGATAATCTCCAGAAGTTTCATAACTTTCGTATATGCGTAACTTCCATATATGTGCATATACTGAAGTTGTGCATATATGGAAGTTGTGCAACTTCTATATATGCACATATCTTCCACATAAAAAATATGCACATACACAGAAGTTGTGAGTAGCTTCTGTAATATGCATATATGATGGTCTCCAGAAGTTGCACAACTTCCGTATATGCGCAACTTCCATATACGCATAACTTTCGTATATGTGCATATATTGAAGTTGTGCATATATGGAAGTTGTGCAACTTCTATATATGCACATACACACAAGTTGCATATATATAGAAATTGTGCACAATTTCCATAATATGCATATACGACAGTCTCTAGAAGTTGCACAACTTCCGTATATGTGCAACTTCTATATATGCACAACTTCTGTATATGTGCATAAAGAAAAGCTATGCATACAAAGAAGTTGCACATATACGGAAGCTATGCATATCTAGAGACAACCATATATGCATATTACGAAATTTTCCCACAACTCGTGTATATGCGTAGCTTCTGTATATGTGCATATACGGAAGTTGCACATATACATAAGTTGTGAAATTTTTGGAGATTGTCGTATATGCATATTATGGAAGTTGTGCACAACTTTTGTATATGCACAACTTCTATATATGTACATATACAAATTTTGTGCATATACTAAAGATATGTACATATATGGTGTTATGTAGACCATTTATACCATGTTCAATATTCTACCATGATATGGTGTTATGTATACCATGTTATAAAAGGTTATGTAGACCTATAACTTAAGTAACAAATTTTCGCTCAATTGCAGAAAAACCTTACACTAACAACAAGGCAACATATTCAGGGTCTCCAATAAATCTTCTTTGATCCCTTGGAGAAGTACAAGATTAAGCGATTTGGGGTCAAGGGTGCAACCTTGAGGGTGGAAAGAAATTTAACATTTAACAAATTTAATCTAATGTCAATGTGAGTCAGTATAGGGGTAGATGTGTAGGCATAAATGTTTAACATAAGCTTTTAACATTTATATGTTTGCTGAATTTAAAAAATTAAAAAATGAAAGTAACAAAAATAAGGTAAAAGTAATAAATAAAAAGTTAGAAGTAACATAAAACCTGATGCATGTAAACATTTAAATGTTGGATCACTTAATAATAAAAAGTTAAAGTTAAAGTCAAATTGGTATATTTTGATTTTGTTATTAACTTGGGAATAGGATTTGTTACCATACCATGTGCCAATACCATGGCTTATCAATACCACATGCATAAAAACCATAGCTTATTTCACAATCTAAATATTTTATAAGAATATGACACAATTCTTAACCATGGATATTCACCCTCACTTTACTGTGGATATTATTAACATGTAAATAGGCTTTGTTACAATACCATGGGCTAATACTATGACTTATCAATACCACATGCCCAAAAAAACACAACTTATTTCACAATCAAAATATTTTATAAATATTTTAATTTTATTTAATTTTATAATATTTATTTAATTAAATCTAAAATGAAAAAGGTTATCATTACTTTTGATATTTATATAAACCCTCTATCCTCACAACTACTAAAAATCCTATAGTAGAAATTAAATCAAGATTTAAATAAAGTTAAAAATGAGAATACTTTTATATATAAAGATGTGAAATATATATAATATAAATAATCTTAGTAAGAACCAACATTGAAACATCTTGACTAGGGATCCAAGAAACTAGAGCAAAAAAATTGACTAACAATAGTAGAGGAAAGGTAGTGCATAATTGTTTTAATTTTTCCATTATTGTATCCACTAGAGAAAACAAATTGACTAACAATAGTAGAGGAAAGGTAGTGCATAATTGTTTTAATTTTTCCATTATTGTATTTTCTTTGACATGATTGATCCAAAATAGGCTTAATGTTTTACAACCAATTGAGTTTTTTTTTTTTCTTGATACTTTCTTAAACACAATATCATGGAATCAAATTGAAGAGAGAGAGAGGATTGGAGATAGGGAGGGAGGGAGAGAGAGATGAATGGAGATAGTGACAAAGGTGGAGGGTGAAGAGAGAGAGTGATGGAGGAGGGAGAGAGAGGGAGGTGGAAGGGAGAGAGAGAGAGAGGGAGAGAGAGAGGGAGAGAGATAAAGGACAGAATAAAGACATAGAGATATAGAGTTGGAGAAAGAGAGGGAGTGACAAAGGAGAGATGGGGAGAGAGTGAGGGAGAGAGGAGAGGAGAGAGATAGGGAGAGAAGGGGAATAAAGAGAGAGGGAGACACAAATATGGAGAGGAGAGATGAAAGGAGATAGGGAGGGAGATACTGACATAGTTAGAGGGAAGAGAGAGAGAGTGATGGTGGAGGGGGGAGAGATAAAGGGAAGTTGGAGAGAATGATAGAGATAGAAGACTCAATTGAGAGGAGAGAGGGATGGAGTTGGAGGCAAAGAGACATGGAGGAAAGAAGAAATACACAAAGGGATAAAGGTGGAGAGAGGGGGGGTTATAAGGGAAATATGGATAGAGAGTGAGGGAGAGAGGAGAGCGGGAGGGAAGAGGGAGAGGAGAGGTAGAGTGAGAGGGAGAGGGAGAGGAGAGTGAGAGAGAGAGAAGGGCGAGAGAGAGTGAGAGAGGGTATGTTTGGGGGTGAGATAGAGAGAGGAAAATAAAAAAGAGACATATAGATACAAATACATATGTTATATAGTATTATATGCCCATCCTAGATCCATATTAACCCCATATATATCAAGCGTCGAGACCGATCAAATCTCTCGATAAGAAAACCTCCCCTCAAGTTTTACACTCAAAAAATAAGCTTTCACCCAGAGATATTTGATCACTCTTGACTCTTGAAAGATCCGGGGTTAATATTGATCTAGGCTGGTTTATACCTATTTAAGAGCCTCATTAGTATCGAAAAATTAGAAGAATTAGTAGTGTGGATAATGGTCTAGTAGTATGATATATATTGTTGGCGTCACATGTACCTAAAGTTATTTATTTTTCAAGTGTTTTTAGTGTTAAAGGATTTTAGACTTTCATTGATATACTAATATAATAGAGTTTGGAAATGTTATATGAGAATTTTTGTAGTGCTAAGCCTTATAAGCACTAATAAATGGAAATATGGATTAAAGAGATATTTAAGGTTTTGAAGAAAGTAAGCACATGCATAGTGCTAGGTTGTATGTAGTTGGATTGAAGGGAGAACTAAGAGTTCCAAGAGCATAGTGCTTGGTTGTATGTGGTTGGAATAAAGGGAGTGTGCATATATGTGTGTGTGTGTGTTATAAAGGTTTTGTGCTAATGGTATAAGAATTCAATCATAGCTTATAAACATGAGTGTAAGTGCTAAGGATATATAATTATAGGTTGCATAAAGTTATTAACCTTATAAATGCCAAGTCTTAAAAGGTAAGTTGACGGAACCACTTTTCCATATTGTAACTTTATGATAGCATGATAATTTAGATGTTGCGTCTAAAGGAAGCGCTTTGTCTAGTTAAGAATACAATGTAGGTTCAAGATATTAGTTTGAAGGAAGCACCTAGTTGTATATAAGTACTATGAATTGGAAACACTAGTGAAGCACAATTTTAAAAGTATGGCTTGAAGGAAGCAGTGAGAGTCATGTGAAAAAACATATCTGAAACAAATAAATAGAAAATTACATAGTTATAAATTAAATTATAAAGGGGATTGGAGTCTCTTGTAGGTTGGTGCTTAAAAAGTAGCAAAGGAGATTAATGTCTCCAACATGTTTGCACCTTCAAATTAGAGGGGATTGGTGACTCTTTTAGGTTGGTTCCTACATGGAATTTTCATTTAAAGAAGTATTTTGGTTTTCTCTCTAAAGGGTTTGTACACATATATCTCATGTTTCATGTTATAATTATGAGTTTGATGTTTATGGTGGTTGAATGTTTAAATAAGTAACATGCAGACTATACTGATTCACCCCCTACTCTCAGTACAATTATGAATTCAACACTTTGTAGTAGAAGCCAAATAAGTCCACTTTTCAATAAAGACATTGTCCAACCAAAGTATTAATGAAGGATGGGAAGATGTACTTAGAATGAAATGTCTTCTAGTTTTTTTTACCTTGCATGGAATTCTAGGTTCCACTTTTCACAAGAAATGCATACTAACGCCAATTCCAATGAGATTGTGTCATTTTTAGCACTTTCACCTTAAATAGTAATATATTTCATCTATCCCCTAGCAAGAATCTTGCAATAACGAGAATATCCTACAAGACCAAAGAAGTTATTGTTTGTCCATTTTAGCAGAATATCCATTAGCATATGTTTACTTTCAAAATAACCATCACTAAGGGCTTCCTCCACTTTTTTAATGTTGATTAGATGAGTACCTTCCCTCAATAGTAGACTAGGCTCTTCAAATTTATGTTTAGCACACCTTTATCTTCCTCTGGAAGGCTCTTTAGAAGATGGTTCTATTAGAACTTTAGTTAAGGATAAAATATGAGATGGCGTGCCACCATTGAGAATTTTAGAAGGAAAATATCAATGAAACCATTTGATAGAGTAATAGGAGATGGGGATTCAAGAGGAAAACAAGCCAAGATTTGTGGGAGGCTATCTAGCACAAAAAGGAAATACCATTAGACAACTCCCCTTAATAACATAATAATAATTTTTCATTTTTAACTTCTACTCAAAACAATAATGTTAAGTTTTCAATTTTAACATTTAACACTTGTAATATAAGAGACTAAGATACCTTGAATTAGCCTCCTCCTCCTTATATAATGATAAAGTTTTCACTTTGAAACTCCAATTTAAGAGACTAAGATACCTCCAATTGGTTGTCTTCTTTTTAAATAAAGATAGTTTTTCAACTTTAATATTGGATACTTACAATATTAGAAAAACAAGATACCTTGAATTGACTTTGTCTTCCATAAAATAATATTCTTCCATAAAATAAAATAATGAGTTTTCATTTTTGAAATTTATCTAACTACATACCATGAATGGACCTCTTCCTCAATAAAATAACATTCTACAATTAAAAATAATAATAAATGCTTAAAAACAATCTTGAAACTAAGATACCTCCTATCTTATAAAATATGCCATGTAAATTAATCTTAACATTGAATCTTTTATATGACAAAAAACCTTAAATTAAAAAAAAAAAGAAAAAATCATATTATAAAAATTAACTTATTTTAAATTTATGATAAATTTAAAATTAAAATAAATTTACACTAACGGATAATTTTTATATTAACTTAACTATAAAAATATTCTAAAATATTAAAATGACCTCTCTAACATAATATAAAAAAAGCTTAAATAATAATAACAATTTATTAATAAAATCAATTCCAAAAATCTATTACATTTTGCAAACCATTTGTATGTTAAGAAATAAAAGTATGCATAGGATCCCATCTTTAGATTGTTAACCAATAAGAGTATTCACAGGATCCCATCTCATGGAGATGCATTGTATCAATGTTTTTCCAAACTATATACTTAACAATGTATCTATTCATAATTTCTTTGTACATAAACAAAGAAGAGCATGCACAAGAACCCATCTAAAAGATGGGTTATCTCAACATTTTTCCAAGCTTAACAATGTATTTATTCTTAATTTTTTACAATTTTATATGTTTAGTTTTTTTAATAGTAATCATTAAAATTGTATTATATAACTTAATTTTGGTAAATTCATGAAAAGTATGAGAATTAAAAACATTTTTGTAATATTTTTAATAAAATTTCATATTGAAATTGGGTTGCAGTGATTTTTTCAACATTTTTCTAATATTTTAATAAAATTTTATATTTATAGTGGGTTGTAGTGATTTTTTCAAAAAGTTATTTATGATTTTAAGAAATTTTAAAACCCATTAATTTATACTGCAATTTATAATTTGTTAAATAAATTTAAATCACATACCATTGAAATGAGTTTTACCAGCAGTAATAACGGATTGACCAAGAAATTTAAACCAAAACAATATAGAGTTTAAACATTTCATTAAAAAAAAATATATCTATATATATATAATAAAATATTTTTTGAACAGTAACTCAGACGAAGGTTCATGTGGAGCCTAACTGTTCGAATTTTGTGGATCAATTTTTCTTCGGCAATGTAGATCATGAGCTTATCGAAAGACGCTTTCATCTCCTATTGGCTAATCAACGGTCGCCCTTTTTGTGAAAGGTTGAGAAAACCCTCCCAGCTCCTTTCTGCCGACTGCAATGTCCTAAAGCCTCTTAGTTTTATTATATGTCATTAAATATTTTTCAAAAACTTTGTTATCAAAACAAAGCTTAAACTTGCTCTGGAAAACATATCTAAACAACGAAGTGAGAAGCCGGAAATTCAAGAAAGCCTCTGATTTCCATCTTTAAATCTTCATTTTTGAACCTCGTGGAAGGATTCCACACGAAGACGACAGATAAAACGTCGAATTCAAAAGAGGTGGTAGGTTGGACCTAGACCCTCCTTGCTTTAATACCCTTCTCTCGTTCCGGGGGTGCCAAGCCAAGTGCAGGAATTTGGTCTTCGAGTGCAAGTGCTAGACATGCGTTTGGAGCAATCTCTGAGGACATCTCTTAAACCTGCAATTACAACACGTTTTGAGAAAATGCATGACGAAGTAGAGGAGCAATTGATATCTAAAATATCTTGTCAACAGCCCTTCGATTTGCATTTTCCGGCATGCCCAAAAATCACAAGGCTTTTTGTAGAGGCAAAGAGGCTCGTCAAGAAATCCCAGGAAGAGAGAAACTCGATTAGTGAGTTCTTTATGTCTGCATAACTCGCAAGAACACAATCCAAACGTTTTGCTCCCATAATGATAAATAGTTTCTTTGGTTCTTATCAGAAACAACTTATGAAAGCCATTCCACTATGTCATGCAAATTGAAAATAAACAGAGTAAAAATTCAAAATGTGGAATATGGGCGGGCAAATTCAAATGAAGGCCATTCCACTATGTCATGCAAATTGAAATTAAACATAGAGAGAAAATTCAAAATGTAAAATATGGACAGGAAAATTAAAATGTGGGGTTGTTTGGATTTATTGTACACATGGTGGATCCATGATACTCATCCATGTACCATAAGCCATGCCATGGATGAAGAATTCATTGGTTTCATAGAGGCATGGAGGAGGGGGGCCGAGGTTTTGGGACCTCTCGGATATGAAATGGTGATCGCCCAATGCCAGAAGAGGATACTGGAATGGATGTCCCATCACCAGGCTTGTCACCTAGCAAGACGAGTCAGAGTTGTCAGAATGAGAGATGCCAAAAACTTTTTTTTGAAGTGGCTAGACTCGGTGACCGGCATCAGAATGTTTTCTAACCATTATCTATTTTCGGGCAAGTCTACCGGTTGCTTAGACTACTCCATTTATTTTTTGTGCTAGACTAATGCTAGCATTAATTTGAGAGTATGAAATTTCAATAGATGGGAGACCGAGAATATTACTGGCTGATGCCACTGTGGATGGGTTGTGTGGGTGAGCTGTCAGCCTACGCAGGGCACTTGTAGATGCCCTTACAGCGAACAGGGTTTGTATAGTGTTACCTAATCTCTGTTTTAGTACCCAACCCTCTCATCTGGTTTTTCGACTATGGTTCTTCAACTGTCGTTTTGTGGTTGGTAGTGGTTTTAAGTACTGCTATTGGTTTTGGATATTAAAGCTTGAATGGGTTATTAGGGTTAAACAACGCCTTTCCTTTCTTTCTATAGAATTGGGCTAACCTTGCTTTCTGAAGCGTATTTGTACGTAGATGGGCAGTATGGAGGACGGTAACCCATGCTATTACTACCCTGGGATGGATTTTGGTCTGCTTTGAGATATTTGAAATGTTGGATAGGTAGAGGATTCAATCACACAATTAACACAAGTATTTCACACACAAAATAATGAGCTGCGGCTCTTTAATTAATGTCAATAACTCTAAATCACAATCTTAATCAATGAATACAATGAACTTGGTGAAGGGTATTTAACCTAAATTGACATGCACACATTCTCACATAACTGAACTTGATCAACTCACTTAACTCACGCTCTAACTCACTCACCAAATCTATCTATAACTCAACTCAACTAATTCACTTAACTGTTTGTCTAACAATGCATGCGGGAAGTGATTATATATTTTAACACTCCCCCTTAATTACGACCACTAAACTAAAACATAACTCATGACAACTCAAACATGCCTACTGGTCTATGTCTCATCTAGGCTTACAGCACCCAAGTTTCTTTTGTGAAACTCAAACAAATCTATTGCTAATTGCTTTGTGAATATATTAGCCAATTGATCATTCGATTTAAAAGGCTTCAAGTGAACTTCTCCATTGCTCACAAGTTCTCGAATAAAGTGATATCTAGTATCAATATGCTTTCGTGCAATCGCTGAAGTGTTGTCACAGTATATCATTGTTGATCCTTGTTGTTGCTGCTTGAGTCCATCCAATACTCTTCTTAACCATACTGCTTGACATGCTGTTGAAGTTGCTGCTACATATTCTGCTTTTGCTGATGATAGTGTCACAATAGGCTGCTTCTTAGATGCCCATGCTATCACTCCTGAACTAAGATGAAAAACATAATCGGATGTGCTCTTTCAATCATCTGAACTTCTTGCAAAATCACTATCTGTATATCCAATCAATTCTTTCTTTTTTGTACTTGAATACATTATGCCATAATCTCTCGTTCTTGCTATGTATCTCAGAATTCTTCTTCCAACACTCCAATGTGTGTCTTTTAGAGTCTCCATAAATCTGGAAATCAAACTCACTCCCTGCATAATATCTGGTCTTGTAGCTATAAGATACATGAGGCTGCCAACCAATCTTTTGAATAGAGTTGGATTGAAATATTCTCCTTCATCATCCTTACTTAACTTTGTACCTATTGCAACTGGTGTAGCTACAGGTTTGAAATTATCCATTCTGAATCTTTTCAACAAATCTCTGGCATACTTATTTTGACAAATAAATATTCCTTTTTCAGATTGCTCAACTTCTATGCCAAGAAAATATTTCATGAGACCAAGATCTATCATCTTAAATTCTTTCATCATGGCTGATTTAACTTCATCTAGTTCAAGATCACCTGTAAAAATCATATCATCAACATATAGGCAAACAATCAAAATCTGTTCATGCTTATTTACTTTTGTGTATAAGGTAGGGTCAATGTTGCTTTTACAAAATCCATTCTTGATCATGTAGTTATCAATTCTGCTATACCATGCTCTAGGTGCTTGCTTCAGTCCATAGAGCACTTTCTTAAATCTGTAAACTTTATCTTCTTGACCTTCAACTTCATATCTTGGAGGCTGCTGCACATAAATTTCTTCTTCTAGAATTCTATTCAAGAAGGCTGATTCGACATCCATCTGATATAATTTCCACTTGTTCTGAGATGTTGTCGCTAGAACTACTTTTACAGTATCCAATCTGGCTATAGGAGAAAAAGTTTCCCCAAAGTCTATTCTTGGTTGTTGTGAGAATCATTTTGCTACAAGTCTTGCTTTAAATCTTTCAATCTCACCTTTCTCATTCACCTCTGTCTTGTACACCCACTTCACACCAATGATATTTTTATCATTTGGTAAAATCAACCAAATCCCATGTAACATTATTTTCAATTGAATTCATCTCTTCATCCATGGTTTGCACCCAATTTTCATCTCTGGTTGCTTCTTCAAATGAATAAGGTTGGAATGCCAACAATGAAAAATTTGAACTAACATCCAAATCATCATAAATATTTTTCATACTTCTCATCTTTTTCTTACAATTACTTGATTCATTACCTGATTCGTTGCTTAGAGAATTCTGGTCTGTTCATCTTCTTGAAGATCCATGCTGCTCTGAAAATCTTGGAGTCCTTATTGGTGTGACTCTGTTTGGTGTGTGCTCTCTTGGTTCTTGTTTTTTCTCTTCTTCTACATCATCATCTTCCATTAATGGTGTTTTTGCATCGGTTAGTGTGTCTACAGTCCCATTCCATGACTCTTGTTCTTTGAACACAACATCTCTACTAATGATTGTCTTCTTGGTGACACAGTTATACAATTTGTAAGATTTTTATTACTCACTATAACTAGTAAAAATGCATTTTTCACTTTGATCATCTAATTTTCCTCTTATTTTATTAGACACATGTGCATAGGCTACACATCCAAAAATTTTTAAATGAGATACACTGCATGACATACCTGACCATGCTTCTTCTGGAACTTTGTTCATCACACTCTTTGTAGGAGACCTGTTTATCACATAAACAACACATGCAACTTATTTTGCCCAATACTCATTATAAAAGTGTCTTTGTTTCGGGAAATAACTCCCTAGAGGTTTGTTGGGTCAAAACCTCCACAGATCAGAGCATGCTATTCAAGAAGGATTCACACAACCACACTTGTACCCTAAAAACTAGATAACATCGATAGTAGAACTCACCCGTAATCCTACATTTGATGTAGATCCCGTGGGGTCCAAACACCCAGCAACCCTTCTTCCTCCTCAACATGGAAATCAAGAAAGAATGTGCATGGAAATCTAGTTGTACATCATATATTTCTCCTAAATGTCAGTGTAATCCATGTGAAACATCATATAAACAATAATAAATGCTTAATTAATAATCCTTTCACATATGCAAGCAGATATTAACACGTGAATTCGGGAACAAGATGGTTCTTCTTTATTACAAACAACATGTACAATAACAGAAAAGTGGAGAGATCACCTGAATCCTTCCACGATCTTCGAACAGACCATCGTCCGGATCCGTCCTGCCCTTGCCTCGCTAGGATACTTTCAAGACTTGTGCATATGAGATGACATATAAGTTGATGAACATCTCCAGGAAATAAGGGTTTCCTGTAAAAACTAGGAAAGTGCAGGAGGCACGAGAATTCAGACTTGAATTGGGGCTCCAACAGAGTATAATGTCTATAGATTTCTCTCTCCCTTAGGCCATGCATGTGAGGGGCTTTTATACTCCCTCAAAGTAGTTTCAATCAGTTGGAAACAGTTGGCCACGTGCTGGGGTGGTTGAACTATTGGAGTAACCATCAACCCAGCGTCGAAAATAGGGATTTTTATATATTTTTTAATGATTTTAATGGCATACGTGGAAAAGTATATATGGACTCGCGTATACACGCGGAAAATTCTGGGCATACCCGCGTATGGGATTTTAAACACTGTTTTTTATGAAATTTTATTCAAGTCTATAGGAATGGGTGCCCAAGGCCATAGAGGAAATCATGAATCACATGAGGGTGAAAAATGATGCTATAACAGATGCCCCCTAATATATGAGGCCAAAAGGGGTACATGATGGCCGAAATGTATTATGCACATAGAAAGAACTTTGCAAGGACAAGAGAGGACTTCACCAGATTTCAGCCTGCCAAAAACCAATGAAAGAAAACAGAGTC
The DNA here is from genome assembly GCA_034641835.2 of Pinus albicaulis. Lineage (NCBI taxonomy): Eukaryota > Viridiplantae > Streptophyta > Pinopsida > Pinales > Pinaceae > Pinus > Pinus albicaulis. The sequence goes on from CM076574.1 coordinate 1,134,262,504, forward strand.
AACTCATGCTGAGGCGGGCATACCCATGCTCAGTAAAAAATACATCATATAGAAAGTACAGAATAGATGCAGAATGTATACAAATATAGCTGAAATGAAAGTACATAATGAATCATCTGAGCAGGGCCCGGAAGTACAAGGTGGAATCAAAGTCCAAGTATCACATATAGAAAGTTGATCAATGATGGTGAAAATGGATGTCTGATCACAAAAGTAACTGAATCTCCAAGTACCAAATCATAAGGGGTGGAACACATGGTACAATCACGCAACTCAGGAGCCAACATATAGGATGCTGCTGTACTGACACTGCAACATATAAGAGTGGATGGCATCACTGGCAGAAACGGAATGGACTGTCAAAAGTGAACCGAAAAATGCTGATGCAACCCGAGGTCTTCACCGATCTCGATGACACAATTCTACACAATGGGAATAAATGAGCTGAATTCGACCATGTGAAAAATATTTGGATTACCGGTCAATAATGTATATCGTTAACCAACGTGAGACAACCCACCAATAATGAAAATGAGTGTCAAGGTGCCCCAGTACAATCTAACAAGTGCGAATGAATGAGTTGAAATCGAACACTTGGAAGAATCTACCAATCAGGAGGCAATGATGAATCCCCACTGTCGATAGCGAAGAGTCTGCCACTGATGACTGCAAACCCTAAGGTACTGAAAAAATACTCTAGACTTTATTCCCAGAGCAATGAGTCGGAGTCGATGGGAAAAGATCTGCTGGAAGGAAAGCATTAAGGCATCCCACATCAGTCCAGCATGAGTGTAACCTGCATGCCAATATTTGGAATGAATCGGACGAAGCAGAGTGACAGAACCAAACCGAAGTACGTTTCTGACATGCACAAGATGAAGCTAGCGCATGGAAGAAACCCTCTGAACCAACTAATAATGAAAGCTGACACAAAGGCGAGATATCCACCGATAGGGTCAAATGGAAATCAAGGTACTGCACGAATCCCAAGTGTGATAATGTATGCTGACGTCGAACATAGGGGAAACCACTCAGTCAAAGACCCATAATGATGATCAAATCCTAAGCACAAGGACACCTATCAATGATGGAAATAGGGCCAGGGTGTGGCTCTAGGTTTTCTCTCAGAGCAATATGTCGTAGTCGATGAGAGACAAACCCGCCAGCAAGAAGTCAATGGAGACCTTCACAAACCAGCACGAGCAGAAGACCAAAAAATCTGATGTGATAGAACAAGATATTGACAAGACCGGGAAGGCTGACTGAATAATGAGTCAAGAGACACCGCATAATGGCCAACTCTGGTTAGACTTCCCTTGAACAAAAGCACGACTCGTGATGACCATGGCAGTAAAAAGTGACACTGTATAAGTCTGTTATGCAGGAGGCAAAAACAAACTCTCCATATGATTGGAAGAGATAACCAGCCGGGGGAGGACTGACCAGTGAAACAAGGCAAAGGCTGAACCTAGGTCAAAACTAAAACCATCCCAAATGAAGGAAATATATAAGTGTATGTGCTTTGTTCAAGGGTGACAAACTAATACTGTACTGCCATCAAATTACGAAGTTACATCCCGTTCCCGCTCTTTTTGTTATATTTGATTTTTTTTGTCTTTTTCATATAATAAGCCTAAAAAAGAATAAAAGAATGCTATGGTACAATGGATAGAACGAGTATCAAGAAATAGATGCACTAGTTTCTGGGATAGGAACAATCCTATGCTCAATGCAAGGTGGTGGAAACTGGTAAGTGATACTCAGAGGAATGTTCCATCCATGGGTAAAAAGGGTGTCAAGTTGTGATAGCTAAGTGCATGCAATGGTTAACTTGTACAGATAGTCAAGGTAAAAAGTTGTCTTAAACATTGAGTCCAAAATTAAGCTAGTTAAATGCCAGGATAAACAAGTAGCCAATATGCAATGCAGTAATACAACTCAACAACACCAGGGAGCCTCTAGGGTAATAGCCAGAAAAAAATGATAGTGAAGAAGAAGAAGAATGAAGCTTCAACACATAAGTCATGTTGGAACAAATGCTAGCGAGGAACTAACTAGGAAGCCCATGTAAAGGAAGGCTCTACCACCAAGTCATGATTAAATAATCGGCGAGTGAAATGGGTGAAATACTCATGACCTAATGGGATCGACCCTATGGAAAGTGATAAGAATGGAGGCTAGTATGCAAAATGCAACGGAAAGTGGATTCCCTAACCTATATGCCAGTGAAGATCATATACCTGCCATGACGGGTCAGCAGTCATGGATCAAAAACCGGAAAAAATCTCGACTTCATCAAAATGTACCTGAAAATATACCAATCTGGGCACTTCCAAGCATCCGGATTATGCATCTTTAGATAGATTGAAAAAAATAAGCATAACTAATTTTTGCAAAATTTTTCAATTTTTGGGCATAAATACACAAGTTACCTCACATTTGGTTCATTGTTACTTGCTGAATTGGAAAAAAGAGCACTGGAGAAAAAGCCTCTTTTGTCAAAACAGGAGCAATCGACCGTCAAACTTTGCCAAATTTGTCAGGTAAGCTCTTAATTGATCCTTGTTATCAAATTTGTCCATAAATAAAGTAGAAATTTGGAAATTTCACCGTAGAATTATTTGTTTAGAATTATGGTTCTGCGCATATGCAGGTTTATATTGACCAAGCCGCGTATATACGCGATTGTGTACAGAGAAAGTCGCATATGCGCAACCCGAAATGAAAAAACGTGATTCTAATGAAAAAATTATTGAATTTTTGCAGGATGACTATATCTTGGAGAGAACGTGAGCATAGTGCCATTGACAATGAAGTAATGCAGGATCAAGTATCGCTCAATATTCTCCGAAATTGTGGATTGCTCAAATTTTTCAAAATGCCAAATATGAAGAGTAATGTCCGGTTGCTCGAAATGCTTGTGAATTATTGGGAATCGGAAGAAGATTTCTTCATAATAGATCAAATGCCCATACGTATCGAGGTGGAAGACATCTATTTTTTTACTGGACTCTCCCGGAGGGGGGAACCAGTAGATTTGCATGGTAAGCCTTTGGGAGGGCTAACTGTGGATGACTATGTCCACGTCTATTGTGTAGAGGGGTCTAAGAAAGTTGGGACTCAAATTGCTATAAGAGATTTAAGAGACTTGCACATGAAAATTCTCCTTTTTACCATTGGCAGGGTAGCAGGATTAGCTTCCTTACACCAGGCATCCAGGACTCAAATGAGTATAGTTGTGGAATGCTTAACTCATATATATGATTGGTGCACAGCTCTATTAATGAATATGAAGCAACAATTGACTTCCATCCGGAAATCAAAGACAAAACATTTTGGATAGGTACAATCTTGATGACATTCTTCTTCGAGAAGATTCCTGGGCTGAGACCCAAAGTGATCTCTTCTATTAGCTACCCAAGAGACTCAAGAATTGCCCGATGGCCTGACTTGATGAAGAGACTGGGGGGAAGTGAAGTTCCTCGAACCACCTGGGATGACGAGTTCTTCCAATGGTGGGGAGAACAAATCATTGCTGTGGAGGAATACCCCTATGCCGGGATGGATTTTCAAGGTGATCCAAACCTCGTCCTTCCACCTGGCGCGGCATGGGGCACCATTGGTAAGATTGAAAATTATATGATTTTTTTTTTATCTTTTATTTTTTTTAAATATGTGTGAAAAAACATGTTTTTGATTGGATTCAAAGTGAATTACAATATCATAATGATCATGATATAGATATTGGACCAGTCCGTCCTGAGGGCTACCCACGGCATAAGCGCCATAGAGGCGAGGCGGATATAGTAGACTCAGACAGAACCCTCCATGCTGTATAGAGGAACTTGGAGGGTTTAACCCGCCAAGTGCCTATGGCTGCAGTGGAAGATCTACCCGAGGCCATCCAGAGACGGGTAGTAGGATTACCTCGTGACTGGGTGCAGTTATTCCACCGAGTCACGACTACGATCATGTTCTATAGGAACACAACTTCTGGGCAGGGACCACAGGAGTAGATAGATATGATTTACCAGATGACTGTATATTTTTTGAGACTGAACATGATCAAGCATAAGCCCAAATTTTATATGACTTATGAATCAAAATTGTGTATAGCATTTTGAACACTCTAATTGAGATATATATATATACAATGATTTTTGATGTGATGTGACAAATGTATAAAAATGTATGATGTTTTTGATAATTAAATTTTATTGTATGGAATGATTAATATGCCAATCAATTTCTTGATTAGCTAATGAGTCTGCCATCCAATTGTCAGCTCGAGGAATATGAATGAAAGTTAAAAATTGAAATGATCTTTGTAACAAACGTACCATCAAGAACAACCGGAGTAAAAATGGATCTTGAATCCGATAAGTATTGTTCAATTGTGACACCACCAGCTGGGAGTCCAAGAAAACTACCAATGAATCAACACCCAAAGATATTGCCTTTGAGAGTAGATAAATAACTGCAGTGTATTCTACTATATTATTGGAAGAAGGACCAATGCAGACTCCTCTTGATACTAATAGCTGATCGGATGGATGATGAAGCACCCAAGCCGCAGAAGCCAAGTTCCGGGTGTGTCCACTAGCACCATCGGCGAAATCAAAATGACTCATGACATTCGACACAACCTACCAAAGTAGATAAAAAAACATCACCATCCCATCAAAGATCGAAAAACCAGATATGTACAAAGCAAAACTACTATATACAAAAGCAAAATGCCAGGCCGAAGCCTAAGCATAATACTTTTTCAAATAGAGCCCATTTCTGGGCTTCGGCAACTCATTTCCTTCAAAATCAACCAAGGTATATGCTCCTTTTTTAAGGAATTTTTTAATGATGAAGGGGCCATACCACATAGACTTAAACATTCCTGCCCCCAGGGCATCCTTCTCTTGGGCATAGACCAAAACAAGGTCGCCTTCCGAGAAAACCCTAGGTTTGACTATCTTATCGTACTGAATTTTAATTCGTTTCTTATGCGCCTCATTCATCGTGGCGGTATCCCGACGCTGCTCATCAAGATGTTCTAGATGAAGGAGACGTTCTTCAAGACTAGTAGTGTTAGGAAGAAGTTCAACAACTAACTTAAGAGAAGAAATCTCACATTCAGTGGGAAATACAGATTCCAACCCGTAAACTAGTTAAAACGGAGTAAAGCCAGTTGCAGTTTTCACTGACGTCCTATATGCCCAAACTGCAGGATATAGCATGATATGCCAGTTGGATCGAGCTTTATTGATTGTCCTTTGAAGAATGGTCTTCAAGGATTTTTTCACGGCTTCCACTTGCCCATTGGCCTGAGGATAATAAGGAGATGAATGCTCCTGCCGGAAACCTAATTTTAGAGCCAACTCAGCCATCATGCTATTCTGAAAATGACTACCATGATCAGTGACAATCTCTCTAGGAATACCAAAACGAGAAATAACCTGGTTGAAAAGAAAAAGAGCTGCAGTCTCACCATCATTCCCAAAAGTAGGCATAGCCTCGACCCACTTCGTAAAGTAGTCTACTACTACAATAATGTACTTGTGACCTTTAGCCGAAGGCGGGTTACAAGTAGTATAATCAATACCCCACTTTGTAAAGGGACCGACAGTAATGACTAGAAAAAGTGGAGCTGGATGAGCGTGCATTTTTCAAGTATAGACTTGACACGGATGACACTTTTTGACCAACTCCATACAATCTTTGAAAATCGAAGGCCAAAAGTACCCAGCACGCAAGATCTTTTGGGCTGTAGCAAGCCCAGATAAATGACCACCACAAGCTCCACTGTGGCAATCATTCAGCACAGCCTTAGCTTCTTCGAGAGTTAAGCAACGTCTCAGGATTGAATCAACCCCTTGACGGTATAAAGCATCACCAATAATCAAGTAATTCTTAGCCAAGTGATGCAAATTACGGGGCTCATCTTTCGAAAAAGTAGAGGGAAACTTCGCAGTCTGAAGATACACAATGATATCTCCATACCAAGGATCCCGTGGAGATATAAGAAACAAATGTTCATTCGGGAACGATTCATCATAGACTATCTCTTCTCCACAGGGAAACTCAGAGATTAATTCCGCGAAAACCAATGATTTCTTGGACTTGGCAGACATAAACTCAAGATCAAATTCCTGCAAAATTACATTCCATCTATTGTATTTTCCCCCAATCACTCGCCTGCTGAGAACAAACTGAAATGGATTGGCGACTGCCAAAACATAAGTTTTTCGTAGAAGAATATAATGCCGGAGTCGCTGCATAGCATGAACAGCTGCTAAAGCTAACTTTTCTATCGGAGTATACCAGAGTTCAGGTCCTACCAATCCTCGACTAAGATAGTATATAACATTATCTGCAAGAGCATCATCCTCGTGAACCAGAACCATACCAATGGTAGATTCTGCTGCTGCAAGATACAAAAGGAAATCCCTGCTATAATCAGGTTGACTCAATAAAGGAGCAGAGGTCAATGCTTTTTTCAAAGCATCGAATGAGCGCTGAGCGAAGTCATCCCAAAAGAATGGAACTCCCTTCTTCAATAATTTGATAAATCCTTTGGTAACTTCAGCATAATTTACGATAAATCTCCGAAAAAAATTAGCCTTTCCTTGTAGACTTTGAAGTTGGCGAATAGAGGACGGGGGAGGCAACCGAAGTATTGCGTCAACCTTGAAGGGATCTACCCTAATCCCTTCCGAAGACACAATGAATCCCAATAACCGACTAGATGTAACTACGAAAACACACTTGTTCGGATTCAACCTAATCTTGTAGAAACGACATTGTTCAAATACTTGACTGAGGTGAGCAGGATGATCCATTCTCTTTCGAGAATGAGCAGCTAAATCATCCAAATATGCCTCGATAATATGTTTGATGTTGTGGAAGGAATATGACATGGCCCGCTGAAACGTAGCCCCAACATTTTTAAGACCAAAAGGCATCTTCTTGTAAGCAAAAGTACCCTAGGGACAAATAAAGGCAGTCTTATACTAATCTTCAGGACAGATAGTAATCTGATTATATCCGGAGAAACCGTCCATGAAGGATAAAATCTCATTACTGGCACACTCATCGATAATTTGATCTATAAATGGTGTGGGGTAATTATCTTTTGGACATGCTTTATTAAGGTCTCTGAAATCAATGCAAACTCGAATTGTTCCTTGTTTTTTATCCACTGGAACAGGATTTGAAACCCATTCAGTCAAAGGAATAGGATAAATAAATCCCGCCTTGAGCAGCTTCTCCACCTCGGCTTTGATAGCTGCAGCCTTCCAACCCCTAAATTCTCAACAGGCAGCTTGGCATTGTCCACCTTTGGAATGTTTGAGTCAGTAGAGGCATTCGGGTCTACAGGAGAACAATCCAGTTGATCCACTGTAACAATCCTCCCTTTGTGAGGGAAACAAATAATCCGAAATAATTAAGATGCAATGGCATCCATCTCATAAATATAGTTTTGCCCCAACAGAAGGTTGTAGTCCAAGCTTGGATCAACTATCTCAACCTCTATATTTACAGTTTTTCCCCCAACACAGATGGGCAAAGCTGGGACAATACCATGCAATCTATGAGAACGAACATCAAACATAGTCAGAAGAGTAGCAGATGGAATAGCTACGGGGGATCCAATTCCCTTCCATCATCCGAGAGACATCACACATGTGGAAGCACCCTCATCAACGACCGTTCGAAAAATATTGAATTTCTGGTACGATGATTTAATATGAAAAGCCATATGATGGGGGAGTCTCTTTTTAAAATTATACATATCAAATGTAATCACAAGAGAGTTCTTTGGATTGACAGCCCCAATAGCAGTGAGCAGAGCACTGCGCTGAGCTGGACAAGACTGGAGCACCTCAAGAGCTGACATGGCATAAAGACTCTGCGCCAGATCTTCCACAATAGAGTAGTTCTGGGCAGCCTTGGCATTTGGATTAATCATCGTACGCTTAGTAGATGCTTTTGGCATCCAAGGTATAGGCTCAAGAGTAGGCCTCGTAATATGAAGCGGCTCAGTACCATCGGGAGCACCCTTGGCTTTCGAATACTCATCTTCGCCATAATCATGGGATCTCGTAGTGATATCCGCATGAGCACTCATCATGTATATGTTTGACGATTTTTCCCCTTCCTGGGTGCCCCCAGAGGAAGCCCTAGTATTTTGATTCACGCCAACAACTAGCTGTTGCCCTTGGGGAAAAGGGTTTGTCAACACAGCCTGGTAACTGGAAGAACCCTGCTGAGCTGACAAGCGCTGCACATCCTGAATTTTAGGGAAAAGGTGAGTAATATGGTCTCCAACACATAACTTGCATGGAAACTTCACTTTCTTTTTATCTTTTGGGCCCTTACCAAAATGCTCGTTGGATTTATTTGCATTACCCTTCCCATTCCTGCCCTTTTTCTTGTTATTCCGTCCCTTCTTCTTCCCTTCAGATTTTTTATTTCCTTTGGGGTCGGAAGTCTGAATGGAATTTACTGACAAAGATTGAGAAGGCGATGACTCAGCAGACACGACCTGACCAGAAGGAGCAGATTGTATAGACAACTGCTACAATTGACTAAGCAGGTTAGCTGCACCACTATTGATCAACCCAATAAGTCCATCACCATGAGGACCAGGTTTAGTCTTGGACAAGTCTAATTTGGAGCGAGGAGCATTAGGAAAATATTTATGAAGGACTCCAGAGTGAGAATATATCAATTCAAGCTGTTGGGCCCTGAAAATAGCCTGCTCCTCGGAAAATACCCCTGACAGGGATACATCCTTAGAAATATCTGACTGTAGAGATTTTAAAAACCATTCCAAAAGGAATTCTCCCGGAATATGAGCTTTAGTAAGCCTCTTCCTTCTCTGCCACTCCTGAATATGATCAGAAATGTGGGTTGCATCGTCCTGCTTAAAATTAGCTAGGAGTTCAGTCCCGGCATCATAACGGACAGGAAATTGGAAATGATTTAGAAACGTAGTAGCCAGATCTCCAAAAGTAGAAAAACTGCCCCCAGTTAACTCAATATACCACTTGGTAGCGTTTCCAGTCAAGGTGCATTGAAACAACCTCAACCTAATCGAATCCTCGATTGGGGATTTAGATGAACACCATAGATGGAAAGTGGTGATACGATCAGCCGGGTCCTCTCCATTCTTGCCTTCAAAATTTAGAATGTCTGAAAGTAGTTTGGTAGGAACTGGAGGCCACCCCAGACTATATCAGATCAAATCATTCGTCAATTTTGACAAATCCGACAAGTTTAAAGTTGCCAGAAAAGGTAAACGAGGAGGAGCCTGGGGATTCCATCCTTGATGGGATGAATTCCCTACATTATGAAAAGAATAACCTGGATTTGATGAGGCACTAGGTTTCCAAAAAGAACTCGTAGAAAATGTTGGGCCGAAAGACCCAGCATTTGGAGAAGGACCCCCTCCCAACGTAGAGTTACCAAAGACCGGACCAGTTCCCCCCTCCGAATTAGTAAATGAAGAAGAAAGCCCCTGATAGGGGTTCCATGCGTTAGAAAGAGGGGAAAAATATTGATAAGCACTCGACGAAGGGAAAGAAGCATTCCCTTGTTGACCAGCGTAAAAATGATTTCCTGCCCCCACTGCTGTAAATACAGGGTTCCAACCTGTAAAGGTAGTCGAACTCTGACCTCCAGACCAAGGGTTAAAATTATGAGTCTGAAAAGTAAAAGGAAAAGACCCTAAGGAAGGATTTGAACTAGGAATATGCCCACTTCTGAAGGGGAACCCTTGAAAAGAAGCTAACCCACTAGTCATGGAAGACATGGGTGCAGACGCAGTTGCAACAGTGGAAAAGGAAAACGAAGGAATCCCACTAGTGGGCATTCCAAAACAAAAGGGACCAGATTGAGAAGCTTGTGCTTGGGTGGAACTAGAGCCAAACACAGCAATACTAGAAGAAATTGTAGATATAGCAATTGTTCCCCCTCCTTCTACTGAAGCAGGAGTCTGAATGCCTACAGCACTCATAGCCAAAGCCGTGTTCCCAGTCGTGGCCATCGAAAGGTATGAATAAAAAGGAGGATCTTCTGGTCTTGCAGACTCAGGTCTGATGTACTCAACAACAAACAGATAATCAGGAGGAAGAGGAGATGGAAGTGACTCAGAAGATTGAGATACTTCCTCTACTTCTACTTCTTCTCCTGCTTCTCGCGCAAACAAGACTCTCGAGATGAGCGGAGTGATCCTCTCGGAACCAACACCAGAACCAATTAAAGGACCTTCAAGCCCTAACGGAGGATCTCTCTCCACTGCGTCAGATACCACTGGGTGATATTCACCTGCTATATTAATCCTACGCCTTCTCGAAGAAGGCTCAGTACTCTCGGGAGATAACCCTCGGATTCTCCTCGATCGACGAGGCGCTTGATCAGCCACTTTAACAGATTAATTAGACTCAAAAAAGTATAAAGCTAGGCAAGCTAGGAGCAAAGAGCACTCACTAAAAAAAATCCCTGAGATACAACCAAATAAGCAGGCTTAAGGTATTTCCGCTCCGGGTGATTAGGACAGGACACCAAAATACGAGAAAGTGAAAAATAGGACCTCCCGAAAGTAGTCTGGGATAATTACGGCCCAGGCCTACTAGCGAAGGTATCAGAAATAGTTACACCGACCTCCTAACAATAGCCTTTGCCGGTGCAAGTACCCAAGCTCGCCGAGGCATGCTCCAGAAGTACTGCTGAAAGTGATACGACGTCTGCCTCAGGTACCACGGGTATTCCCCCCCGCAGTCACCTGTGTGGAACCTAGGAATGGCAACTATGGGCACCAATCCGTGTGAGAAGCCGGGCGGAACGGTCTTAAGGCAAGATCCAGTAAATCAGAGAGGGGGTATCTCTCTTCTCTACCTTCACTTCTCCTCGCGCTTGACTCTCTGGAGGAGAGCTTTATCGGTCCACCTAACCGAGTTGGATTTCGCTCAATTAATAAAATTCTATGTTTTAGTTTGAGCGGCCTTGGAGAGTTAACTCTCCACTCACCTAATCCAAGGCCCTACAACCTAGCTAGTTGGTGTATGACACTTAATAAAAAAATTTCTAGTTGTTTTTAAATTATAGTGCTTATTTTAGTTGGCTATTATATTAAGTCAAAGGGATATGGAAATGAAACTCGTGGTGTTTTATGACATAGAAAAGAAATTAATGAAAACCAAACTACATGCAGATGCAGTAATTGCCTTTCGATGAAAATAAATTTCTACACGAGTTCTACGAGATTATATATTTTTTCTTTTCAGATATCAAACTCACACTCGCAAAATCTATGAAAAAGACTACAAATGTTCAAGTGCACCTAATGCAAATAATGAAGAGCATGCCAATTCTAAGATGCAAAATCTAACAAAGCAAAGAGAAATTTCCCAATAATCCTTCAGTTCTATCACTTTTCAGTTGTCCACAAAGCTAATTCCCAAATCAGAAACTCTCAGTACAAAGACACCAAAATATTCTCGAAATAAGAGAAAGAAACCAATGAAAATTCCTTTCTCAAATCAAGCCAAAAACCGAAGGTAAGAAATCTCAACAAGGCTTTAAAAGATAAAAAGAAACCAAAACAAAAATGCAAAACAAAAGCAATGGAAAAATAAAATGTTTTTGAGCTTTTTGAATTTTATAAAAGAAAGACTTCAAAGAGACCAAGAAAACTATCCAATCCCAAGCCAAACAATCTCTGAATTTCAAGCAAAAACTTCAATAAAAATGCTCCAAATCTTATAGTGCCACTTAGTAGCAAGATTTATATGAGCAAAAAGAAGACAAGAAACTCAGTAACTCAGCCCAGAAGAATAGCACAATCTTGTAGCAAACAAAACTTCAAAGACCCAAGAAAGATTCTTCAAAAATTGCAACAAGACCTAGTCCGATGAAGTCAAGAAAACCAATCAAAAATTAGGCAAAAATTAAAGTGCAAAGCAAGACATAAAGTGAGGAAAGAGCATATGAGCAGAAGCTCTCTGTCCTGATGAAGCAGAACAACCAAGAATCCCTAGAAAGAGATCTTGGTACTCGAACCAGAAATGCAAGCACTAAAAACCAAGATTTTCCAAATGAGTCAGTCTTCAACCAAACAAGAGAGAAAAAGACCAATAAACACTTTCAACACATTCCAGAGACTAAAAGGACACTGCAGGAACAGGTCTCCATAGGCAAACAATACCAACAAGTCAAGAAATCAAAAATTTCAAAATTTGCCCAGGGATACGCTACTTATCAGTTTTGCAACAAGCGTGCATACGCGACTGTGTCAAAGGAAACCCGCGTATACGCGACTTCCTGTGAAAAAAACTGCATGTATACACGACTGTGTGAAGGAAAACTCACGTATGAGAAAGAAAATAGTGAAAAATAAAAAAGATCAAGCCTGGATAAAGAACCAGGTCTTCAGTCTGACTGAGAAAAATTTAACTAGACTAGAAATAATGATTAAAACTATTGGAAACATTTAAAACAGCTGAAACCACCCAATAGGGGAATCAAAAGAATGCGTTCCCCAGCGGAGTCGCCAGTTCTGTTTTGGGAAATAACTCCCTAGAGGTTTTTTGGGTCAAAACCTCCACAGATCAGAGCATGCTATTCAAGAAGGACTCACACAACCACACTTGTACGCTAAAAACTAGATAACATCGATAGTAGAACTCACCCGTAATCCTATGTTTGATGTAGATCCCGCGGGGTCCAAACCCCCAGCAACCCTTCTTCCTCTTCAACCTGGAAATCAAGAAAGAACGTGCACGGAAATCTAGTTGTACAACATATATTTCTCCTAAATGTTAGTGTAATCAATGTGAAACATCATATAAACAATAATAAATTCTTAATTAATAATCCTTTCACATATGCAAGAAGATATTAACACGTGAATTCGGGAACAAGATGGTTCTTCTTTATTACGAACAGCATGTACAATAACAGAAAAGTGGAGAGATCACCTGAATCCTTCCACGATCTTCGAAAAAACCGTCGTCTGGATCCATCCCGCCCTTGCCTCGCTAGGATACATTCAAGACTTGTGCATACGAGATGACATATAAGCTGATGAACATCTCCAGGAAACAAGGGTTTCTTGTAAAAGCTGGGAAAGTGCAGGAGGCACGGGAAATTAGACTTGAATTGGGGCTCCAACAAAGTATAATGTCTATAGATTTCTCTCCCCCTTCGGCCATGCATGTGAGGGGATTTTATACTCCCTCAAAGTAGTTTCAATCAGTTGGAAACAATTGGCCACGTGCTAGGGTGGTTGAACTACTAGAGTAACGATCAACCCAGCCTCAAAAATAGGGATTTTTATATATTTTTTAATGATTTTAATGGCATACGCGGAAAAGTATATATAGACTCACGTATACACGTGGAAAATTCTGGGCATACCCGTGTATGGGATTTTAAACACTGTTTTTTATGAACTTTTATTCAAGTCTGTAGGAATGGGTGCCCAAGGCCATAGAGACAATCATGAATCACATGAGGGTGAAAAATGATGCTATAACAGTATTTCTTTCAACATGCTCCTTATCATGTTCATGATGGTTCAGTTCTTTCTCTCTGCTACACCATATTGTTGCAGTGTGTATCTAGTTGTAAACTGTCTTCTGATTCCATGTTGTTTGCAGTACTCATGGAATGTCTTTGAATCGTATTCTCCACCATGATCCTATCTCAATACCTTGATCTGTCGATCACTCTAGTTCTCCACTAAGGCTTTGAACTCTTTGAACTTTGCAAAAGTTTTAGACTTCTGCTTCAAAAAATAAACACAAGTCTTCCTGCTATAGTCATCAATAAAAGTGAGGAAGTAACAACTTCCACCAATCGATTGTGTCCTCATAGGTCCACACAAGTCTGTATGCACCAAATCAAGTGGTTTCTTTGCTCTTTAAGAAACTCCTTTCGGAAAACTTTCATGGTGATGCTTTGCGAAGATGAAACACTCACAAGTGTTTGTGGGTTCTTTGATGGGAGGTAAACCTCTGACCATCTGTTTCTGCTGCAACAATCTTCAACCGGAAAAATGCGAGTGTCCAAACTGAAAGTGCCATAACCAGTAATAATCATAACATGAAGTTGTAAAAGAACCAACCTGATCATTGTAGTTCATAATTATAGGAAAGAGTCTATTCCTCATCATCTGTGTAGGTTTTAACCCTGAACAAAAATTATCTACACACGAATCTTATAACAGAAAATAAACAATAGCGAGAGCATAAAACATAAAACAGATAAACACAGAGATTTTCCCCTGGATCCCAAATCGGGACGACCAGCTTGATTTTTCATTATATTCCTTTTAGTGTTACAACACATATATATACATGCCGGAGCATACATAAACCCCAATCCATTAACCCTGGATTAGAACATAACCGTAGTTCCCTTGACCGGATCTACAAAAATACCAGGGGCCGAAAACCATCGAACCCCAAAACCATGTGCAAAACCATGCACAAACCATGGACGCAGACTACCCAGCAGAAATTAAGGAACCAAAATTTTAAATAGGTATTGCCAGGACCCCGGAAACAATATAACACATACCCAACATTCTCCCACTTGTTGTTTCTTTCCACGAGGAGCCACAAGAGGCTTGAAGTCGTTATTTAATTCTTTAACACCCATTGTTTCTCTACACCAAGAGAACTTCTGAGTGCTCACAGACTTCGTCAATGCATCTGCAACATTCTTCAAAGTGTCCACCTTTACCAGCAACACCCTTTTAGCCTTAACCATATCTCTAACAAAGTGATATTGAACATCAATGTGCTTTGTCTTTGAATGATAAGCAGGGTTCTTAGCCAAGAAAATTGCACTTTGGCTATCACAGTCTATCCTTATAGCTTGCTGTACCAACCCCATACTTGAACACAATCTCTACACCCAAATTACTGCCTTGCTTGCATGAGTGGTTGCTATGTATTCTGCCTCTGTAGTTGAAAGAGCCACTACAGACTGTCTTTTACTCATCCAACTGACTGCGCCTCCAAATAGGCTAAACACATACCCACTTGTAGATCTTCTTTGGTCCAGATCTCCAGCCCAGTCTGCATCAACAAAACCACGAATATCCAACATTCTTTCCAATCCTGGTCTTCCCTGGTAGCACAAGCCATAATCACTAGTGCCACGTAAATATCTGAAAACCCGCTTCACTATTGTCCAGTGCTCCTTCCCTGGGTTTGACATAAACCTGCTCAATACTCCCACTGCATGTGCAATGTCTGGTCTAGTACAGACCATTGCATACATCAGGCTACCCACTGCACTTGCATATGGAACACAAGACATATACTCCTCTTCTTCTTGTGTCTTGGGACACTGTTCAGCAGACAGCTTTACACCTACAGGAATAGGAACATTCACTGGTTTACTATCCTGCATATTGAACCTCTGCAATATAGTCTCGACATACTTCCTCTGGTTTAACCAGAGCTTCCTCTTTGCCCGATCTCTCTTAATTTCCATGCCCAAAATATAGTTTGCAGCACCCAGATCCTTCATGTCGAATTTGGAGAACAGTTGGGTCTTCAAATCTTGGATAATTTCTTTGTCATTTCCAATCAATAACATATCATCCACATACAAGACCAGATATATAACACGATCACCAATTAATTTAAAATAAACACAATGATCTTCCTTGCTTCTGGTGAAGCCAAGTCCCCGTATATAGGTATCAAATTTCTGATACGACATCCTTGGTGACTGTTTTAACCCATACAGAGACTTCTTCAACCTGCGTACTAGTTCTTTCTTACCCTTCACCATAAAGCCTTCAGGTTGCTTCATGTAGATCTCCTCTTCTAGATCCCCATGAAGAAATGATGTCTTCACATCCATCTGTTCTATTTCAAAATCAAATGCAGCAGCAACAGATAAAAGTAATCTAATAGAAGTAACTTTGGCAACAGGAGAAAAAATATCACCAAAATCAATTCCCGACACCTGGGAATAACCTTTTGCTACCAACCGAGCTTTGTATTTCTCCACCTTGCCTTCTACATTCATCTTCTTCTTAAACACCCATTTTCTCCCAATGGGCTTCCTTCTAGCCGGCAACTCCACCAGATCCCATGCCTCATTTTTGTGCAAGGATGCCATTTCATCAACCATGGCCTCCTTCCAGAGTTTTCCATCCTCGGAATCTACTGCCTCCCTGATAGTTCTGGGATCATCATCAGTTATAGTTAAGGCAAATCCTGAAGAGAAAGCAGATGGACTATACCTTTCTAGTTGCCTTCTTTCCCGAACTGATCTTCTCAAAGCTGGAGTTTGTTGCTCTTCCTCTTCTGAATCTTCTTCTACTGTAGAGTCTGATTCATCCTCCTTTAGCTCAAACTCTATCTTCTCAGGTTCCTTTGGTATGATTTCATGTTTAACAACATCTTTCACCTCTCTAAACACCACATCTCGGTTTTACACAACCTTCCTTGTTTCTGGGTTCCAAAGCTTGTAACCTTTTAAACCATCCTTATACCCAATAAAGATGCACCTTTCAGATTTATTATCCAACTTGGTCCTTTTCTCCTTTGGAACATGTACATGTGCATCACATCCAAATACCCTTAGATGTGAAAGAGAGGGTTTCTTACCAGTCCATACCTCATGTGGAGTCTTATCCTCCAACACTGATGAAGGTGATGTGTTAACCAGATAACATGCAGTCTCCACTGCCTCTACCCAGAATTCTTGTCCTAACCCGGTACCACTGAGCATGCTTCTTGCCTTTTCCATCAGTGTTCTGTTCATTCTTTCTGCAACTCCATTTTTCTGAGGTGTGTATGGAGTAGTCTTCTACCATGCTATACCACACTTCTTACAGAACTCTTCAAATTCCTTCTTGCAGAACTCCCCACCATTATCTGTCCTCCACGCCTTTATCTTCTTCTCTGTCTGATTTTCCACCAGAGCCTTAAATTCTTTAAATTTGTCAAAGACTTCAGATTTCTTCCTCAAGAAATATATCCATGTGTTCCTTGAGAAGTCATCTATGAATGAAACATAGTACACAGATTTTCCTAGTGATGGAACTGACACAGGTCCAAACACATCATTGTGCACAAGTTCTAATATCTTGTTTGCCCTCTTAGCACCAGAAGGAAAACTCACCCGATTCTGCTTCCCATATACACAATGTTCACAGAAATCGAAATCTAGAGAAAAATTAGACATACCTTCTACCATACCATCTCTATGCAGTATCCGAAGGCCCTTCTCTCCAATATGTCCAAGCCTTTGATGCCATAGCATGGTCTTTTCTCCAGAGACAGCTAGGCTTTCTGCTCCATTTTCAGGAACCATAGAACTGTTACACCCATCGATAATAGTGCTACCTTGTATCTTGTACAGAGTTCCAGTCCGTACTCCCCGCATTAGTACCAGTGCTCCCCGAACCATCTTGCAGGCATCTTTCTCGAACACTGTTTTTACACCTGCATCATCCATCTTGCTTACAGAAATCAGATTTCTGGCCAATGCAGGAATATGCAGAACACCAGGAAGTGTTCTAATCCTTCCACCTTGCATCTTTAGCTTGACCTTTCCACGTCCGACGATTCTGGCCTTCCTATCATCCCCTAGGAAGACATCACCACCATCATATTTCTCATACTCGCAGAACCACTCCCTATGGGGAGTGAAGTGAAAGGATGCACCTGAGTCAATCAGCCATGACTCATGATCTACATGTGTATTTGAAGAAGAAGCCAAATACACATCCCCACCTTCATCCGAGGTGGTTTTTGCCTCTGCAGAAGGAGCATCATCAGATCCCTTTCCTTTCTCGGGAGCTTTAGATCTGCATTCCTTTTTGTAGTTTCCTTCCTTTCCGCATTTCCAGCACACCTTTACAAACTTTCCAGGAGATTTAGATCTCCCTCTAGATTTAGATCTCCCACTCGAAACCTTATTCTTGTTTCTATTTTGGGACCTTCCTCGTACAGATAGGGCATCTCCATTTTGACCCTCCATATTTCTCCGTCTCATTTCCTCTGACAGCAAGGCTGAGACAATGTCATCAAAATTCAAGTTAGTTGTATTGCTACCTATTGCAATAACCAGACTGTCCCATGAATCTGGTAGAGAACACAACAAGCTGATGCACTTATCTTCATCTGAGATTTTAATATCAACAGATGATAGCTGACTTACCACAGTATTGAAGGCGTTCAGATTCTCTGTCACCGATTCTCCATCCTTCATCCTCAGGTTATACAGCTTTTTCCGCAGGAACAACTTATTCACCAGAGACTTAGATTGGTACAAAGTCCCAAGTTTTTCCCACAAATTCTTCGTCGTAGCTTCCCCAGATACATTCAACAATACTGAATCTGAGACACACAACCGTATTGTGATTTTAGCCTTCCGATCCAGTTTCTTCCAGTCTTCATCTGACATTGCCGTTGGTTTAGTACCTGGATCTACCGCGATCCACTGATCTTTATCCACCAGAAGATCCTCCATCTTGAGCTTCCACAACTCAAAACTATGACCATTAAATTTCTCGATCTCTATCTTTCCGCCACTCGCCATCTTCTCTCACCGCAAGAATCGATCTCGTAGATCTCCCACTGAACAGGGTCTACCTCAGGCCCGAACTAAAAAACCCTCAGCAGCAAAGGCGTCCCCTTGAAGCCGAAATTGCTCCGATACCAAATGTAGGTTTTAACCCTGAATAGAAATTATCTACACACGAATCTTATAACAGAAAATAAACAATAGTGAGAGCGTAAAACATAAAACAGATAAACACAGAGATTTTCCCCTGGATCCCAAATCGGGACGACCAGCTTGATTTTTCATTATATTCCTTTTAGTGTTACAACACATATATATACATGCCGAAGCATACATAAACCCCAATCCATTAACCCTGGATTAGAACATAACCGTACTTCCCTTGACCGGATCTACAAAAATACCAGGGGCCGAAAACCATCGAACCCCAAAACCATGTGCAAAACCATGCACAAAACCATGGACGCAGACTACCCAGCGGAAATTAAGGAACCAAAATTTTCGCCGGGGCGCTGCCCCGGACCCCTGCAAAGAATATAACACATACCCAACAATCTGCACCTTTTCTATCAGCTTCTTGCTTGGGGATTTGTCATAAATAACACACTGTTGCACCTGAAAGATAACTTTGTATCCTTTCTGCGTCAATTGACCAACACTTATCAAATTGTGTTTGAGTCCAGGGACATAATATACCTCTGATATGGTGTTTGGCTCTCCCTGTTTGGTCATAATGTTGACCACTCCTTTACCAACTACATCAATAGTCTTGTCAGTCCCCAACTTTACCTTTGTTTTCACAAATGCAAAAAATTTGCAACCAAATTCTTGTTGCCTGTCATGTGATTACTACAACCACTGTCTAATAGCCAAACCTTATCATACAGTTCATGCATGGTTCTACATCCTAAGAACATGGAGTCAATATTCTCTATACTAGCATTAGCTCTCTAATTTCCTTGATCAGCTATCTTCTTCCTACAATCACGAGCATAGTGACCAAATCTATTGCAATAATAACACTTCACCTTTGATTTGTCAAACATTTGATTGTTATGAAAGCTTCTGCTACTTCTGCTTCCACTTTGATGCTCATGCTCTTCTCAAACATCTCTCTAACCACCATAGTTGCCTCTTTGTCCTCTGCCTCTCGATCGACCTCTGCCTCGACCTCTTGAAATATAAACTTGCATTTTGAAGGCAGTTTCTACAGTGAAATCCTTATTTTTATTTATCATCGCCTCATGTGATAGAAGGGATCCCATCAACTCATCAACTGTCAGTTTTTCCAAATCCTTTGCTTTTTGTATGGCTGCTACCACAACATCAAACTTGGTAGACAAGGATCGAAGAACCTTCTCAATAATTGTTCGATATTTAACATCTTCACCATAGATTTTTAACTGATTGACGACAGATATGACCCTATTCATGAAGGAATAAATGTCGTCTGTCTCCTTCATCTGCAGAATTTTGAAATCTCTCCTAGTATTCTGCAATTTAACAATATTAACTTTGGCCATACCTTGATAGCTTGTCGCCAAAGTTTCCCATGCTTCCTTTGTTGAAGAAGTGATCATTATATTTTGGAACACTACTCAGTCCACTCCCTGCTAGATAAGAAGCAATGCTTGTGCATTCTTCCTCTTGTATTTCTTCCATTGCTCTCTGTCTGCATTGCTGAGGGATCATTCTTCTGCGTCTGTTTGAGGTTCTGCAAACCCAAACTTGAAATGATCCCAAACATCATGTGATTTTAGCATGGTCTCCATATTAATGGCCCATACATCGTAATCCTTTCCTATGAAAGAAGGAATTTGTGGCTGAAAGCTGCTTGTAGCCATATTTCTTCGAACAAAAAATTCACTTCTGAAACCCTATTTTTTTTTTTTTTTAATTCTTTGCAAAGCTCAAAATAAGATAACCTTATAATAAAACCCTGTTTTATTATTTTTTATATAAAAAAATTTCTTTATATAAAAAGAATCTTATATAATAAGTCCTTTTAAAAAAAACTTATTATAATCTCCACTCATAAAACGAAATGTTTTCAAAAATCCTTTGAAACTTCCCTTTTAAAAAGAAAACACCTCACGTGCTTTTAAAAAAATATTTTTTAAAGAATGCTTTATGAAAAACAATAATCTTTTCATATGGATTTAAAATCTCACATATTCAAAAAAGCCTTACTGGGTTGACTTTGAAGTCGCTAACACTTTCTTGCTCCAATACGACAGCGTGCTAACGCATGCCTTGAACCAATTTCTCGTGTTAGTCCACTAATGCACTCCAAAACCGGAACTCTCCACATGCATGAAAAGCGTGATAAGTGTTCACTTGTAACGCGGTTCTCTACTATGCGAACCAACGTTATAACGATTTGCCTATGATTGAAAGTTGCGTTATGGCGTAAATACGTGGAAAAAAAACATTTTCGCTCACACACACGGATGATTTATGATCCATTTTTCTTCTGTTCTCTGTAACCTCACTCTGATACCAATCTATTGGATAGGCATAGGATTCAATAACACAATTAACAAAAGTATTTCTCACACAAAACAATGAGATACGACTCTTCAATTAATCTCAATCACTATAAATCACAATGTCACTCAATGAATACAATGAACCCGGTGAAGGGTATTTAACCTAAATTGACATGAACACATTCTCACATAGCTGAACTTGATCAACTCACTTAACTCACTCTCTAACTCACTCACCAAATCTATCTATAACTCAACTCAACTAATTCACTTAACTATTTGTCTAACAATGCATGCGGGAAGTAATTATATATTTTAACATGAAAGACGTTGGAAGTACCCCTGGTTCTTCGACTGAATCGTCCTGTGGAAATTTCGGTAGGTGCAATGTCTCTAAGACAATATCATAAATAAACTAATTTAGATGGAATTCTCTTCATCTTATTCATGTTATGTCTTTCCTTATTTCTCTGCCTCATCGTAGGAGGATTGACATTCCAAAAGTGGGCTCGAGCTTGGGTCAGAAGAGGGTGGCTGAGATTGAGTAGTGTTGTCGCTGGGAACGCTGCTTGGTAAAATCAGTGAACCGGTCCTCGAGAAAATGTATCTACTGGCATATACCTATTATGAATTGAAATGTAGTTACTTTGTAATGATGTTGCCTTGTCTTCTACCTATTCATTTCCCCACCTACGTAAGAGAATCTGTTGTTTTGTATGATGGGTAAACAACGCGCTATCGAACTGGAACTTAAGGATCTGAAACAACCACAGGGGTTAAGAATTCCCTGAACAGGCTGAAGGAAACTGACATTTCTTGATTACCGGAACTATCGATTTCAAGAAATTAGTCTTTGCAGAAGCTACAGTAAGTAGCTATTTCTCTTCAAATTTTGTCTGTCCAAAGAGAATTTCATTTTTTTCTTTCTATAGATAATAGTTGGGCATATTGTCTTTAAAGAGACAATGTCTTTGTTCCTAACTATTGTCTCTCTAGAGACAATAAAAAATTACATTCAAAGAACATCACTTTTGTCTCTTTAGAGACAATATAAAATAATGAATTTAGAAAAATATCTCACCATTGAAATAAATCAATATATAAAATATTTAATCAAAGATAAATTATAATAACTACAATATCATTGATTAATTCATGTTAATGCACGTTGGAATCGAACAACTGACCACGTGCTTATAATGCAGATGCTCTTCCATTGAGTTAGCACCCTTTAAAGAATTATGATTAGCGATGTCAAGGGACTCAACAAGTAGCCTTTAAAGAGTGTCTAGTCCTATTCACACTTCACTAAACTAGAAATTGTTCGCTAATTGGTCTTTCTCAATCATCGTCATGATTTTGTCCTACCTACCTGCCAGCCTTAGTCTTTTGAGATTACCACCAAAGTCTATTCTAGATTGTTTTTTTCTAAAAGTAATAGTATCCAGTGCCATTTTTGAATTAATATACATGATATTATTCTATTTCTTTTATGGCCACTTCTGTCTTTTATCTTCATTCTCTAATCTGGACACATTTTCCCATTGTTGTTTCAAAAATTGTCCCGTTGCTCTTAGGAAAAGCCTTGCCGGACAGTTATACACAAAATTTCTCAACCCACAAAATTATTCATAAAATAAATGCCTTACTAATATTACTAGAAAAACATATGTTTTCATTACGTTATATAAAAATGATTTTCTCACAACAACGGAAAATAAATAGTGTCAATTGTTACTTCTATAAAAAGCTTAATTTATAACCAAATATCATTAATGTTATAAAGAAAACTAAATCTAAGGGTTAGGCCTAAACATAGTATGAAACAAAGGTGCAATGATATAATATGATGATGTTGTTGTACTATAAGGTCTTCGGATTGTATCATACATAAAATGTTTCTATATATATATATATATATATATATAAACATTTTATGTATGATACATTATATATATATGTATGATATATATATATAATTTTGTAATTGGCTATCTTAACGACTGAGTTCCTTAGGAAGGAGGCTGAGCTTGTTTGAGGCTGGTCCGAATTTGTTTGAATCTTTTGTGGGTAGTTTCCTACCAGAATTGTGGCAGAAAGAAAGCCACAATCATGAGGGTCATTATATAATGCTTGGGCTCATTCTTGGTTGGAATTTCTACCCTATAGCAAGCTACAACCCTAACTGTGTGCTTCAAGAGGGCCATAGGCATAGATTTCCCTTGAAAAGGGACCGAAGGACTGATAGGAGGCCGCATGTCTTGAAGCTCTTGTGTTGGAGGTTGTGTCACTTGTTTTGAGGCTGGCTACTAGCCCAAATCAACAATAGAAGTATTTGAAAGGTGGTCATAGTCAAGCAAAAGTTTCGAAGGTTAGGACAAGGTGTTATAGCAGCTTTCTAGTAAACTTATTCCATCATATGTGGGTTGATCAACTTGAAGGAAATACATCATTTAGAAGTGATAGATTGATGTTGTAGCTTGTCATAAAACACTAACCTGAACACCAGTATTCATAATTTTTTTCTGCAGTATGTTTCAAGCTTAAGAGGGCACAAATTGTCCTCTACAAAATAACATTCCTGAGGCATGTTGCAGCTATGTATCTAAGGACAATTGATATTGAATCTCCAAATTATAAAGTCAATGTTGAACTTTAATTATTGTACTCTCCCTCGATATTAATATTAAGAAGAATTGATCAAGGGTTTTCCCCATCTTGGGGTTTTTCCCTTGCTTGAGCCATATCCTTATGTTCTCTTGTCTTGACTTGTCTTATGGATCTATTGTTTATTTCCTTTATTCATTTACTATTAGTTATGATTCATATGACTACTAATGGATATGACATGGTTAAAATAAATGGGCTAATATGAAATTCTGAAGTAACTGTCCTATGCCAAGAATATGCAATTTTAACATGGTATCAGAGCGCAAGTGAGGACAAGCCTAAGCACAAGAGAATGTAATCACAATGAAGATCCTAAGGTTTGGCATCTTATCTCTATAATTTATCAAAATTTACTAGAAAAGATAGTTCGATCTCATTTTCAAAGTATTATAACATGATTTTGGATTATGTGATAAGAAGGTTTGACAAACAAGGGCTTGTGTTATTGAAACACGGTTTGATCCACTTTTGAAAAGATCAATCTTTACAGGTAGTGTTTTTTTTCCTCAGAAAAAAGTTTTAGACATCACTATTTGGCATCACCAATAGATATTTAAACTTCTATATTCTTTGGATCACCAAAGTAATCTTTACAATGGTATGACTACATTTCAGCCTTATTCGTACCCTCTCAGAAATATGTTCAAACTCCAGATGCATCCTTTAAGGCTCATATTCATTAATGTCTCTATGTGAGTATTCTAAGTCTAATTGTTGTGATCATGCTGTGGTCAAATTGCTATTGCGGCACAATCCTTTTCCTTGATGTCATGAATTCACTTAGTATATATATATTTGACTGCCAAGAAGAATTAAGCCTACCTATACCAGTTCAAGAGCAAAGAAACTATAGTTAAATGGTCTGATCTCTTTCTTCAGATTTGGCTTGGAATATTTGTCCTAATTTTATTGAAAACTGGACATGGTAGCTTGCACAAGATTCCTGTGGAAAAAATCTAGATTCATATCCAACATATAGTCTTGTATTTCCAATTTGGGATCTCCATCCTTGAAATATAGTTCAATCTGAAGGTGACTCAAGTACGTTAGCGAATATCATATTCTCATCGAAACTTCAAAAATCGTTAATGTTATATATGCATTGGGGTGAAAATGTGAAGTTGGGTTACACTTTTTTCCCTTTGAGAAAAAAACATATTTTTTTCCTATTCTTCAACTTTCTGCAAGCTAAAACAATTTTCTTGTTTAGAATTTCATTTTACGATAAAAATAAAAGCTGTCAAAAATTTTATTATCTTTCTATTACTTATTTTTTGGAAATTTGATATACACATTTGATATGTCAACTTAACATTTCTTTGAGTGTGTGTTCTTTAACAATCAAAGGATTCATAAAAATTCATGCTCAAATGCATTGGCGTATTCTTTGAAAACTTTGTGTTTTTGAGAAAAAAAATGTGTTACAACAATCTAGATAGAGTCTATTCCAGTTTCGTTATATTTACGAAACCAACTGATGCATATGATAATTACTAGAATTTTTTGAGCCGTTCCAATATGAAAAAACTGCATATTTTTAATATGTTTCGGCTCACACAAAATTTCTTAACATATAAGTTATAAACTAAAAATATAAAAACTACACATTACAGACGACAAACCAATGTAATGCACCATAATTTTTTCCATTTTTTTTACAGTGTATTTTGGAAGATACATAATATTGATTTCACTAAATCATAATAACCTTTAGAAATTCTTTTCACCCATTTTATTAAAAAATTAATTAAAATTAGTAAATATTTACGAAATTTCGTAAAAGTTATATTTCTTGAAAGTAGATTGAATTCTACAAATACATGTCTTGGTTCCGAAAGTTAACTCATAAAGTTTCATGGAGTTTGATTAGTCCAATGTTGAAGAAATGTGTTTAGAGTCGAGATGATGCGTAATTGAATATGTGTTAGTTTGGGAAAAAATTTTAAAAACATCGGTCGAATTGTTTTTTGTCCTGATGGCCCATGAATTCTAATGACACAAAATTTCGACCAAAGTTTTTACAAAAGTTTGGCTGAACGTTTAATCAAATTTAGGTCGACTGGAAAATTCGATGAAGCCCCTCCAAAAAACATTTCGCAGCTATATAAATAGCCGAAAATGGAATCATTATTTTCACATAATTTCGCACATTTCTTCATTATTTTGCAAAGGACTTTTTTTGGGCTTAATTTTCAAAGGATTCTTTTTGGCTTAACATTCAAAGGATATTTTTTGGAGGTATGTGATACATTTTTTTGAGGTATCTAATATGTTTTTAGATGATTTTTGGGCTTAATTTTCAAAAGACATTTTTTTGGAGGTATTTTGTTTTTAGAGGTTTTTGGGGTTAGTTTTTTAAAGACATTTTTTGGACTTTTTTGGGGCTTAATTTTCGAAGGACTATTTTTAAGCTTAATATTCAGAGGACACTTTTTGGAGGTATTTTTTTAAGGGATATTTTTTTAGAGTATTTTTGGGGTTAATTTTCAAAGGACATTGTTTGGAGGTATTTTGTTTTTAGAGACATTTTTTTAGACGCTTTTGCGCTTAATTTTCAAAGGACATTTTTTGGAGGTATTTTTTAAAGTGACAATTTTTAAGACGTTGGGCTTAATTTTCAATGGAATTTTTTTGGAGGTATTTTTTAAAGTGACATTTTTTTAGAGTACTTATTTTGGGTTGAAGTGGATATTTTATAATGAGTTTTTCTCTAACTTTTTAAATGAATTTTTTTTGCAGGACTTGGAAGGAGATATTTTGAACTTCATTTCATTTTTAGAAGACATTTTTTTCTCAGATTTTTTAAAGTAAGTGTTTTGGGTTGAAGTATGTCTTTTGTGCAAAATGTTTAACATGATATTTTTTTTTTTTAAATATAATCTTTTGTGATGCTTTTTTCAATTGAGCTTTTGTCTAAATTTTTGAAGGAATTTTTTTGAGCTTTATACTCAATTATCATGGGAAATTGAAGGAATTACAAGATAAAATATGATCAAACAAGAGACCCCGAGGAATGTAGAGAACAGGGGAGAGAATATCGCAAATAAAGAGAGAAGAATGCTCAAATATTGAAAGGGAAAATCAACCTCAACTAGAAGTGGAAGCAGGTATGTAAATGTAAATATTATAAATTTGATATTTAAAATTTTCCTACAATACAAGAAAAAATGACATTGGTGAGGGTCATGCTTGTGACAGAACTTTAAGGTCTGTGACCAATGTCACATATGATGACGGTCCTTAAAAGTGTCACTGTAAGTGTATATAGTGATGGTCCTTTAAGGTTCATCACCAAATTCATTTTCAATGACACTTTTGGTGAGGGTCGTTAAAGACCTATCACTAATTCTCTCTTTGGTGACACTTCTAGTGACGAAATTTTAGTGACCCTCACCAATGCTCTTTTTGTTACTTTGGGTGATGGTCAAAAAATTTTCGTCACCATTGATAACTCCAATGAGTTTTTGATGACGCTATATGCCTGTTAATATATTTTTTTCAAAAGATAATGATTTAAGGCCATTATTGTGGAGTATTTTTTATGATATTTCCAAGGCCATGGTGGTTAGAATCAGTCAATTTTTTAAGAATTAATTAGTGTGTATCATTTCCCTCAAGTAATCACTAGTCGAATATAGTTTTCCTATGATTCAACACATGATTCATATCTATTAAGTTTACTATCTATCAAATTCCATTTAGATAAAATTCCACTAATGTGTGTAGGAAATATACTATTTAATACATAATCAAGCTCTGACAATTCTATTAAGGAGAAATACCTAACACTCGTCAACTATCTGGGCACACCTTAAATTAATGCTTTATCACCCACTAATATTTCTTATCACCTTGCATGTCTTGGAACATCTTTGTACCTAGAACATCTTGTCATGAAAATCACTCCCAAGCACATGGTACCATGTGCTAGCACAACATGGAACTCTCCTAGCATGTGTTGGCATGCATGTAGTCCCTAGCATGCCCTGGAAAACCTTGGTTGAATGCATTGAAATACATTAGCACTTGTCACACAATGCCACTTGGCATGTATTGGGACCTATTATTAGTGTGACTAGCATGCCCCTTTTGAAAAAGATAAAGTCTTGACTTATTAACCCTCTTATGTGTTCATTTCCATAAATTCCAGCTTGGTTCTTCCTTTTGTTTCCTTGACACTTCTTAACACATATTGACATACCCTGGATGGTACCCTGCACATCCTTAGCACCTAGCATGTATTAATATTTCTTAGCACTATTTGGCACATATAATTAGCACACCCTGGAACTCCCTAGCACACTTTGGCACTTCTTTCCATGCCTTGATATTCCCTAGCATGCCTTACCAATGCTTAGCATACCTTGTGATGCCCTCATTGGCATGACAACTAGCACTCATTAAAACTAGTCCTTGGCACATGTTCCTCATATTCATTAACTTCCATGAATTTTTACCTAGTGCTCCCTTAATTTTTTTTCCTAGTACTCCTTAACACTCCTCAACATGCATTAGCACTCTCTAGCACACCTGAGCACTCTTCAACATGCCATTCCACTTCATAGGATTCATAACACTCCCTGACACATATTGGCACTTGGCACGTGTTGGTGCTTGGAAAGTCTTAGCATGTATGGAACATGTTGAGATGCATTGGTATGATTTGACATGATTTAATATTAAATTTATTTGAGATCAATTTTTGGAAACTAGATGAGAAGAAACAAAGGAAGACTTGGCACTTAGAATGTACTAATAATTTGCACATGGCACCTATTGGCGCCTAGTGTTGGTGTGCCTAACATGCCCCTCTTAGAAAAGGAAATTGATGACTTATTAACACTCTTACGTGTTCATTTCCTTGTAGTTTAACTTTTTTCTCCCTTTTTTTGCCTTGACAGTCCCTAGCATGCATTGGCACACCCTTTCACATCTTGGCATGCCTTATCACTTGGCACACCTTATCATGTTTGACATGCCTTCGCACTATCTGGCACATCTTAGCATTTCATAGCATGGCTTGTCACTCATGTCCTCACAGCTAGAATTTACATTTTTTCACGACTTTGGAACCTAATAAAGTCCTTGGCTGCTACAGTTCATGTGAAAACATTGGCCTACTTCAATTGGAAGAACTTGACCAATTGCACCTACTACAAGTAGATTGTGCCTTGTTCACCTAAGAACTGCCTATAACTCATCTTATGCCACTCATGTCCAACCTCAACTTGTCCCACTTAACTATTTACTAAGACAAGGATCCCATGATCTAGCCATGGCCATAAAACAACTAAGTAACATAGCTTACATGAGAAATATTTCACATGTATGTTCAGTTCATATAAACAATAGAACATTAATTGAGAGTTTGAAAGAACCACAAGATTCACAAGGGACACAAGATATAAGATGACACAAGCTGAGTGCCCCAAAAATTATACACAACAATGTAAAATATGCAATTATCTAGAATAGTTTAAAACATGAGCATGTAGCCAAAGTGCACCACATGTCATATAAAAAAAATAACTAAAGGAAAAATAATGTTGTGCCAAGCACAAAGTGATCTCCCTTTGTATAAAATTGCTATGTCAAGCCCCTTATAACAACTATAGGCTTGCCTCCTGTAAATCCCATTCTAAGCTTCTCCTAACAAACTTCGTCCTTAGCACACTTGAATTCACTAACGCTCCCTGGCACACACTCTTATTTGTTCCTTTCCATGAATTTTGACCTAGTTATCCCTTGATATGCCCCGACACTCCCTAAAACTCTAGTTAAGCATGAATTGACATTGTATGACATGTGTTAGCATGTATTTTCATTCCTTTCCTTTCCCTCACCCTCCCTAGTTTTCATGCCCTCACAACTACCCTTACTTAATTTTCAACTTGGGAAGCCAACCAAGCCCTCACTTGACTACAAAAGCTTGACCAAGATATAGTTACAACAACTAGACTATGTTGTTGAATTGTGTAGCTTGGGAGGTACTCCAAAAGCCTAGTGAGATGGATTTGTGTGATTTTGGTCACAAAAGGCTTTGTGGGAATAGAATCCAAGCAAAGGGATTTTGGACCCAAGATGAGGTTTAAAATATAAAAGAAAACTAAAAAGGAAAATTAATGTTTCCTAAGGTCTAAGTCGATAAAACTCATAAGTTGATCTAGAGGGTTCCTAAGAGGTCTAGGAAAAACTATTTAAAGAGTCCTTAGGATGAAGGAAATAACATAAAGTGAGAAGGAGCTCATTTTATCAAGGGGACGAAGAGAGATGTAGTCCTAGAGAGGCCATGATAATTGTCATGTCTTTCATTCATTAAGGTGCCTTGATATGATTTGGCATGGAATTGTCTAAAATAGTTTAAAACACGAGCATTCAGCCAAAGTGTGCCACATTTCATATAAAAATAACAGATAAAGGAAAAAAAGTGTTGTGCCCAACACAAAGTCTCCCCTTTTTTAAAACTAATTTGTCGAGCCCCTTATCGCAATCATAGGCTAGCCTCTTAAAAATCAAATTATGAACTTTTTCTAACACACTTCATCCTTAGCACACTTGAATTCACTGACACTCCCTGGAACACACTCTTATTTGTTCATTTCCATGCATCTTGACCTAGTTCTCCCTTTTGATGCCTCGAAACTCCTTAACACTCCTCAACATGCATTGACATTTTCTAGCATGTGTTATCATGCCTTTTCATTCCTTGGCATGCCCTAACCCTTCCTAGTTATCATTCCCTCACAACTACCCTTACTTAAATTTCAAATTGGGAACCCAATCAAGTCCTTGCCTGACTATAGGAGCTTGACCAAGTTACGATTACTACAACTAGAATATGTTGTTGAATTGCGTAGCTTGGGAGGTACTCCACAAGCCTAGTGAGATGGGTTTTTGTGAGTTTGACCACAAAAGGTTTTGTCGGAAAATAACCCAAGCGTAGGGGCTTTGGACACGAGATGAGGTTTAAAATCTAAAAGAAAATTAAACAGAAAAATAATATTTCCTAAGGTCTAAGTAGATAAATTTCATAAGTTCTAAAGTGTTTTTAAGAGGCCTAGCTAGGAAAAGCTATTTAAGGAGGCCTTAGTATGAAGGCAAGAACATCAAGTGAGAAGGAGCTCATTTTATCAAGGAGGCTACGAGAGATGTAGTCCTAAATTAGGTTGAGTTATAGGGTTGAGTAAGCGTTGCTAAAGGGAGGCCATGATCATCCACCAAGAGTAAGATCATTGTGTGAGGGTTCACAAGAATGTCACATACCTTAATGGGTTCGAGATAGGAAGTAGGATGCCATATTGTTGGTTCTCTTAGGATAGATAAAGCTAAAGAGAGGTGACTCATGAGAATTTGGGCATGTGATTTCAGTGGTGTTTCTGTGTTAAGTCCGCATCAAATTTTGAAATAGTAGAGAGGGCTGAGACCCTACATTGTGGTGGTTACTAGGTTGCAATGTCTGTGATAAAGACCAACACAAATGGAGGAGGGTTTGCACTAGAATTTAGGGATAGAACAGAAGTAGTCACAGGTGTAATATTGACTGAGGTAACCATAGTTTGAGGGTCATAGAGATCTAAAGTTCAAGTCAAGATTCAGTCAAAGAAATGACTAGAATCTATGGATCCATATGAGCTAGGCCGAGTCCCTTATGGAGGAAAGAGTTGTCTTTTTTTGCTATGGGTGGATATGGTTCGTTCTAAAGCAATTAGAATATAATTTTATAGGCACTTGACAAATATTAGCATGCACTTGGATGCCTTGGAATGAATTAGCATGGTTTAAAATAAAAATTATTTGAGATCAATTATTCACAATTAAGAGAGAAGTAATAGAGGATAATTTGGCACTTAATACATGCTAGCACTTGGCCCTTGGCATGTATTGGCACTAGTGTTGGTATGCCTAGCATGCCCATATTGGAAATTTAAGGTTATGAATTATTAACCCTCATATGTGTTCTTTTATTTGCATTTTAACTTGGTGTTCCCTTTTGTCACCTGACACTCCTTGACATGCGTTCACATACCCTAACACCCGACACATATTTTCATGCCTTAACACATGACATGTCTTGGAATTCCTGGCATGCACCGACATTCCTTAGCACAATCTGGCACATGTTAGCACACCCTGACATTTACTTGCATGCCCTAGAATTCCCTAGAATGCCTTGTCACTCCCCCCTTGGCACGCCTGACACTCGCTAACACTCCCTCACACACCCTACTATTCATTCATTTCCATTCATTTTGACTTGATGATTTATGTTTGATGGGGTGCATGTTTAGAAAGATTTCCATTAAGAGAATAAACAATGACCACACCATTACTAACATAAGTAATTCTGATATTCTACTTGAATGACATTAGGAAAATGCACAAGAGATTTTAATAATTTCATTTTTAGGGTTTTTTTAATGGTGTGGGAATGGTAAGAAGTGAGTGGTAAATATTTTGATTGTATTTCTCATTAAAGTGCTTATCCTTATGATATAATCGTCTTGAGAAAATGACACCCTCGTCATGCTTACCCTCCAACTCTTAATCTTATCAAAATAAAGGCCAACTTGTACAATGAGGGAAGGCATGTTGGTCTATGGTGTGCTAAGTGACTCGGTGAGAGTGTTAATGTACTATGAGAGGGAATGAACCATTTAATTTGTGTCCTCTATGGATGACATGTTGTAGGTGTGTTTCATGGAACCACAAGGACATTATAAATATTTTGTAAGCTATAGCCCAACATAATCAATGCATTGAGGGAAATCTATGGAGAGGGATCAAAATAAATTATATGAGTGGGTCCACCAAAAAATATTTACTAGAGAGTGAAACCATGGTGATCAATGCCACACATGGAGTCTTTTGAGCTAGGCATATTTTTTTCTAAAAAATTGTTTGGAGTGTCACTGAATTGGTGGAATTCTCAAACTCATGACATTGTAAATTAGGTATGAATTTTGTTGCTCTTGTTATAAAGGCTAAGGTTTGCAAGGAGAATATAGGGTTTATAGGGGTTAGGGGAAAAGAGGCATCAATTTCTAGCTCTTTGATATACTAAAGAGTATGGATGATATGAGTAGTTGATATGGATTATATGACATTGAATCCACCTTGAGATGGAGGTTGTTATGTGTCAGAGAAATTAAGGAGATGGCGGTTAAAAAATTTCTCTTTTCATGACATAATCCTGTGATGTTTTGTTATTATTATTTTTTCTTTACATTTATCTTTTCTTATCATCAAGAATAATTATAATGAAAAAATATAATAATACACAAGATGTAGGAACATGCCAGGGAAAAACCCCACTCTTTAGGGAAAACCCAGACAAAATTCTTCCTTCAATAGACTTAATATGAGATGACCAAGACCTTCAGACTATAGACTTCCTCCATCAATTCATCCCTTCACTGTGTTAGCACCAAGATCTCCACAACACGAATATCACCTTTGCTTGCACCTAAACTCCATCCTCATTACCTTGACTGAGTTTGAGATAGGCGCAACATAGCACCGAGCATCATTACTGAGAACATCGAGCATCATCATAGCATTGAACATCATAACTGAGATCACTGAGCATCTTCATAGCATTGAGTATCATATCATAGCACTAATTATGTGTTATATCTGTGTTTACACCGAGGCATTCATGTTTTTTTGCAACGTCGTAGCATGGAAGCTACCTCAATCATAGCATAGATGGTTACCTAAATTTTGTGATAGGTTCGAGACCTTATCCTCCAACACTAAACCTCTGATCATGATCCCAACTGTATCTTTGGTCCAAAACTTCAGAGATGTCCAAAATTTTGTGGTATAAATGCAAAAATATACCCCTGTATATATAATTGTTTCCCATAGTTATTGAGACGACATGATAGTGTGAAGTGTTGTGTCTTGATTTGAGCTAACTTGAAGACTGATTGAGGCCGACTTAAGGAGGAAAAATTGATGACTTGTATCACTTGACTTGAGGGTTTTCTTTGAAGTAGATTTCTAGGATGATGACCTTGAAGAAGATGACTTAATGGGGGAGCCTTTTGACAACCTAATGTTACATGATTTAAAAGCCCAAAAATTGTCTCTCCAAAGAGAATTTCATTTTTATATTTCTATAGATAATAGTTGGGCATATTGTCTTTAAAGAGACAATTTCTTTGTTCCTAACTATTGTCTCTCTAAAGACAATACAAAATTACATTCAAAGAACATCACTTTTGTCTCTTTAGAGACAATATAAAATAATGAATTTAGAAAAATATCTCACCATTGAAATAAATCAATATATAAAATATTTAATCAAAGATAAACTACAATAACTACAATATCATTAATTAATTCATGTTAGGGCACATTGGAATCGAACCACTGACCACGTTCTTATAATGCATATGCTCTTCCATTGAGCTATCACCCTTTAAAGAATTATGATTAGCGATGTCAAGGGACTCAACAAGTAGCCTTTAAAGAGTGTCCAATCCTATTCCCACATGATCAATAAACTAGAAATTGTCTGCTAATTGGTCCTTCTCAATCATCGTCATGAGTATGTCCTATCAACCTGCCAGCCTCAGTCTATTGAGATTAGCACCAAAGTCTATTCTAGATTGTTTTTTTCTTAAATTAATAAAATCCAGTGCCAATTTTGAATCACTGTACATGATATTATTCTATTTGTTTGATGGCCACTTCTGTCTTTTATCTTCATTCTCTAATCTGGACACATTCTCCCATTGTTTTTCCAAAAATTGTTCCATTGTTCATAGGGAAAGCTTTGCTAGACAGTTCTACACAAAATTTCTCAACCCACAAAATTATTCATAAAATAAATGCCCTACTAATATTACTAGCAAAACATATATTTTCATTACATTATTTTAAAAAAATCTGCTCACAACAATGGACAATAAGTAGTGTCAATTGTTACTTCTGTAAAAAGCTTAATTTATAACCAAATATCAATAATGTTATAAAGAAACTAAATCTAAGGGTTAGGGCTAACATAGTATGAACCAAATGTGCAGTGATATAATATGATGATGTTGTTGTACTATAAGGTCTTTAGATTGTATCATACATAAAAATTTTAGATATATATATATATATATATATATATATATATATATACATACACACACATAATTTTGTAATTAGCTATCTTAAGGACTGATTTCCTCAGGAAGGAGGCCAAGCTTGTTTGAGGTTGGTTCGAATTTGTTTGACTCTTTTGTGGGTATTTTCATGCCAGAATTGCAGTAGAAAGGAAGTTGTAGTCATGAGGGTCATTATATAATTATTTGGCTCATTCTTGGTTGGAATTTATACCCTATAGCAAGCCATAGCCCTAACTCTGTGCTTCAGGAGGGCCACAAGCATAGATCTCCCTTGAAAAGGGACCGAAGGATAGATAGGATGTCGCATGTCTTGAAGCATCTTCCTAGCATTGAGTAACATATCATAGAACTGATTATGTGGTAGATCTGTGTTGACACTGAGGCATTCATGTTTTGCTGCAACGTCATAGCATGGAAGCTACCTCAATCATAGCATAGATGGTTATCTGAATTTTGTGACAGGTTCAAGACCTTATCCTCCAAAATTGAACCTCTTATCATGATCCCAACTGTATCTATGGTCCGAAACTTCAAATATGTCCAAAATTTTGTGGTAGAAATGCGAAAATATACCCCTGTACATATAATTGTTTCCCATAGTTATTGAGACGACATGACAGTGTGAAGTGTTGTGTCTTGATTTGAGCTGGCTTGAAGACTGATTGAGTCTGACTTAAGGAGGAAACTTTGATGACTTGTATCACTTGAATTGAGGGTTGTCTTTGAATTAGATTTCGAGGATGATGACCTTGAAGAAGATGACTTGATGGAGGAGCATGTTTACAACCTAATGTTACAAGATTTAAAAGCCCAAAAATTGTATCAATTTAAATATGTAACAACTAAACTAGAATTCCAAAATTGGGACCTTAATCTAAATATGACCCAAGCATGAAACCCATGCTTTAATAAGTCATTTCATAATATTAATAAGTTCTTTTGAGAAATAAATTGTTAATGAAAACCGAACCTAGTTACACTCTTCAACATTATGACTCATAGAGCCTCATCCTTCTTCATGTTGATGAAAAACGTTTATTAGTTACCCCTTGGATAAGAACCACCATTTTGGTAAAGTCCTATAACTCTTCACTTTTCAACAATGTTCCCATATATTGTGCCCAAATTTCATAATTGTGTCCATTAAAATTTATAAGATCTAGCTTGAAACTCATAATGTTGACCCACTGATTTGAGCCTAGATTTAGTTTGCAATTAGAAACCTCAAACCAGTCCACTAAAAAAATCTAACTTTTTAAGAGCATCTACAACTTGCATTAGACTTGTAGGCAACATGCTACATCTCAAACCATTATTTTTAACACCATATAGGAGAATCGAGGGGTTTTTTGTATTAGAAAAATCGTATTCTAAAATAGAGGCGATGTCTAAATACATTGTTATAACACGTAAGAACAACCAAACATAGTTCAACATACTAAGAACTACATCTAAAGAAAAGCTTTAAGAACATGGCAATTGAGTCACATTTTCGGATGGCACTTCCACACCAAATGGTTTTAGGTCTAATTGGGACATTATATCGCGTGGACCCCCTGTATGTTGGCGAGATCCAACACCATCAACATGTTCCATGCTCTTTTATGCCTCCCATGGTTCCACCTTGAATATTGGAAGCAAAAACTTTTGGTTCTCCTATTTCAAGATAACACTTGGAATGTCTTCTAAAAGTTCTATTGTTGGGTATGGATTCATAAAGGGCTATATAAATTAATTCCTTTTAAAGTTGAGGGAACCTAGGTTGAGGATATTTTTAAGTCATTTGAAGGAGGTTTTGGGCCTAATTTCCTAGGGGATAGGGGACCTAAAGGGAAGGAAAAATGATAAATTGATAGGGTAACCCCAAACAATGGTGACAAGGGGATTAGGGGCCCCATTATCACAACCCATAAGCCATTAACCCATAAATAATGAATTCCCTATCCCCTCAACCTCCAAGCCATAATTCCTTGACCCCTACACTCATAACTCATAACCCATTAATCCATTGAACCATTAAATATTAACCCACTAACCCCTAACCTAGAATCCATGAACCCTCTAAGCGTTAACCCCTTATCCTCTTGATCAATGACCCTTAAACCCTAATCACTAACCCCTAAACAACTTAACCCTAACACCTAAATCCTCTAATTGGATAATTTCCGAAGCCTCAATTTGTATTGCTCACAATATATACACATCACGTTGAGATGGATCTTGTAGTGCTCTTCCACCTAAGGAGTTGGTAATGAATAGATCACTCATAAATAAAAGGCCTCTATAGCCCTAATGCATAAGGAGTGCACCCTTGATACAAATATTTTGTTTTCTAAAAAAACTCAATTGTGTCAATGTAAAACACTGTACATAAGATCAAATAAAATGATATTATCTACATAAATGATTTAAATAGCCTCACGTTAGCCATGAGTGGTGAGCCAGGGGGTGAATGTTGGGCATTATTAAAGTTATATCATGTTTAATTTCCTTTTACATCAGGAGGTTGTTCTCTAGTAAGGTTGATGCATCATCACAAGGGAGCATGACACATTTTTGTGGGGGAGCGATTAAAGTTGTAACACAATTCAAGTGACATACACCTCCAATGTAAATGACATTATTATATGTTTTTATCAGGTTTTTAGAGAGGTTATTTGTAGAAAATACATTCAGTGTACTTGGACTTCATATTTTCATGACCTCAACTCTAAGATGAATTTTTACTAGGAACACTTCATGCAAATGAGAGGGGGTGTTAATTTTTAACACACATACACACAAGAGCATTGGATATTGCCCTTAGATTTCCCTTGCTATGTTAGAAGTGGGTTTACATTGGCATCGAGTTGAAACTAGTCATCATGATATTCTTCTTCCCAATAACATATGCTAGCTTATAAATAAACACAAGATAGAGTTAGAGGGTCACCTCATTTATAATGAGATTTAAGAGACATTGTATTGTCTTTGTTAAAATTTGGATGGGTCGTTGTATACATTATTTAGATACATTTCTAGCTCTTTTTATGAGGGATGTCCTTGGATTTAGATCTTTATATAAGGCCTTATGTTCCCTTCCACATTTGAACTCTTTTAAGGGGGTCACCTCCTTCCATGTTTCCTTTCCCGCTTAGGGCAAAAATTGAGAAACCAAGATTCAGACTCCTTCAACTATAAAATTGGTGAGGCCTCATACTTCATCTTGTCCCTCAATGGGACATATTTCCTAAAAAATACTTTTGAGGATTTCCCATTGTAAATTGTATATTGGATGTCATAGGACCTATTACCCCGCTTTATATATAGATTTTTAGAGGAAATTTATAAATTTTCATTGCCATCTCAGCCTCTTGAATTATTGTCACATTGATTATTTTCCAGCTGAGGTACATGAATCTATATGTAACTAATGGATGTATCATTGGTTTGATGACACCTTTCCTTGGCCATCTATTACCCTAGGTGTAGGAAGAGGTTGCTTTAGCTACCACATTTAGCTTGATATGTACGCTCCATGTGCATATGATATCTTCAATGTGTATTATTTCCATTTTGATCACATAAGCACTCTATTCTAACTCTTGATGCTTTGGTTATAAG
Source organism: Pinus albicaulis (assembly GCA_034641835.2). Classification (NCBI taxonomy): domain Eukaryota; kingdom Viridiplantae; phylum Streptophyta; class Pinopsida; order Pinales; family Pinaceae; genus Pinus; species Pinus albicaulis. Next base: position 1,134,300,938 of record CM076574.1, read on the forward strand.
TTCTAAGCTAGATTATTCCATGGTGTTTCATAATTTTACTCAAAGAAGTGTGTCAAATTGATGGTTTGGGAATATTCTTGGTGATTTGAGTAGGTGATGATACACATCAACCTTAATGTAATCCTTATTTTGGTTAGTCAAATTTTATCCCATGTCATTCCATAGTAAATTCATTCATTTTCATCAGGGGACACCTTTATGACTAAGAATTCAATATATTAGTGGAAAATTAGTTTCCTTTTTGTCATTTGTGATGAAAGAAAATAAAAAATTGAAAGCCAAAATCATTAAAGATACACTATAATAATGTATCTATGTCTAAATTCTAAGGTTGAAGTGCAAAGTCATGTAAATGTTATATCTATAAGTTGTTCCAAATTGATGAAAGCCTCATTCCCTAAGTACTATATAGAAGGAGAAGTAGAAGAAAGGAAAATAAGGCCCAATGAATGGTAACCCATGGTAATGAAACTGGAGATGTCAAAATGACAACTGAAACTATTGCTAATTGTTTCCTTTGAACACTAAATGAGTGGTGTGATGAGGGAAGTATCCTGAGTATAAATCAACTAGCTTCAGATGAATTCCAAATTCTTGAAATATAATAGCGAGAAAGGGTGGCCTTTGGGTAATATCTTGGGCGATAAGCTACATTCTCTAGTTCAACAAAACATCCTTGAATCCCATTTATTTCTATTTCCACCAACATCAATCTAATAGAAAAAAGGTAGAAACATAACATTGATGATATAAAATAAGTTTGGGTTGGAGAGCCAAGCCGAATGCATGGAGGGTTGAAACACCAAATGGAATGCAAGTGGGAGATGTTCCATTTATCTTCAATTTTTATGTAATAAAATTTTATTAAGAGGTATATAACACAAAGTAAAGGAGAGAGGATTTGATTGTGGTTGAACAACAAATGAATCACATATGCATTGAGAAGAACACCTTGGAGTGAGGAGCTTCCACTTCGTTGACAATGATTATGTTTATAAAGCTCATAAAAATTCATGGATGAGGGTCACATGTTAAGTTTCATAGGGTTGGGAAGTTAATTAGCACCATTGGGTGGCTCTAATGCATAGGGTTAAACGTAATCCACATTAAATCTGATTGTGGATCCAATACAATATCAATAATTTACTATTCCTTTGATTATTCTTCAAATATGAGGATTAGTTTAAATACCCATGAGAAAGGAATTCTCACATCCCTTGCACCAAAACTTGAAAAATATAAAAAAAAATACAAATCATCTTAAACCCATCTTTTATCTTTAATGATTTTTATTTTAATTACAAAATTTATAATTATATATATTAATTTTTTTTAATTAAATAAAAAATAATATTAAAAAAATTCATGCATCTACATTATGGTTAAACCACAACTCAACATAATTTGACTTGAGTGGGCCCTCATAGTTTTCCTTATTTATGTTGACTTGAGTAGGCCTTCACACTGTTCCCTAAGATTCGTTTGCTTGCAAAAACTTGTTATAAAAAACAATGGAAAATGAAAAATGATTAGCCTTGACGAATTACACCATTTCTACTATACAAATAATTTTAGGCCACCCTAGGGTTCACGGTTTAGCACTGCACAGATGAGTTCAATGGAGGTGGATAAGCAACATCTGGAGGAAGCATTTACAGTTCTAGATGCCCAAAGAGACGTTCTAGAGAAATGCACTCTCCAATGGAAGGAAATCACATACCACTATGCTTCAATAGAGATTTTTGCTGCAAAAGAAATTCAAAGAAATTGCAAAGAAGGGAAAAAATATGGAGCTCAAAACTAAAGAAAATAAAGAATTGTTGGACAAAAGGGAGAAATCAATCGAATTGAACGATGAAACATATCTCATATCTCACTCACTTAGAAGAGTAGAAGAGAGCCACCCTCGTGACCATTGAAAGTGGAAAGAGTGAAAATGGTCTCAATTTCCTCTGCAAAAAATTGTACGTAGAGGGTCTCTTTAAATTCATCGTGGAGCATAGACAAGGTGTTACCTTGCTTAGGGCTGTGCTACGTTCATTGTTGGAGAGTTATATTGATATTTCTTGACTGGTTTTATTTCCCTAGAGGGGTTTTACGACAAGAGTTTCAAGAAAATAGTGAAGGACTAGTTTTGAGAAAATAATAAAGGATTCAGGGCTGGCGAACCAGAGATGGGCCTATTATGTTTTGTTGGAATCATTGCTTCGCCTCCTGGAGAATCCCACAATGGGAGATGAGTGGTCCGTTGTGTCTCCAAGTACGAAGGACTAGGTGAGGGTTAGTGCAAATTAGTGGAAGTCGAGGATCGATGTTGATGTGAATCCTACCAATGTTTCCAAGCCATTGGAGGTATAGGTATTCTTGTAGCTAATGGCTACTTTCAACATTTCGGCTGAGTTTCTGAAAGATGATATTTGTAGGCTTGTATGGAGTATCATGGGGCAGGAAAGTTTCGAAGCTCTGTGGTGCTTTCGTGCTTATAGAGAAAATTTCAGGTTTGTTTCTACTAAACATTATCGGTTGTTTATGATGAATTGGTTATTTTTAAACTTCAATCTGACCTTCAAAGAACTTATGTGCTCTTTTTTCTCCATATGTATTGCCATCATTTTTCCATATATGGTCTAAAAGACCTGGTATAGAATAAATAACAGTACATTTCCAATGAGGATTTTTTCGTTGATGAGGTTAATGGATGGTCCATTCCTCTGGCTGTATCCTCAACTTCAATGTTGCCTCATAAATGGATGCTCCATTCTCCTATCAGTCTGCCTAAATTGTATGGTCAAATAGGTGAGGTTAGGTGTAATTTCTAGATAATTTACTATGAATATATGGAATGGTCAGCTATCCTATTGTAATCTCGTTGACTTGATTTTTCTGGTCATTCTTTGGATGGGATGAAACAAGTTGCAATTCCTAGATGATTTTCTATGAATGGAAAGAATAATAAACTAATTTTGTGGTTATTTCGTGGATATTTTATTAAAATTTTCTTATTTTATCACTATTGGTGGCATGTTTCTATGAGGGCTTCTAATGAAATAGTAGTAAAATTACTAAGGAAAGTGAATATGAAGCATCAAGGAGTACGGAAACCACAGGAATGCCCAAATCAATGCAATAATGTTTTGCTATTTTTTTTAATGATTCAAGAGATGTTACTTGTAGACTGTACCAAAAAGAGCAGAACTCTTTTTGGCTTACATCTTAAATGCAAGGGATTTTATTTTTCCAAGTCTCACGAGTGCTTGCACCCAGTTTCTCTTCCCATTAAAATTCATGCGAGGAAGGTGAGAATGTCACCTTGGTAGTAATTGATGAATCAATGGCTTGAACAATACCAATACTTATATTTGCTTTATAGTTAAAACTGAGAGCAATTGAGAATTGATAAAACCAAAGTTCAAATGAAAAAGTGATTTTATATAGAGAATAGTGTGCATTGTTTATTAGTAATTTCTCCATTGGTTTCCTCATGTCATTTTTATGTACTATATTGATTGGTTCATTATATACTACTTGATCTAGAATATATTGTTTTTTAGATATACACAATTCCATCTATTTAAGGGTTTACAATGTTGTGTTCTTGCTCCTTCTAATCTTGAAAATACATCCAATAGTCTAGTTCATTCCTTCTCTTTAGTATTTTCTTCCTTCAACTTGCTAATCATATAGATTCAGGCATTGAGCTCCTTGACCAATTTTCTCAAGATTTGTTCCAATAGTTTTTTTTTTGAATTTTCCTTTTCTCCACATTTATTGTTAGAACAAAATTGTTACTTGTTTTGGAGCTTTAGGATATCATAGGAAAATTTCAATTCCCTTGTAACTACTCTTCCCATTTCTATGTGTGGGAGGGTACATATTTTTTCCAAATATACCCAAGGCTTACTCTTGGCCCCAATTGGTTCAATCTAACCCACTTTCCTTGAGATGTGTGCAACAACCCTAACAGAAATAGGAGGAAAATGATGCGACCTAATGAGGAGAGGGTTCCTCCTTTAGAAAAGAGCCCAAAAAATAACTCATCTTGCCATAGATGAGCCAACAATAGAGAGATAACCAAAATAAGATACTCCTTACCTGCGGCTGACCATCCGTGGAAGACTCGGCCCTAGAACAAAATTTAACTCAACGACAGACCTTCCTTTGTCCTCCTTGAAGACCACCGCTACCTTAGTCATAGATCAAACCCTTATCATGTGTCAAAATGAGGGAGAAGGCTTTCCTGTTTATGTAATATGATGGAAGATGCATAGACGTGTATCTTGGGCTAATTGAGCCAACATAAGGTGAGGGCCAACCTTGATAAATTATGTGTGAGAGGATAAAATAAAAAATCCACTTTCGCTTGTCCAAATGAGACAAACGTTTTATAGATTTTGGTCCTCTTGAAGAGATGATTTCAATGCCGCAATTATCTTCCCAATTGGAGCTATCCAAAAATGGATTTTTTCCCTAGTTTCAAATTTTAACACTCTGTTGATGGGAAAATCTATCCGGCCAATAGCAAGGGATCTCCCCGGTAAAAGGTCCCAATCAGACCTTGAATCGTTTGGACTAGGGATCCCGTTCGGGGTGTGGGTCCAGCTACCACTGATTTCTCCTTTGCTTAGGGTCTCGCTTAAACTCTATAAAACAGTGGATACACACCTAATAAACTGATACAAGACATATGATTGATGCATTAAATGTACCTGCAACACTATGAGTAGCAAGAGGAAAAAATAAAGCATGAAGACCGAAGGAAATGTTGTTAACAACACTTCATTAGGTTCATGCTTGTAAGATGTTCTGACCACGAAGGAAACAATTCCTCATGGCAGGAACACCATTCACTTCCTAAAAGTTTTAAATGGTAACACAAATGCTAATAAACAAAGTCATCAGCGTTCGTTAAGAAAGTGAAATGAACTCAACCACCATTAACATACTCAGCAAACTGTTATACAACTGTGATGTGAATTGGAGATACAGTTCCCTTAATCTAAAGATGTTCAGAAAATGAAAACATAATACTCAACAGTGCTCATACATAAAACAATACCAGATCCAGAAAGGGATTTTTCAAAATGCTTGTATTAATGCTCAAATGTATAATCTAGATAATACAGTGTACTCAGCTCGAGTCCCAAACAAAAGATCCTTTTACAAGCTCCCGAAGGAGTATTTATAATACAAAACCTGCCCTTTGGGCTTCCTTGAATTTTCATCTTCCTAATCGTTGGGCTGCCTTGCGACCCAGTCTGTTCTGCGACCTGCGACCTGATTGGGTTTTGCGACCTTGCGACCTAGTCGCTGGGTCGCACCGTCGGGCATTTTGTAGGGGATGCGACTTGGCGACCTGGCAACCTCTGCGACTTGCGACCTTGGGAAATTCGCGACCTGCGACCTCAAGCAAATATGCGACCTGCGACCTTCGCAGATATGCGACCTACAACCTTGGGTAGATCAGCGACTTGTGGCCTCCTTTCAGTGGATGGGGCCAGGTGCCTTTGAACATAAAGTGAGTTCTTTGGAGGTTCGCCAGCATCTACTTGTTTTGAAAAGGTCCCCTTGTTTGCTGGGGAAAACCTTTGCTCTTATGTGCAAACATAAAGGTTCTTCGTGCAATAAAATAACATAGGTTACATGTCTCCATGATTGAATAATAATAATGCGAGGACATTTTAATTAATTTGCAAGAGAGAAAACAATAAATTTAGACCCCTGTGTGGTCAAGACTTTGTCATCAAAGAGAATGGTGTAGGCTCTCCTTGCGCCTCTTCAACTACTGTAAATGCAGATTAGTATGGTTGTAGACCGAGTTCGAAATGTAGACTCAATTGATGGGAAGTGTCGGCTTGGTCAACATGCTCCTTATGTTCTCCGTGACATCCATTATGATATGCACTAAGAATACTGCTTTCATGTTCAGCAATTTGTACCAAGACATTAATGAGGGGAAGGCCCTTCGAAATGGGGTTCAATCTGAGGGATGATCAAATGATTAAGCATGGAGGGGAAAAGTGATTTTATTAAATATTATTTTCCAACTCTTCAGATGTGCTCATGATCCTGCATGTTGACACGACGAGTGAAGGTGAGGGCACTGCTCCTTAGTGAAGTCGCAGGGTTGCAACGTAGTGGGGGTCGCACTGCCAGCTCATTACTAAGCTTATACGACCCAGCGACTTGTGGGGAAATGCGACTCAGAGCTGCCCTTCGAAATGCGTCTTTGCAGAGGTCGCACAAATGCATTGCAACCTATTCTTCAGTGTTGCGACCCAGCGACTTGAGAATAGTGCGACCTATTGATTTTTCATGAAGTGCGACCTCATAGAGGTCGCACGGTTGCATTTTCCAGTCCGTTGAACGTTCACCCTACTCCTTCAATGCAGTATGGGTTTCGAATGCTCAGCTTAGATTTAATTTATGGCATGATGAATAGTGTGGCTGCGTGCCTCTTGGGATGATACTGCGCAGAACCTAAGCGTAGCCATGACTTCGAAATAGTTGCAAAGATGAGCCACACACAGGTATTTGCTTTGTGGCAATGCCTTCACCAGAAATAATTCCTCGGGCTGCTGATAAGGCCTGCAAATTATGTGTAACTATTCACACTTTGAATATAACCAAGCTTTGACCTTCGACATATATGGGCTGGATTCGTAACTTCGTTGGTGCCTTGGAGACACAGTTGGAGGCATTTCAGACTTACAGGTCGTGAAGGTTGCGCTGGACGCAGCGTATTGCAGAGGGCGCATATTTTCTCAGCGTTTTAATTTTCGATGCTAACGCAACCAGAATCGAAGGGATTCGACCCTTTTCCCGCACTGAATATCAACCAAGTCGAACGTTATTACTGCTTGCCAGAGCTGAGCGGCTCAGAAGGGTGTCAGATCCTTGCATGTCGGGCTTTATTGCTAATGCAGAGGGAACGATCCCTGAAAATCTGTGTGTCAGCGACCTCTCTTATTATCTTTCATGCATGGAAACCTGCGCCGGTGATTATCGTTCATGCATGGAAACCTGCGTCCATAATTATCGTTCATGCATGGCAACCTGCGTCCGTGTAGCATGGCATGAAGAGTAGGATTTCATTCTATCCAGCTCACCGTGAACACGTATCAAGAGCTTTGATGGGGTATGGGACGTGTGGACGATCACTATGGCGTATGAATCTGTGTCTTCTAATGAAATGGTTTACAATCGTGTGTGTTGTAACCTCCTCCAGCAAACGTAACTATGCACTGTTTATGAATGGTCATATTACACACTTCTGCATTTCATGTGATTATAACCGCACGATAGTTATTCTATCATTGCCGTCGTAGACCTGCTACAAGGTTTGAATCCATGTTTAAATGTGCATTTTGACCAAATATTATGTATCTGCTCTAAAGAATAAACTCTTCCATAGCTCTGATCCGTGTTTAATCATACGTTTGACCGTTGTATTATATCCACTCCAACGTTCACCGTAAGTTGAAAATTTGACCGCCATGTATATATATATACATTTACGTTGGGCTCCATGCAACGTAAACATTTGAACGTTCAATCGTAGTGATCGCATGGGGCCATGTGTAAACACGACTTTGGACCATCGTATATATATATATATATATATATATATATGTATATATATATCTGCTCCAAAACTTTTATCATGGGTTGAAAACCTGCCATCGAACCTTTGCGCCATGTCATGTGTCCATGCAGTTTTGTTGCACCATCTCACGTGGTTTGAAAACGTATGCTTTATCCCTTTCACGCCTTAGTTGTAACGCACCATATTTATTATGACATGTCACCATGGTTTGTCATACACTCCGCCCCATGCTTTAAACATAAGTTTGGATCGCTATGTCCGCCATAGAAATATTTAGGCCCATTTGAAATGTGTTTTCATATAGTTTTGATCCGCCATTTTATATGTTTTAGACACTACATTACTTTGCGCCTTGGTTTAATTATATGATATTTAAAACCATAGCCTAGGTCCATCGATTTTCACCCACCGTGTAGCTTAGGTTTAACAAATATTGCTTCCCAAAGGTGTGCTTAGATTTTTGAAATTGTGCCAAAACTTGCCAATGTCCCCATTACCTGAACCATCAAACCTAACAACTATACTTTGATGGGTGATGATGAAACTAAAAGAAGTGTCGGATTTAAAGCGACAAACTCTATAGTTCATCGTTATTCCCGAAAACAATTGAGGCCTATAAACTTGGAGAAATTGGATCATACTCATAGATCACTCCTACTTTGTCGATGTCAGTCCATACTTAATCACCAAATTGACAGTGCTGACCTTTTCAATGCTTATCAAGACGCATTTTGAACCCGTGAACCATTTCATTCAACTGTGGAAAATAGAAGAAACCCTTTTTGCTGTGCCATTGTCTTGCCAACATCAACATGTGCACTATTAATATGGCATCTCCGTTAATAACATGAGAAACCCTTGTCTTTTGATATCAACGGCGTTATAAGATTTTTTTGGTGGCCAGTGTTTCCTTGTTTCTTTGAGTGAATGAACACACACCACATCATCCTCCATCTGAAAATAATGTTGAATTTCTCTTCCACCTCACTTGTGGGTGAATCTTTGTCATCTACCTTAACCATGGTCTTCAAAGGTGGCCTTATGTCTCATATCCACCTAAGCGAGACATGTGGATGAATGTGTCATGGTTTACAGATGTGACCTTATCATTGAGCTTAATCTTATTCCCCTCGGTGCCATGAAAATCATTGATGAGTTTATCAGTCGGGGGATTGACCTGTATAAACAACATAACATTAATTAGTTCACAGTTATTCTTTGCTAATGGTGCCCCTAGATAAAATATATGAGACCAATGAACATAAGAGAAGTATTCAAACAACACGTTTAATGACCCATGGCGAGGGAGCTAAGAATGTACATCCTGAGTGCACGAAAAGTTATTATTCGAACGTATGTTGGGTGGTCCCTCCCTCACATGGCGTGATTGTAGCAACAACATCTGATCATGATGGTCAGAAAGCTTATGAGGGGTTGGGGTTAGGCCAGCGGGATGTCACTAACTGTAGGTCGGGTGAAAGACTTTAACGCCTAAGCGAGCAGAGGGGGAACCCGAAATTTTAAATATACCACAAATTTTTGGGTGCTGTTGTAGCAGCTACAACAAATGGTGAACCACTGGTAGAATCGAGCATCTCTGTGAATATCACAACAATAGACCGAGTCCAGATAGTGATGCAAGGGAATATTGAACAAGTTCTGCGGAGACCCTTTGAATTACTTTGGCCTTTACAGGTATGCCTAGTCCTTGTGCCTCAGCTAGGTATCGCTAATCAGAAAAACATCAAAGAGAAAGCTCACAGACGCTAGTAGCCTGTTGATGATGTGAAGAGAAAGGCAGTGGGTTTATTATTTTCAGGATTTTTTATTTTTTATTTTAAAGTAAGTTTCTGGTGTTGCTCCACTACCAGCAGGCCTGGACAGTACCCCGGCAGAGTCACTTCAAGAAATCACAAACGTTGCTCCACTGCCAGCAAGCCTGGTCAGTACCCTGGCAGAGTCGTTGCATTATCTCTCTGCGCAAGAAGCCTTTCTCGATCCTTTACCCTTATTTGTTTCATGTGCTTGCAACACTTATTTTCATGTGCTCGTGGCACTTATTTTTCATGGGAAGATGAGGGATCCTGACTTATTTTACGAGCAAGAGAGGTTGTTTCTTGTTTTATAGAAACTGAAATATATCCTGATTTGGGTTTTCCCTTGTGCCAAACCTTCACATCCCATCTACCACAATAGGCGAAGCGCGCAAAACAGATCATTAGGATGTCCGAGACCATGCTGGGCACAAGGCTTAGGCTTACGGGTATGGGCCATTCAAACTCATTAGGTCTCCCACAAACAACTGGCTTGTATCTCCCTGGCTAAATAAGTTTAGACTCATGGGCGTCTTGTTGAGACAATGACTTTGATAACCCGTCTTGAGTGAAAGCTGCCTCTTGAGATAGCCACCGCAACCTCACGCAAAACAATGGGGTTACTATTTCAGCAATTGGGGCAAAGCAAGACCACAATATGGTAGGGCTTCAATGAGGACTCATGAAGTGGCAGGTGATATGCTTAAAAATGCTGTAAGGAAGAGAGCATATGGCACAATGTAATTGGCGAGGCTCAAGATGAAATGCACTCCATGTGCGAGAACGATCCACCAGTTGTAGTTGGAAAAGAGGCACAATACAAGCAGTGATTATTTATGCAGCAACAAGCAACTGAAAAGGAAATGAGTAGAAAATACTTGTAACATGATGATGCCTAAGATATTAATCGTAACAAAATAGCAAACACACTTTTAAATTATAACATAAAAATTTGGCAAGTAAACCTAATTAGCTTTGAACTAAAATTTTTATTAACAGGTTCTAGCTAGCCTACACCTAAACCCTAGTTTAACCCATGAGGTGACCGGGTTATCTAAAATCAGTTTTCCAGTGTAGCCACCGCATTAGTTCGCATCCTGCAACGACAAAAATGATCAGGATCAGAGCTAGTATCCAAAAAAGTGCAGTAGTAACAAAACTTACCTGAGGAGCAGGTGCAATGGTAAGACGATCATAGATACTTACCAAAGAACATGCCAAAATAGATTGTGCAAGCTGAATCCCACTCTCACCTTGATACACGGCAATACATTCTTGAAACTCAACATTTATAAATGACCTATAATTAGTGATGCACGATCCTGGGTCTGATGGGCGCCAGGTAAGCCATTTCCTATTTGTAGGAACATCCACTGGATAGGGTTGGTCGAGTTGATCGGCAATCTCATCATGGTGTTGAGGACCATCATTTTTATGGAATCGAAACAATAAGCATATGCTAGGTGAATTATGAATGCTTGTGCATCCGAGTGCAGAAACCCTAGTTTTGAAAACCCTAGTTCGGGATTGCTCCTGGGTTTGGTCAAGGGTATGAGGATCCAAATCCGTGTTTAGTGGATCCTGAAATTCCTCATTGCCTTGAACAAACTCCGGACCTTCGAGCAAGGGAATTTCCAACTTTGACTTCTTGGCGAGATCAACAGGCGAGTAGATGTGATCATGGATTGTGGTGGGTTGCAGAATGTCAGTGGGCTTTGTATCAATTTGGTCAAATGTTTGCACACTGACAGATTGATAATCCAAAGTATCAGATTCTCTAGATTTTCCAGGGTGGGGTGAATTTGATGCGGTTATGCTGGGAGGAGCATGGTACTTGGGGATCATCATTTGAGAAACGGTCGGCAGAAGCTGAGCCGCTTCGATTTTTTGATGGGTACTTGAATCTTCCTAGAGCGAATCATCGAATTCTGGTGTCTCCATATGGTCGGAAAAAAGCTGCGAGTGATAGTCCTTAGCAGTATGATGGAATATGTTTTCAGATAGCAGGGATCGTTGTAACCATTGATTTGATCAAGTTGGGTACTTGGCAAGTTAGGCTCCCCGTGAGTTACCAGCTGGGATGGGTCAATAAAGAGGACATCTTGAGGTTGCCCAAACAGGAAATTGCTCCTATGGCTGTCTAAAGATTCCGAGTGAGAACGATCAGATCTAAAAGATTCATCGATTTTAAATTGTGATTGTGAAACACCATCTGCGTGCTTATGATTGTTACCAATACCAGTATAAGGAAATTTTGAATGTCTCGACGAAATTACTGCTGTGGCAGGATCGAGAAACAGATCGGGGAATAATGAACGAACATATTGAGTCGCAGGGGCATTAACCATACAAGGCTTCCCAACACGCACATTCGTGTCATTCCGAGAAAACAATGATCTGGCAAGCCCTGTAAGGGAAATGACTGCATCCGGGATAGGAGTCGATTCATAATATGTATGTGAATCAGATTTAGGACTGTGTCCAAGGAGACATCGAGTGGGCTCGAGGTAGGTTTCATGAACCGAGAGAGATAATGAGCCACTATGGTTTTCAAACTCTGATTCGACATGGTGCGTGAAAGATTCAAAGTCTGAACAACCGTTGGCTTGCGGGTCGTCATAGAGAACACTAGGCTCAGGCTGGGTTGCTAACTGAAATTGTTCAAGGGAAATGAGAATCACATAGCTGAACTGTTCCCTTAACAACTTCCAATTGACATCCTTTTCAGGGAACTCAAAACAATAATGAACAAATCTGATAGAAAATTCATCAAGAGGTTCTTGAGGTTCCATTCTGATGTCATTTAACTTTATTAAAATGTTCTGAAAATCATACCTGTGAAAAGCTTGTTGTAATTCACTGGCGATTTGTTCAAATGAATGGATGGAAGCTTCTGGCAAGGTGCAGCACCATTGCTTAGCATGACCTTCGAGAGTGAGGAAGAAAAGAAAATAAATCAAACCTTCATTTTCAATTTCGTAGCACTCTCCAAAGTCACAAAAATCTAAAAGGTGTCGGGTCATGGACACCCCATTTTCACCATCAAATTTTAACTGGGACAAGTGATACATAAGTTCATCGGGGATGAAGTATCGAGGCTCTAAGGGCTCAACTTGTCATCTGGCCCTCCTTCTAGCACTAATTCTGTTGACGGGAAAATCTGTCTGGCCAACAACAGGGGATCTCCCTGGTAAAAGGTCCCAATCAGACCTTGAACCGTTTGGACTAGGGATCCCGTCCAGGGTGTGGGTCTGGCTACCATTGATTTCTCCTTTGCTTAGGGTCTCGCTTAAACTCTATAAAACAGTTGATACACACCTAATAAACTGATACAAGACATATGATTGATGCATTAAATGTATTTGCGACACTATGAGTAGCAAGAGGAAAAAATAAAGCAGGAATACCGAAGGAAGTGTTGTTAACAACACTTCATTAGGTTCATTCTTGTAAGTTGTTCTGACCACGAAGGAAAAAATTCCTAATGGCAGGAACACCATTCACTTCCTAAAAGTTTTAAATGGTAACACAAATGCTAATAAACAAAGTCATCAGCGTTCATTAAGAAAGTGAAATAAACTTAACCAACATTAACATACTCAGCAAACTGTTATACAACTGTGATGTGAATTGGAGATACAACTCCCTTAATCTAAATATGTTCAGAAACTAAAAACATAATACGCAACAGTGCTCATACATAAAAAAACACCAGATCCACAAAGGGATTTTTCAAAATGCTTGTATTAATGCTCAAATGTATAATCCAGATAATACAGTGTACTCAGCTCGAGTCCCAAACAAAAGATCCTTTTACAAGCTCTTGAAGGAGTATTTATAATACAAAACCTGCCCTTTAGTCTTCCTTGACTTTTCATCTTACTAACCGTTGGGCTGCCTTGCAACCCAGTCTGTTCTGCGACCTGCGACCTGATTGGATTTTGCGACCTTGTGACCTAGTCGCTGGGTCGCTGGGTCGCACCGTCGGGCATTTTGTAGGGGATGCGACTTGGCGACCTGGAGACCTCTACGACTTGCGACCTTGGGCAATTCGTGACTTGCGACCTCAAGCAAATATGCGACCTGCGACCTTGGCAGATATGCGACCTACGACCTTGGGCAGATCAGTGACTTGTGGCCTCCTTTCGGTGGATGGGGCCAGGTGCCTTTGAACTTAAAGTGAGCTCTTTGGAGGTTCACCAGCATCTACTTGTTTTGAAAAGGCCCCCTTGTTTGCTGGGGAAAACCTTTGCTCTTATGTACAAACAGAAAGGTTCTTCCTGCAATAAAATAACACAGGTTACATGTCTCCATGATTGAATAATAATAATGCAAGGACATTTTAATTAATTTTCAAGAGCGAAAACAATAAATTTAGACCCCTGTGTGGTCAATACTTTGTCATCAGAGAGAATGGTGTAGGCTCTCCTTGCGCCTCTTCAACTATTGTAAATGTAGATTAGTATGGTTCTAGACCGAGTTCGAAATGCAGACTCAATTGATGGGAAGTGTCGGCTTGGTCAACATGCTCCTTATGTTCTCCGTGACATCCATTATGATATGCACTAACAATACTGCTTTCATGTTCAGCAATTTGCACCGAGACATTAATGAGGGGAAGGCCCTTCGAAATGGGGTTCAATCTGAGGGATGATCAAATGATTAAGCATGGAGGGGAAAAGTGATTTTATTAAATATTATTTTCCAACTCTTGAGATGTGCTCATGATCCTGCATGTTGACACGACGAGTGAAGGTGAGGGCACTGCTCCTTAGTGAAGTCGTAGGGTCGCAACGTAGTGGGGGTCGCACTGCCGGCTCGTTGCTGAGCTTATGTGACCCAGCGACCTATGGGGAAATGCGACTCAGAGCTGCCCTTCGAAATGCGTCTTTGCAGAGGTCGCACAGTCGCATTGTGACCTATTCTTCAGTGCTGCGACCCAACGACTTGAGAATAGTGCGACCTATTGATTTTTCATGAAGTGTGACCTCATAGAGGTCGCACAGTCACATTTTCCAGTCCGTTGAACGTTCGCCCTACTCCTTTAACGCAGTCTGGGTTTCAGATGCTCAGATTAGATTTAATTTATGGCATGATGACTAGTGTGGCTGTGTGCCTCTTGGGATGAGACTGTGCAGAACCTAAGCATAGCCATGACTTCGAAATAGTTGTAAAGATGAGCCATGCACAGGTATTCGCTTTGTGGCAACGCCTTCACCAGAGATAATTCCTCGGTCTGCTGATAACGCCTGCAAATTATGTGTAACTGTTCACACTCTGAATATAACCAAGATTTGACCTTCGGCATATATGGGCTGGATTCGTAACTTCGTTGGTGCCTTGGAGACATAGTTGGAGGCATTTCAGACTTACAGGTCGTGAAAGTCGCGCTGGACACAGCGTATTGCAGAGGGCGCATATTTTCTCAACGTTTTCATTTGCCATGCTAGCACAACCAGAATCGAAGGGATTCGACCCTTTTCCCACACTGAATATCAACCAAGTTGAACGTTATTACTGCCTGCCAGACCTGAGTGGCTCAGAAGGGCGTCAGATCCCTGCATGTCAGGCTTTATTGCTAATGCAGAGGGAATGATCCCTGAAAATCTGTGTGTCAGCGACCTCTCTGATTATCTTTCATGCATGGCAACCTGCGCCTGTTGTTAGTGGGAATATTTTGTCGTAAAAGATCACTTTAGCTAGGCATACCAAGTAGCCCTAACATCAATAATGGCTGCAAAATATCTTTAAGTTTGCTGCATAAAGTTAGATCTAAGCACAAAAGACATTAAGCAGATAAAATGAAAAATGGCTTCATGCATCCAATGGACAAGACAAGAACAATATATTTAAAAAGAATCTTATATTATATTAAAGAATGGGGCACCTGAGAGGAAAACATGAAAGGTGTTTTCCGGTTCTCCTCAGTGGGATGGGTTCTTGGAAGTCCTCAGTGTTTCAGATATAACATTTCTCTCTCTTATGGATGTGGAAAAGCAAACATGGAACTCAATGGGAGTTCACAAAAAAAAATGGAAAATGGTGACCAAGAGAAGATCCAGAGTGATCTAATGCAATGGAGGTGACTAATGAATGGGGAAAACCCTCCTATTTATAAAAAAATATTGGGGCAGTCTAGAACTCAGTGCATGAATAAAATATTGTTAATCGAATTCTAGAAGCACCTTTTAGGAATATTTTATTATATTTGTTGGAGGGAAAAGGGTTCTTGACTTTGGTCAATTCCTTTATTTATAAATAATAAATAAATAAATGATTTATTTATCATATTAGGGGAATGATGGGAAAATAATTAAATAAATAATGTTTTATTTAATTATTTATGGATGATTTAGTCAAATTTAACTAAGAATATTATTTAAATAATGATTTAAATAACTTGTTCTTAGGAAATAATTAAATAAATAAGGGTTTATTTAATTAATTTATTTGTTTTGGGTTAAATATGACCAAATAGGTTATTTTATATGGTGAAAGAAATTTTACTTGGGGTAAAATTGGTCTTACATGGTGTACTTGGGTTCATCTAATAATAATAGGTTAGATGACCAAAAAAATGGTGTAACAGATTGCCCCCCAATGTACAAGTGTTAGGAGCAAATCGTATGACCGAAGTACGTTGTAAGAACTCAATCACTAGATATCAAAAGAGAAGTGAGAGAGAGAAGTGTAATGTAGTATGATGTGGTAAAGGACTAGACCCTAAGGAGATGAGACTTACAGGTGCAACAACTCTCTAGTGGATGAAGTGGTACTTGTGCTAAAGGCGGCGGGGGAGGCATACCTATGCCCGCCGAGAAAAAGTACAAAGAATAAAGCCCCCAGAAAACCACGGAACACGATAATGAAGTATGTTCTGGCGTGAACATGAGCCAGGTAAATAACATGATGAATCCCACATACATGCGATGCCTGGAATAATCGTCAGGACTTATACAATAATATGGTAATACATGAGATACAAATACACCCAAATTCCCCCTACACATGGGGAAGGGCTCGCAACATCTGACTGATACGTGCAAATCGAAGAAGCGTTGCAAGCAGTGGAGGCTGAGATCATCAAATGGGAGGAGCTGCATCAGGGGCGAAAATGAAGTCTTCCGGGCATGTGGGGGGCTACCTGCAAGGCCACCCCCTCATGAGGGTTGATACATCTAACACATGCCCGGGAATCACCAATAGTTGCTGCTGCATCACTGGACGATCAAGTGTGTAGATCACGATCATGTTGATAGGAGCTCGAACCAAGGTACACTGCCCCCTAGACCTGGCTTCTGGAATAAATGAGCTGATGTCGACAGAAGGAGGTCCGCCATAGGTGAGGAAATAAGGGAAACCTATCGGAGCCACGGGGAAAATAGCAGAGTGACGACCAAGTAGAAACTAATGATGATGATGGAATGAGAGGAATGGAGGAGTGGTTGGACGACTTCCCTTGTTAGAGCATTAAGTGGATGAATGGCTTGGCAGCGACGGACACAATTTCGTGAGGGATAGTGGACAGGGGTACTGAAGGCCATAATGTGTGACATGAGAGAGGGACCAAGTAGGAAAGGATGGAAGACTATGGTGGGGTACAAAGGGACTCGGGGTGGACTCCATGAATGTGCTGGTGACTCGACGCGGATGCTCCAGAAAAGGGCGACCTGATGGTGCTGCCTCATAAAACGGGCCCAATGGGGAACTGTAAAAGCATGAGTACAATAGGGTAACTCATGATGAAAATAAACACGAACAAGGACGAGTAAGGAGGAAAACTAGTGCCCCAAGTACAAGTGTCGTAAGTGAAGAAATTCGGTGAATAGACCCTTCATGGACAAAATGTGTCCTGGTGAAGTATCAAAACATAAAAAACTGACAGATACCCATTTGAGTGCTCGGTGAGATATTTCCAATGGTACGGACGGTGTGTCAAACGGGGCTACGGTTTGGTCACAGCAGGCGAAAGAAAAAACAGGGGTTTTCTTCTAATAGGGTGTTTTCCCTCCAAAATCATTCATTTGCTTGTGTAGCTGTGGTGAATGGGGAGAGGAGAGACGGCCCTAAATCTTGTGGCGATCGTAGCGGACAAACCAACCGTTGGAATTGTGATCCGTCAGTTGGAGGTAAGAGGCCTAATATTAAGCTTTGTTTTTGATGGATTCAAGTTGTAGATTAGGGCTTGAAATCTCAGTAAGTGCCCCTAATTCATCCTTACGGTCGGGTCGCACTTTTTGGGGCAAAAGCTGCGACCTGGGACGTAGGTTTTGGCTTGAAAAGTGCGACCTGGCCCAAGTTTAGCCCAAAAAGTGCGACCTGTGAGATGTGGGGGTTTTAGTGCTGTTATGGGCTAAGATTCTATGTTGTTGTAAGTTAACTCAGTTTTGTTGATCTGGAGGCTGAAAAAAATGATGGTTTTGTGCAGATATGGAAGATCTACGGATCCAGTGGAGAGAGAGAGACTTAGGTATATTACGGACGGAGATCCAAGTGGATCAGGGTGTCCATCATACGTTGGCCAGGTACAGGGTTCTGAAGTTTTTGGAGAACCCTTTGATGAGGGCAGGAGAGCCCTTGTTAGCCTGGATTATCAGTTATTGGGATCCAGATAATGAGGTGTTTATAGTGCAGGGGCATAGGATCGAGCTGACAGTCCAAGATTTGTTTTTCTTGACTGGACTCCCTCCATTGGGGATGGTGGGGAGTACGCAGCCAGTGTTACCACGGGGGCATAACATTATGGAGTTTTTTGAGCGTCATTGTCGACCGAGTGTCCGAGTCAAAGGGACTTGGATATCGATTGGGGATCTAGAGAGGTTTGAGACCCGGGAAGTGGCCGCAGCAGTGTTGCGGATCGTGGGCAGTCATACGCTCCATCACATCACTGGAGGGCAGATGATGATTGTAGAGAGTGTGTTGGGTGGGACCTACTATGGGTGGGCCCAGATGATGTTGGTGTCGCTGAAGCGACAGTTGTTGCTATGTAAGTGGGAAGTGAATCATGATTGTGCGTATGGGACAGTATTGTGCTCTTTCTTCTTTGAGAGGATCCCGACCATACGACCTCATATACAGTTGCCTGATGGGGGCCCGAGAGAGCCCCGGAGGTGTCGATGGGGACGACTACTGAGTAGAGGAGGAGGGGGGGCAGTCGGGAGGGTGTTTCGACCAGAGTTCTTTGCCCATTGGGATCAGATGCTGTTATACATAGACAACTATCCCTATAGTGGGATGAGTTATTGGGGAGATCCAGACTTGCCACTCCCACCTGGTCGGGTATGGGGACCGGATGGTAAGTGACAAGAAACTAACTTTTTATGTTCCTTTTTATAGTTTGTGACTAGTATTCATGGTGCTAATCCTTATATTTTTTGGGATGCAGATGTAGCTCCGGTAAAACCGGCAGGATATATGGGACGACCAGCAGCAGCAGGTGCTACAGGCACAAATGGATCGGGGACAGGACAGAATGAAGAGATGGCTGCACTGGTGGAGGACCTCCGTCGTAGATGTGAGGGACTGTTGACCGGTGTGTCGAAGCGTGGTTGGCAGGATTTAGATGACCTATACATAGAGCTGTGTATTGGGCTCCCCTCGGAATGGCGAGGGATCATGAGACGCATGGCGATGGTCGGGCAGACGGTGCGTGATCTACGAGCTGTGGGAACAGAGTCGTTGGCTCGGGATCCTCCAGAGAGTGATTAGGTGTGGGGCAGGTGGTGCCCCCTAGTAGTGATGTAGGGGCAAGTGGTGCCCCCCATTTTTGTAGTATTGGTTTTTGTAACATGCGATGGGCATGTCATATGTTTCAAAGTATATGGACTTTAAAACACATGTTATATATATATGAGTTTTATGTGCATTGTGTGGATGCTATTGTCTTGTGTGTGATAAATTCCAGTCGAGAACATGGTTTGTGATTTGATCTACGTAGTGATTTTGATCTCTTGGTATGTGGTGAAATGTAATGAATCTAAATTCATGTATCAAAATTTTCACTCATAAATATTTTCTAAACAGGAAGGGGTTATCCACATGATAGACACCGTTAAGTTGTAGGACAACAAGCGGGGAATCTAAATGAACATGCAGATGGAGGATGCGGTGAGACAGGGCATCGACTAAGAGACCATGAACTGCATCATATTCAGCCTGATTATTGGTGGTTGTACCAATGCAGACTCCATTTGCAAGGACCAGGGTATGCAAGGGGGTAAAGATGGCCCATGCTACGGAAGCGAGATGACGGGAATATCGACTGGCTCCATCGGCATAGCCCAAATGAGGTCCGAACGAAAGGGCCAATGTAATAGTCTCATGAGTCAGGAAAGGGGAAGGATGAAACAAAGGAGGGCAGTGTGAGTAGAGGATAGACCTCCAATGACGGCTACGGGAGGGAGCAGTTTGGGTAGGAAGTCTAGGACTCATAGGTCGACGAGGAGGAGAGGAAGGAGGATGATGGGAGGGAAGGCGGGCACTTAGGTTGCGACGAACAACGAAGATACAGATGGTATGAGCATGATGAGGAGAGGGAATGGGAGGGTCAAAGAGACCAGACGATGCTGCAAAGGTACCGAAGTCATCAGTATGGGAAGAGATGCACAGATACAGGTCATCACGGGGAATGAGAGAAGAGCAAGTAAAAAGAGAGTCAAAAAATGAGGAACCCGTGTCTGGAGGAGAATCAAGCAGAATAGGCGGAGTGAGTTCAGAAGGAACGTACTCCGGGGAATGTGCGGATGATGATAGGTATAGAAGAGGAGCAGCGGGGTCAGACATGTCAACATCAGGGGGAGGAATGTCAATGGTAGCAAGGGGATCCTCAAGTAGACTGCACGCATACTGAGCAAGGATGGGGGAGGCGGATTGATTTTGTTCAACCTCGTACTTTCGGATGACTTCTAGAGAGGCTTGGTAATGGGTAAGGTGAGGAAAATGGTGAGAATAATGGCCATGGACACCACAGAGAGCACAGGGTTTTTTGGTGTGGAGAGTCTTCGGGTTCTTGGCTACGGATGAGGAAGAAACAGAGGTTCAGGGATCGTAGATTCAGGGAATGCGACTTTAACCATGGGTTGGATACGGGGCAACTCAGGAAAAGTATGGGTGGGATGATCGATACCATCACACAAGGCACAAGGCTTGGTGGGTGGGGTTGGGGTAGGGTCAGGTGCGGTGGCCTTGTCATTGGATGCCCCTTGCGAGTTTTTCGTTTCTTGCCAGTAGCTGTCGTAGCATGAGGAGGGTGCTGCGGAGGGTCTAGGGGTACTGTGGTGGTGGAAGCAGCGAAGGGAATCGGTTGCACTGGTGTCACGGCTATGTATGGTTTGGGATGGCCTGGTGGGGTCTCAGCTGGAGGAGTAAGATATCATACCGGGATTCCCAAAGTTAAATTAGGTAGGGAAATGGTGGCCATGACGGGGACCGAATAGACGCCGGGGGGTGGGCCAATGAACGATATTTGATCGGTAGGGTAATGACCAGGGGGTATGGCTCCCATATGGTGGAGACTTGAGGGAAATGACTCAGGGGGGTGGGAAGAGTCAGGTGAAGAAGGGTCAGTTGGCTAAAGCAAAGGGCTAGGAGCAGGAGGTGGGGGGCGAGATGGAGGGTGCTAACTAGCCGTAGCAGGCTGCGGAAGACCAGCCTCAGACGATTGCATCATGAAAACATTAGTTGAGCTGGGGTCAGAGACCGGAGGAGGGGGAGGACCAGGAAAAGTTTCGAGCAAAGAGGAGTCTTTGTAGACGCCAGGGGAAACACTGGTCAAGGAATCAACCGTTGGTTTATTTGTGACAGTAGAGATGGTGGACTTGGGGGAGGTTTGAGATTTTGGTTCATGGTAGGTTAATTGGTCAATGGTGACAATCTTTCCATTATGAGGGAAGAACATCTTGCGGTGGACTGCGGATGGGACGGAAAACATGGCATAGGTGTAACTACGCCCCAAAAGGATGTTATAGTCAAGAGGGGCATCGATTACTTCAACGTCGACACAAAAAATCTTGCCGGCAAGGGTAATGGGATAGTTACGGAATAGACAAATGGGTTGGGAGGCATGGCCATCCCACGCACGAAGGGTGATGGTGGAAGGGGCCAGTTCAGGGGATCCGAGTTGTTTCCAAACCGAAGCGGACATTACGTAGGTAGATGCCCCCTCATCAATAATACACCGAGCAACATTGGAATTGCGGATCTTGACTGGGATTTGGAAAGAAACCAAAGGGGGAAAAGGGGGAGGTTCTGACTGACGGGCATCGAAAACAATCAATTGGTCATCAGCAGGATCTACAGCACCCACGGCGGATAATAGAGCCTTCTTTTGAGAAGGACACGACTGGAGGAGCTCTAGTGTTGAAATGGCAGTCGGAGAGTGGGCCAGATCATCTACTATGCTGTATGAATGGGCAGCTTGACCGGAGGCAGCATTTCGGCATAATGGTCCCTTAGGAGGCTTGGGATGACTCGTGTCTTTGGGCAGAGGGAGTTGTAAGGGACCATTTGGTGTCGATAGAGGATGTGTAGGACCTTACAATGGAGACTTGGGGATAGATGGGACGGGAGGTGTGGAATACTGACGGGACCGAGTTTGAAGGTTGAGGTCGACGGTGAGAGGAGGGTCAGAGGCCATCATGAGGATCTCGTAATCAGTGGAACTGGAAGGGGAAGATTGAGTGGTTACTTAGGCATGAGGAGGTTGAGTGGCCATGAATCCTTGTTGAGGGAAAGGATCGGTAAACACAGCGGGTGAGGAAGTAGTTGGAGTGGGCGGGATAGGAGGGGAGGAGTGTTGCCCCCTCACAGTGGTTTGAGAGTCCCACATCTGCCGCATTTTTGGTAATAAAGGGAAATCGTGAGTGTAGTGACCATAAATTCCGCAATAAGAACAGGGCTTATTGGTGTGAAGCGGCCGGTCGGGCTTGGGTTGAGGGCCCTGTGGCAGATTGGTGGGGGAAGAGTCAATATGGGAAGGAGTGGATCCACGATTACTAGAAGAGGGTGGGTTGCCTTGTCTCCTTCTTTGAGAAGGAGGAAAATTAGGTGCCCCCTGTTGTGCAAATACTTGCCCTAAAGGGGGTAGTAAGTGCGGTTGCAGGGGTGGGGAAGGTAAGGGAGTGAGTGGTCCAAATGCTGGAGGAGACGGGACACCAGGTTGCAGATATGGATAAGGAGTAAGGTGGGCGGCAGTAAGGTAAGTAGGACAGTGGGCAAAAGGAGGAGGCATGCCATAGCCTGAATACATGCTACCTGGCGAGGAAAAAATGCCGGAGGGGCTAGCCCCTGGGGGAAAACCATGGCCCGAAGGAGGTTGCGCAGAGGTATGCGACAGAGATCCAATGATACCGTCTGCAGAATGAGATGCCCTCGAGGCATTAGGGCCACTGGGTTTAGGAAGGTCAGGAAGGACGGTATAAACATAACCAGATTGGGAGTAGATAAGGTCATACTTTAAGGATATTTGGAGGGCGGCTTCTTTGGTTTGGGGAAAATGGGATGCGACATATTTGCCTATGGGAGGTAGGAGAGAGTGAAGGAACCAGTCCATGTAAACCCGATCTTCAAAGGGGGGAGCGCGACACAAGCTCCGTCTTCGCCGCCATTCTTGGACATGAGCAGAAAGGCGGGTGGAGGAGGATTGCTGAAAAGTGGTTAAGAGTTTAGTACCAGTGTCATATTAGAGGGGGAGCTGGAAATAAGATAGAAAGGCTTGGGCAATGGTCACAAAGGTGGTATGGGAAGAGGTGGCTTGGTCAACATACCATTTAGAAGCTTCGCCGGTAAGCGTGCGTTGGAACAGTCGAAGACGGATGGAGTCATTGGTGATGGAATTGGAGGAACACCACATATGGAAGGATCGGATATGGTTGGAGGGATCCTCACTAGAAAGGCCTTAGAACTTGGGAATGTCAGAGGGGAGCTTGGTTGGCATAGCAGGCCAACTAACATTGTGGCGGATAGGGTCTTTAATCAGCTCATTGAATTCGGGGATACTAAGGCCGGCCATATAAGGGAGTAATGGGGCAGTCGAGGTAGGTCCTGCGGTTGTTCGACTAGAAACAAACCTAGCGGTAGTACTAGGGTTGCTGCTAGTAGTAGGCCCTGAAGTAGACATGGTGAAAGTGACAGGGGGAGAACCAGAACTAGGGGGAGAACCCAAACAATCAAAGAAGAGTCGGAGTGCGGACTCAGGGGATGACTTACTCTATGATGATGGGAAGGAGGAAGTCGACCAAGTGAAAACTGAGGGTGAAGGCAAAGAAGTCTCTGGGAAGGGTGCCTTGGGGGTGCAATGATGACCGGAAGAAGAAAACCGACAAGGGCAGGAAGGGACACAATCAAGTGAGGTCAAGGGTAGAAAAGGTGCGGTGATAATTGATTTTAGAGTCTTTTCTAGGCGGTGTTAACCAGGCGCTTCTTCACTTAGGGTCAGTGTGTGGCGTGCATTAATTTTAATTGTTTAAACCCAGATGTTTTGAGAGTAAAATAAAAAGTGTGCTGCGTAATGAAAAAGAAATCTACAGTAAATAACACTGAAAGAACAGAAAATTAACAACTAAAAATGCAGCAAGCTAACCCAAGGAGGCGGGTCTCTCAAAACTAGTCGATAAGAGGGAAAAAAATAGGCGAAGCACGCTAAAAATAGGCCAATAGATCTAAGGGCTGGAGGGACTGGGATCTAAAAGGTAAGTCTGCTGAAAAGTGGTGTAGAAAACAACAAAGAGTCAGAGGCAAGGTTGCTGCGAAAGCGGAGGATACCAGCTAAAAATAGAAGGGGCAAGGCAATGGCCTTAGAAATGAGCCCAAACAACACAATATGAGGTGTGTTGAGAGGGGAAAGAGCTGATCTAAAGGGATCTGAAAAAAGAGGTATCAGATCTGAGAAAAATAGGGTTGAAACGCTGTAAATGCAGACTTTTGAAACAATAAAGACTCATCCACAAAAAGTGGAGGGTACTAGAGCCCGAAGGGGCAAGATTCCCTCTTAGTTGAGTGAAGCAGATTAGAAACAGGTCCAAACGGGCAGAGACGGAGGCTGGAAAACCCTGACAGAAGCTTCAGACAAACCCAGAAAAAGTGTTGAAAACTTTGCAGAAAAAGTGCAGGTCGCAGGTTCTGACCTGCTTTCAGTCCAGGTCGAAAGTTTGGGGCAGAAAAGTGCGTCCTGAGGCTCAAGTCGCACTTTTTGGGCCAATAAGTGCGACCTGCAGATCCGACTGTCTCGACGGCAGATTTCAGAAAAATTTTGTCGTCTAAGCTGCGGCTGATGTCTGTCACCTGCGCAATAAGGCCAGAAACGCACAGAAGTTAAAAATTTGACTGTTTAATGGTTTTAGGGGTGAGAATCACCATGAAAACAAAAAATGGAAGAGAAACCCTAGGGTCTCAAACAGCTGGATATGCAGGAATAGATAAAACGACAGTGGTCGCGAAAGAAAACCTGTGTGGAGTCGCCAATTGTTAGTAGGAATCTTTCGTCGAAAAATATCACTTTAGCTACACATACCAAGTAGCCCTAACATCAATAATGGCTGCAAAATATCTTTAAGTTTTCTACATAAAATTAGATCTAAGCACAAAATACATTAAGCAGATAAAATGAAAATGGCTCCATGCATCCAATGGACAAGACAAGAACAATATATTTAAAAAGAATCTTATATTATATTAAAGAATGGGGCACCTGAGAGGAAAACAAGAAAGGTGTTTTCTGGTTCTCCTCAGTGGGATGGGTTCTTGGAAGTCCTCAGTGTTTCAGATCTAACATTTCTCTCTCTTATGGATGTGAAAAAGCAAAAATCTAACTCAATGGGAGTTCACAAAACAAAATGGAAAATGGTGACCAAGAGAAGATCTAGAGTGATCTAATGCAATGGAGGTGACTAATGAATGGGGAAAACCCTCCTATTTATAACAAAATATTTGGGCGGTCTAGAACTCGGTGCATGAATAAAATATTATTAATCGAATTCTAGAAGCACCTTTTAGGAATATTTTATTATATTTGTTGGAGGGAAAGCGCTCTTGAATTTGGTCAATTCCTTTATTTATAAATAATAAATAAATAAATGATTTATTTATCATATTAGGGGAATGATGGGAATATAATTAAATAAATAATGGTTTATTTAATTATTTATGGATGATTTAGTCAAATTTAACTAAGAATATTATTTAAATAATGATTTAAATAACTTGTTCTTAGGAAATAATTAAATAAATAAGGGTTTATTTAATTAATTTATTTGTTTTGGGTTAAATATTACCAAATAGGTTATTTTATATGGTGAAAGCAATTTTACTTGGGGTAAAATTGGTCTTACATGGTGTACTTGGGTTCATATAATAATAATAGGTTAGATGACCAAAAAAATGGTGTAACACTTGTGATTATCGTTCATGCATGGCAACTTGCGTCCATAATTATCGTTCATGCATGGAAACCTGCGTTTGTGTAGCGCGACATGAAGAGTAGGATTTCGTTCTGTCCAGCTCACCGTGAACACGTATCAAGAGCTTTGATGGGGTATGGGACGCGTGGATGATCACTATGGCGTATGAATCTGTGTCCTCTGATGAAACGGTTTACAATCCTGTGTGTTGTAACCTCCTCCAGCAAACGTAACTCTACACCATTTATGAATGGTCATATTACACACTTCTGCATTTCATGTGATTATAACCGCACGATAGTTATTCTATCATTGCTGTCGTAGACCTGCTACAAGGTTTGACTCCATGTTTAAACATGCATTTTGACCAAATATTATGTATCTGCTCTAAAGAATAAACTCTGCCATAGCTCTGATCCGTGTTTAATTATACATTTTACCATTGTATTATATCCACTCCAATGTTCACCGTAAGTTGAAAAGTTGACCGCCATGTATATATATATACGTTTACGTTGGGCTCCATGCAATGTAAACATTTCAACGTTCAATCGTAGTGATCGCATGGCGCCATGTGTAAACACGACTTTGGACCACCGTATATATATATATCTGCTCCAAAACTTTTATCATGGGTTGAAAACCTGCCATCAAACCTTTGCGCCATGTCACGTGTCCATGCAGTTTTGTTGCACCATCTCACGTGGTTTGAAAACGTATGCTTTATCCCTTTCGTGCCTTAGTTGTAATGCACCATATTTATTATGACATGTCACCATGGTTTGTCATACACTCCACCCCATGCTTTAAACATAAGTTTGGATCGCTATGTCCGCCATAGAAATATTTAGGCCCATTTGAAATGTGTTTTCATATAGTTTCGATCCGCCATTTTATATGTTTTAGACACTACATTACTTTGCACCTTGGTTTAATTATATGATATTTAAAACCATAGCCTAGGTCCATTGATTTGCACCCACTGTGTAGCTTAGGTTTAACAAAGATTGCTTCCCAAAGGTGCACTTAGATTTTTGAACTTATTCCAAAACTTACCAATGCCCCCATTACCTGAACCATCAAACCTAACAACTGTACTTTGATGGGTGATGATGAAACTGAAAGAAGTGTCGGATTTAAAGCGACGAACTCTATATTTCATCGTTATTCCCAAAAACAATTGAGGCCTATAAACTTGGAGAAACTGGATCAT
Source organism: Pinus albicaulis (assembly GCA_034641835.2). NCBI lineage: Eukaryota > Viridiplantae > Streptophyta > Pinopsida > Pinales > Pinaceae > Pinus > Pinus albicaulis. The sequence goes on from CM076574.1 coordinate 1,134,327,962, forward strand.
ACTCATAGATCACTCTTACTTTGTCGATGTCAGTCCATACTTAATCACCAAATTGATAGTGATGACCTTTTCAATGCTTATCAAGACGCATTTTGAACCCGTGAACCATTTCATTCAACTGTGGAAAATAGAAGAAACCCTTTTTGTTGTGACATTGTCTTGCCAACATCAACATGTGCGCTCTTAATATGGCATCTCTGTTAATAACGTGAGAAACCATTGTCTTTTGATATCAACGACGTTATAAGATTTTTCTGGTGCCTAGTGCTTCCTTGTTTCTTTGAGTGAATGAACACACACCACATCATCCTCCATCTGAAAATAATGTTAACTTGTTCTTCCACCTCACTTGTGGGTGCATCCTTGTCATCTACCTTAACCATGGTCTTCAAAGGTGGCCTTATGTCTCATATCCACCTAAGCGGGACATGTGGATGAATGTGTCATGTTTTACAGCTGTGACCTTATCATTGAGCTTAATCTTATTCCCCTCCGTGCCATGACAATCATTGATGAGTTTATCAGTGGGGGGATTGACCTATATAAACAACATAACATTAATTAGTTCCCAGCTATTCTTTGCGAATGGTGCCCCTAGATAAAATATATGAGACCAATGAACATAAGAGAAGTATTCAAACAACGTGTTTAATGACCCATGGCGAGGGAGCTATTAATGTACATTCTGAGTGCACGGAAAGTTCTTATTCGAACGTATGTTGGGTGGTCCCTCCCTCGCATGGCGTGATTGCAGCAACAACATCTGATCATGATGGTGAGAAAGCTCACGAGGGGTTGGGGATAGGCTGGCGAGATGTCACTAACTACAGGTCGGGTGAAAGACTTTAACGCCTAAGCGAGCAGAGGGGGAACCCGAAATTTTAAATATACCACAAAATTTTAGGTGTTGTTGTAGCGGCTACAACACACTCCCTCTCAACTAGGGAGAATTCCACCTGTCAATATATCCATCATGATGCCATCAGACATTATATACCATCTCAGTCATCTCTACTCAGCTCTGCTGAACCATGAAGTAATAATGAAGAAGAATTGATCGAGAGTGAGTCACAAGACATTGCCACTCTCCACTGACACAAGTCAGTCTAGAGGTAGAACCTTAGTTGATGCCAGATCAAGATGTTTGAACACCATGCATGCTAGCATAGAGAGTATGGCAATACACGATGCGTCCATCGGTAGTGCTATGGTCTCTATTCTCATTTCCCAATTCATTGGCCATATGAGAGATACTTCCCATGAGTCTCAAACTACATGGGTAGGATGTTGCAAGAACATCACCAGGGAAAGAAATATCACATCCCACTCATAATCACACATAGGGAAAGGAGAAACCACATCCTACAAACACACATCTCAATCACATGTAGGGAAAGGATGAACGTCATCCTACAAAACACATATCACAACCACATGTAGTGAAATGATGAACCATGTCCTAAAAAATGCATATCACAACCATATGTAGGGAAAGGATGAAACAAATCCTATGAAACACATATCACAACCATATCTAGGGAAAGGATGAACCACTTCCTACATATATTACAACCGCATGTAGGTAAAGGATGAACCACCTCCTACTGGTATGCAAAAACACTGAGAGTAAGGAAAGGATGAACTGCTTCCTACCCACATGCAAACCAATAATAGTAGGAAAGATCCTACATGGGGAAAGGATGAACCACATCCCAACTACATGTCCATATGTAGATGCTTGAATGCATCTCTCACTGGGGTATCCGTAAGAGAAGGTGAACCACTCATCTTGCTTATATGTCATAGGGGAAGGTGAACCACTCACCCTACACGCATGTGCCCACAATCACGAGGGAAAGTGAACCACTCATCTTACACACATGTCATGGGGTATCACAGGGGAAGGTGAACCACTCACTCTGTACACAACGCACCATAAGGGAAAGGTGAACCACTCACCCTATGGTCGCTCATAGTTTAATAAGTACCCCAAGCCCCCAGGAGCTCCCAAAGCTCAATGTTCAAGCGAGAACCTCGTAATAGAGTCTAAACATGATTCTAGGCTTCTTTCTAAAGAAAGATAATCATTATCTTATAGTGATAAATAGGAGAATCGTTATCTGATGGAAAGTAATTAAACATTATATCTCCCTCTTAATGTTGGGAAAGAAGGCTTTATTATAACCATTAAGTCATTTTCAACCTGCTATTAATCCTGTGGTCCATGTGCTCTAATTATGCAAATTAGATCATTAGAGTTATTTAAACTCAATGGTCATGCCTTGGTCTCATAAATAATTGGACAAGAAAAGTTATCAGGGATTTTATAGCTCCCTCTGAAAGTGGATTATGGTCCTTCTTCAACCAAGAAGAAGAAATCTTCCCATGACATTATTTCTAAATAATTGTATGATCCTTTATTACTAGATGAATACTATCAACGCATCAAATTACTCAAACCATAATGAGGAGTCTTTCTCATTTGGGCATTCTAAAGAACCATTCTTTATGAGATTGCATCTAGGCTATTGAACCCAAAGACTACTTCTTGTCGAGATATAAAATCTGATATGCATCATTGCATTTTTTTCTAGGTACCTCTGTTTTTCATGCTGATAAGAAGTGATACAAAGAACTTGATTGGATTTCCTTCAAGAATAAAAGCTCCAGGTGAGCTACACTTAAATCCAGAGGGTGCTGAAAAATCTTTTACTAGCAGATCCCAACAAATTATTATAGTAAATATCGTGTAAAGGGATAGGCTATCGAAATTCACATTGGTCTTGTTCACAACTTTGATTGTGAACAAGATCATTAATCATTACATCACATCATCATGGCTATGGAACTGTACAGGACAGAAAAAATACCATAGAGGATGCTGAGTTGAATAAGCTAAGAAGCCATACATAGGATAAAACCTTACATAGCAGGATTGATGTCATATATGATGAAGAAATCGGAAATATTTATAGGTAAGGGTTATGTCCTTAACTGATAGCCTTAGGTTTCTATTTTAGGAATACTTTTCCTCCTTATAACAAAGATTCTATTCTACTACTGAAGTTTCCTAAGGCTGTATATGAGATTTCAATTTTTCTTTCCAGAACTATAAATTAGATGCTTACAAAAGTTTTCATTTCTTTACATCTGAAGCTATTGAAAAACTGAAGATTTCCTCAAGATGGCTCAACTAGAATTGAGCTTTCTTGGTGTAGGTCATAGATCTCAATCATAAACATTAGACATCATCATGTATCTTGGTAGAATGAACAAATGTATTAAACCTTTCGAGCTACTGTTGAAATCTGAAAAGCAAGGCGATAGGATTTTAGTAACGACCAAGGCTTCCTTTGCACATAGAAGGCTTGACTCCGTTTTCTTTTAGAGATTCCTAGAATAATAGGAGAACTATGCCTCTTATTTTCTTATACATATTGAAGAGAGGCAAATGTCCAAGGTCATGACTAGATCCAACTTAGATCAAAATTTCAATGACTTGTAAGGATTTCGAGCACCTACCAATTACCTTTTTCCAATGTTGATTGTAAGTATGTGTGCATGATGATGCCAAAATAGGATTTCCTGTAAATATGATGCCATTATTCCTTATGCATAAGGGATAGTTTATGTGAGTTTAAATGAAATTTGTCACTGTCCAATCGGAGACATCACAAAGTAGAGTTACTGTTAACATCCCAAGTATACTGTAATCACAACACCATAATGAGAAACATGGTCAAGATTACTGTAGGTTATATGATATCCAAATATCAAGGAAACCCGAGATAAAAGAGATAGCTATCAAGATTAAAATTATCTCTTATTCTGAGCACTAGGTGTCATAAAAAATTCATACTATATGTAGATATAATTTCAACTAGAAATTCTATGTGAAGTAGAACCATTATCCTTTAAATTGTAATATATATATATATATATACACCATGTCACAAGGTTCATCGAACTTTAAGCTCGAGGTTCGAATTTTGGTGAACCTTAAAAAAATTTTGAGGTTCGGTGAACCTCATCGAACCTCTATCGATTGACTAAGTCCATAGATCAAAACTCATAACTTCATGTCGCAACTCAATGTTGTAATTTATCCTTGCAGTTTCCATGTCTGTGATATCATTTTTTATGTTTAGTGATGTTGATTTCTTACTATTTTATCCTATAATTAATTTTAAATTAATATATGTATATATATATATATATATATATATATATATATATATATATATATATATAATTTTATATATACGTATGAACCCAATATTACCTCATCCGAACCTCGTCAAAAAATTCGAACTCAAATTGAACCTAATCATTTCTGAACCCGAAATTGAATCCGAACCATGTGACATTGTATATATTTACACAAGACCTTTTTATCTAGACATATTGTATCTTGAATAAGGGCTCGGTCCAAATACATATGTATACCCATAGCCTTGGTTCAGGTAGATCTCGTAGCTCAAACAAAGACTTAACTTGTAGTTGTGCTTCATGCTTTTTTGTAGCCATGGTGGTACTTTGAAATGAGATCTTACGAAGCACTAAACTTGAACATGTTTAGCCTTAACAAGATCTGAACTAAAATGTGCATTGACATGATTGAACTGAGATTTCCAACCATGTGAAATTGTATATATTTACACAAGACCATTTTATCTAGACATATTCTATCTTGAATAAGGGCTCGGTCCAAATACATATGTATACCCATAGCCTTGGTTCAGGTAGATCTCGCAGCTCAAACAAAGACTTAACTTGTAGTTGTGCTTCATGCTTTTCTGTAGCCATGGTGGTACTTTGAACTGAGATCTTACGAAGCACTAAACTTGAACATGTTGAGCCTTAACAAGATCTGAACTAAAATGTGCATTGACATGATTGAACTGAGATTTCCACTGCACCAATGTACGAGGGTATATATATCTGTCATGTCTGCCACATTTCACTCTTATTTAAGATCACTGTCTTGAGTTAGGATCACTGTCATGTTTCTTGCTTACTCAGAATGATAATAGTTTCCATAACTCATATTATGTCGCATCACATGGGTATATAGCAGAGCTTAGATCTTGTGGAGACAAATTTCATTTTAATCTCACTATACTTCCAAATTTATCACTATTATATGACCTAATTGCTACTATGTACCACATTCTGAAGGGTTATTGTTATGTAATAAGGTGACTGCATATATAACAAGAATGACTACCCTATAACAAGGTTTCTGCCAGTTAGTCAAGGTTATATATCATAAATATCAAGATCATTGTTATACATTAGGCTTGCTGTCATATACATATCACTTGTCATGTCATCAAGGTCATTTCTATTTCTAACATAGATTAAGGTTACATCCTATAATACCTTAGGAAAAATGTTGTCATACCTCAGAAGATAACACAAACAACCTTGAACTACTTTCAAACCTGGGAAATAACCTCACATTACTGTCTTCAAAGTTCACAGTTTGAATAACTTGTATCTCAATCATGTAATTCTCATCTCTGAAATTTAACTTTGTGCACTACAGTCCTTAACCTTCTAGCTCTGTGTTCCTCTTCTACAATGGCTCTACCTTTAGATATGTCAAAACAATCATTCACAAACATTCTTTACACACCAATATGTGTTTCTTTCTTGCTGTCATCAAGCCCACGAAACATCTGAAAAACTGTGGTTTTCCCTTAAGTCTTGCCTCATAAGATTTAGAGTGGTGTTGGTTTATTGTACCTTTATTGCTAGCTATAAAAGTTAAGAAAGTACAAATCATCCAAGAGATGAGCTCACAAATTTGCCACATGTAGCCTAACAATAGTGCTATAGCTAATGGTATTTCCTATGGGTTTAAAATCTATGATGTTTTCAAACATGTGCATGTAGTTGTGCTTGATGAGAAGGGATTTTTACATATTTCAAACTTTTGGAAAGTTAGGATCACTATGCTACTCTGCAAATGTGATGACGTGTGGACGTGTTCTTCATAGAATTGCACGAGAACCTCAGAATAATTTCATGCACATATGAAACTAGCCTCCACGTTCAAAAAAATTATCATCACTATATAAAATTTTGGCCCTTATAAAGCAAATCACAAGACATTAAATCCTATGAATCTAAGAAATCAAGACTACTGCTCAAAAGAGCTTATTCAACTCTAAACTACTTCTTAGTAAAGCTTATTCCTTTCCTATCCTGCTATAGCATGTGCCAAAATAAGGCTTCCAATTGAAATTAGTAAATTAATGAAACCATTGCAGCACCTCATGGATACAATGGTCATTTCCTATGTGTTTAGTCATCATGAAAAACTAGGAAACCTCAAAATCAAAATGTTCGCAGGATGGAATCTTGTCATTGCTGGTCTACAACAGGACCCGGGTACTTGAAAATGAAAATATTCATCAATTTTGATGCAACAGTGGACATGATCTACCACAAGATATGTGTAGCCGTCCTGAAGAGGATTTTTGTGAACTCTGTCAAACCACATACTGCCCCCTTTTCTTGAAACTCCCATTTTGCAATCACATGAGAGCATCCAAATTATTTTTGTTAAAGGTCTGTATTGGATATATGAAAACTTGTCACAAGGGAAGCATGGCCTACAATTCTATATTTTAAGGAATATTGATTCCATAGCCTTTCATAACCATTATTAGTCCACCACAAGTGCTAGTGATCCAACCCATCTGGAAGTTCTGCCCCTAAGTCTATAAGTGATAGGCCTATAAATAGTTGGGGAATGTAGTCCACTATCAGATTGTACTCTATAATTTTAGAGTACAAGCACATTGTATTTGTCTATTAGGCTGTTTTAAGATTATTTCCACATCATAATTGACTCTTGGTCGACCGCCCTTCCCTTCTGTTCTAAAAATGAGAACTCTAAATCGTTTAAGCTTAAAATGCTTTCTATATTTTATTGTGGACAAGGTACTCAAAGTTATGCAAGGGGTTTGGGTCACATTGTTTCTCTGGATACAAAATATCATGCGAGTTAGCTATTCTTCTAGTATCATGAAGAGCACGCTTCAAAAACATTTCACATTGATCACCTCTGCCAATTCTTGTTTATTTTTTAGTTATATTAGAACTGGTCCTATCCCCCATATCATGCAAAAGAGTGGGTACAAATTCATTCTTCGATTGTGTTCTAGGATATTTATACAAAGTAGTCAGGTACATGTCTACAACTACAACTATTTGTAGGATCACATCATATAAGTTGCACTTAAATTTTTTTATAAATATTTCAGTTTCTTGACTGGGTTGTACAGAGTTTCTGGCACTAGTTTATGCATTGGAATGTTATACTTTAGCTATCTTTGCATGGTACTCAATACGCCTATAGTTGTGAACCACTGGTTGCTTGGTTCCAACATGGTTGAGTTGACTATTTAAATTGGCATCAGCCCTTTCACTCACGGTGTTGACACCAATGCAATGATGCAAGAAAATAGTCCACTCAGGATGAACCACATCCTCAATGTGCTAGAGAACATATTTCCTATGAAAAATATTATAAGGCTCGTGATCATATCGAAACTTGTTACTCCTGCTAGTAGCCTTTTTTTAAAAATAATTCCCGCAATTCATGTTTTTGGTTACCTGTGCATATTTAGATCTTATTGATGTGAATCACACTTTGAAAGGTACCCCATAAGCTGAGTGGTCAGAGCAGCCAAATCTTGTTTATGACTACAATGAGAAAATTTCTTCTTATTGATTTCAAGATCATTTTGACCTATATCATTGATCATTCCAGAATGCACCTTTTCTAGGCCCCAAAGTTGTCCCTCAGTGTCAACTTCATGTGGATTTTTTAGATGTTCGTTGTCTACATTTCCTTGTAAAAATCTAGTGCATGAATGATTGTCCACATGCTCATGGAGAAGAGAATATCTTTGCATTTGATGTGGTCTAGAGAGAATTTTTATTTGGGTCAAGCCTGTATTCTTCATCAATGATTTTCTTGAAATCACTTTCATTCTAGCACTGTAGTTGTAAATATCATTTAGGGTTTCATTATAGGGTTCATCAATCTTCTGAGGTTGTCCAACTTCATTATTGTCATCAATAGAGCCATATAGAGGTGGAAATGGATCTGTATGACTGAGAGCTTCATTAATTGTGTGTTTATAACATACCTTTTGTTTTTCTACCATGGAATATTCATGGCATATGTCAATAAATTTTTCTTCTAGATGATTATTAACAGTAAAATGGAGAAACTTCCCTATCCCATTAGGATTGAGGAATAAATTTAGATCATAGGCATAAAAAATAGGGGGACCATAAAATTCCATGATATAGGATATTTGAGGGTTGAACTATAAAATTAATTGTTTCTTCACTCAGATAATCACGAGGGTCACATTATTACTTTCATGGTTTTGAAAAACACTTTGAGTTTATTGACCTCAAACTCTAGGAAATCAGGATTACTTCCGTTTATTTCTTACACGATCATGATTAAAATAAAAGTGCAACGTGGGGGTACATTACTTCTCTACTCAAACTCACAATGGAATGTTGAGGTGCCAAGAATATTACCATGAAAGTCTACAACTCCATTACTTTCAGTGTTTCACAAAATAGGATTAGTGTGATTGAAGTATAATTATGTGACCTCAAAAGTGTTTTTAGGATTTAAATTATTAGCAAGGGAAGCATGATCTTCATCATACTTTTCAAATGGATGATCCTTTTGGGTAGAAACATGGTTTCTACTCGACTAGAACTACATACATCTTGTATCATTGGTGGAACTATTCAAAAAAAATTCATTTCCTATGTTTCTTTCTTTGTCATGTTGGACATCATGACTATCCTCCTCACAATGGTGAAAATTATTATCATGCTCCTTTTTCTCATGCAAATCTTTAATAGAATCTAGGACACATACATCAACACATACTATTTTTTTTGATGAGGATGGGGTTTTTTGTGGGGCTATGTTGGTCACAAAGTAGCCTTTACATCATGAAATAATCTTGTGAATTTGGAGGGTCCCTTTTAGTGATATTGTTATCATCTCCAAGAGGGGTGGGAGGTTCTTCTTCTTGTATGGCCGCCATAAGGTCTTGAAAGGTTTTTTCATCCCATATTGTCTTTGGATCCCATCTTTAGCACAAAATTTATTAAAATATTTTAAGTAGAATTCCCCACCAGTATCATATCTAAGAGAGGCAATATGACAACCTAACTATATCTCTATTAATGCTTTGAAATTTTGAAATTAATTAAACACATCATATTTTAATTATAGAAAATATACCCACATTTTTCTACTGAAATAATCAACAAACAGAAGGAAATACCTAGAACCAGTGGTTGATGTCATGTTCATTGGTCCACATAAGTCTGAAAGTACCAACTGAAGGACCCTCTACGCTCTCCAAGCTTGTCCTTCATAAAATGGTATTCAATGTAGCTTCCCTGCCTGGCAAGCTCTGCAAACTCTATGGATTTTTTATAGAATGTTCGAAAGTCCATCTACTAGTTTCTCTCATGTCAACCGAGAGAGATAGGTAAATTTGAGGTGCCCATACCTATGATGCCATAGGGGTTCTATATTTTTCAATAAAAGTTACCTTTAACTTACATTTTCTAATAAGATCAATATTCAAAAATCTTAAGATAGTGAAAGCTAAGAGATTCATCTAAAATGGATCATTATAATCTTGGACATAGAAAGCACTCATTGTTGCATAGTTTGCAAAAAGGTCAAACAACCTCAATTATATGTTTAAACTACCATTTAATTTGAGGTTAAAATCCTAAGCCATAAAATTCTCAAGTGCAAAGGTGAAATAATAAAGGTATGAGTCACTATAGGAGATAAATGTTCCTTTTCAAATTTCTTCTTCCTTCAACTAGAGGGAATGATGAGATCATAGGAGTTTAAACTTTAGTGTTTTCAAACCTTGGGAACATATGACATGAATCATATGAAATTTTTATTTCCATTAAGCATGAGGGTGGAATGATCAACTTAAATGGTATTTAACACAATCCCTCTACATATGTCCCTTCAAATGTGAGGGCACCCACTCTCCTAAAGGACATGTTGGGAGTTTAAGCTTTAGTATTTTCAAACCTTGGGTACATATGACATGAATCATATGAAATGTTTATTTCCATTAAGCATGAGGGTAGAATGATTAACTTAAATGTTCTTTAACACAATCCCTCTAGATTCGTCTCTTCAAATGTGAGGGCACCCACTCTCATGTTCGCATTTACTGATATTAGTCTTTAGGAAAAGATAAGAAAATATAAATTGTACTAATGTATCAATCCATGTGAACATGATACCCATTCGCTCTCTCACACACTCAATGTGAAAAATTTGTCTCCTAAAGGACATGATTTGGGCAGTATATCAGTTGCCTCAAAAACTTAGGTTCAAGTCAATTCTTCATGCAATATGATACTAAGAAGTGGCTAAGTTGTCTCCTACTAATACGCTAAACTGGTCAGCATTAGTTTATAAATTCTATATGACTCTCATGGTGTTGAAATGTTATTTAATCTTACAAGTTGGCACACTTAGTCCCACGGTGCTGAAAACCTTTCCTCAACTATTAATCCTAAAGAACCCCAATAATGGGTGAACATGGATAGGTCAGCTTGAATTTTATCACACGTCTTCCATCTCACTTAGACACTTATTTTGGGAACTCTTATACACTTACCATGTCAATTTGCTAAGGCCTAATACGGGAAAAATAAATAACAAGTGTATGCAAGCAACAACACACTTGACTAGATTGAACTCAGCCTAGTGTTATGATGGATCTACATTTTAAGGGCTTCTTTCTTAATTCAAAATCGTTGAAGATATATAAACTAACTATTTCATTTTTCCTACAATTCCAATATTGCACACAACAATATTCTCTGCAAATCTCTTTTGTTGCATATGGTATGCCTCTGAATAGACTAAGCTTGTACTATCATAATGAAAACATGACCTGCAAGTCACCACTGTGTTTTGGTTTCTAAAGGCTGCTGCATTATTGAATGACTAGTGAAGTATCAACCAGTGAATAAGTTTCAAGCTTTGGAGAAGTCACAATATATATTATAATTTTGTCTTGTAGATTATCCTCTTGACCAATTTTTTCTAGGAATGCCTCTTATGAAAAAATAAGTTCTTTCCTAACAGGTTATGACCCTCTTGAAAATACCAAGTTCACTAGAACATTGGAAGCAAATACCTAATGCACACATCATGCTACCACTACAAGCCATTGCAGAAAATAGAAACCAAGGTGAAAAAGGATCTACAACTACATTGTAGATGTGTTACAATGACAAAATTTCTTGAATATCTATTCTCCAACATCCATAGCATTACCCCAAATAATAATAGTTTGTATTTAACTCCAAATAATATACATTCCAATAAGAAGTTGTCAATCATAGTGTTAGAGTCGGTCCTTATAGCCCTCCATCAGAGATCATTTCGCTTTTTGCATATCATTCTTAGGTGTCTCGCTTGTTCCACTTCGTTGCATTTCGCTAGGAGCATGCCATTGACTGAAGAGGGGGTCTGTTTCTCTTGTGTTTCCTCATGCTTGTACCTGTAGGGCTATTTAGAAATTCCTCAAAAATCACTGAAGTTCATAGTCATTTCAGTCATGGTCATTAATGATTAGTTTCGTTAAAAAGAGTCTTTAGTCCTAGAGTCTAGGGTTTTCAGTCCTTTGCATACATGTCATAAAGCCCGCAGGCCATGAGGTTGGTTTCGCAAGTTTTCTATTTCACATTTTTATTATCAAAAGCATTTGAAGACATTTCTAGTCCAAAACTCTGTTTTGGAACTAGAAATTGTTTAATTTCATGTTTGTAATAATTGTATTTGTTTCATCATGAGAAGCTTCAGTGCAAGCCTCTGATCTTTTCCTAAGCCAAGTGCCGGATCCCTGCAAAAGACAACATAGTATTATCAGTCCAAAACTCAGAAAAGCCAAAAGAAAAGCATTGTATTAAATGATCAAATGTCAAAATGCCAAAACATTATAAAGTGGGTTATCAAACAAATTTGAAATTAAATCTGATTTGATGAGATATTTTCCTTCATATATAAACCATGGCAAACAATTCATTTGCAAGAAATCCACAAGGCAGAAGTTGAATTTGTGTTCTTGAAGACCGAAATCATGTTTGCATAGCCGTGGACAGTGTTTGGAGGTGCGCGCTACCCATACAGAGTGCGCGCTACCCACATAAGGTGCGCTACTCACATAAGTTCCACAGCCAGTGTTAATTAACACGGGCGCTACCCACTTGCCGTGCGCTACCCGTTGGGCAGGGGCACTACCCATACAGTGACAGAGCCTAGAAAATTTTGTCTTGCGCCCAGTTTCGTATCAAATCGGCTCCATCGACTTGCAAGTAGGTTTCTAAAGGTTGCTCAGTAGATTTTTAGCATGATTGTGGTGTTATTAATGTTGGGAAACAAGCCTTGGTTGAAGAGAAATGTATAAACCCTACATTTATATGCAGATTTATTCCTTAAGGGTTTTGAAATATATATGGACACTCTTGTGAAGGGTTCGAAAACTTTTGTGAATGGTAGATATGCTCATGCTCTGGCACATTGTGTACATTATCCTCACGCCCTTAGTTTATCATCTTACCACTACTGTCATGTCCTTTCATGTTTTTACATAATATTATGTTGACTGGTCTATATCCTCCATCACCATAATATCACCGCTGCTGTCATCATCATTCTCTTACCACTGTCATGGTCATTTGTTTCACTATGGTCATTGTCATGTTGTTCCTATTCTCCATTTGATAAAACATAGTCCCATACTTGTTTGCTCCTTTGACAAATTTTGGCCATCATTACAAAAGTTGTACCATACATTTGCATTTGGTACTCATTTGTAAAACTCACTTATGGTCAAAACAGTGATAGTTTTTATGCCACTAAAGCAGAGCCATCCTCATTATGATTTTGTTTTCCTGTGATACTTTGGTACACGTGTGACATTTATTGGGTTTTGAACATAAATTGAAATTTTTGCCTTCACTGCACCTATATCAGCATTCATATTGCAAATATCTTGTTTTCAAAGCCATGTCAGAGACAGACTCAATTTATGAGCAGGGGTATGACAGTGATTCCACAACCGAAGATAATGTGCCACGGAGGCCTCACAAAGGTGGCAAAGGTGGTAAGCATCTCAGGGAGGAGCCTACTTCTTTGGCTCAATTGCAGGCATGTCCGCTTGCAATGGATTGTTTTCGGCATCAGTCATGTTTTCAATTCTGTGAGATGATTTCACAAACCCAGCTTCATCGTGAACTAGCTCGTCTATTTGTTCTACATTTACATGATGGCCGTGTAAACCTCGCAGGAGTAGATTTCATTCTGTCACCAGTGACTATTGCTCAGGCCACTGGCATCACAAATATAGGAGAGGAATGGAACAAACGTCAGCAGTTGGAGAAATTCCACTATGAGCCATACATCAAACCTGGGTATATGAGGCACTTGGGCAGAGTTTTTCCTTTCATATTCCTGAGGGATGAGTTTGCACCACTGATGAAAGTCATCATTCGGTATTTCAGTTGCGAGGGCAGATTCTCGGGTCTCTTTGCGTACCATGTCCGTTTTTTGATGCACTTCACGAGGGTACGTATGATGAAAATTCCGTACTTCATGTATCGCAACATAGAGAGGATGATGATTTTTGTACAGAAGAAGACCCCAGCACAGCAGCATAGGAGTATATATCATTACACTCTGATCAAGATCGTAGTGGTACATCAGTTGACACAGCAGGGCATCACTTGGGAGGATTTCATCTCTCAAGACTTTTTCACAGCACCACAGCCACCTCCTGAGGTAGTTCATGATGCGGGAGAGCCTTCACACCAGCCTGACATTTCTGAGATTGAGCATATCAGTGCTCCATTGCATGTGACATACCAGCGAGGCCACAGGGCCTTATTTGCAGCTACACGGCGAGTATTATCTCCACCCGGGGTGGAAGGGGTCCCGCCGACTCCATCAGCAGAGCGAGTATTATCTCCACATGATGTGGAAGGGGTCTCGCCTTGTTTTTCAGCACAGGTACAGATCCAGGACAGGGGCAAGAAGCCCATGCATGATGAGGGCCCATCAGGAGGCCGGGACACGGATTTCACGATCATTGATGTTGATGCGAGCTCTCCTAGCTCGAAACTTAAAGAGATCATCCAGGAGCAGAGGGCCGAGAATGACATGCTAAAAGGGAAATTGCAGATGGCTCAGTGGGTGATAAACTACCTAGAGCAGCGTAACAAACAGCTAGAGGATGAGCACGAACTCTATGAGCTGCGGCGAATCCATGAGGATCGACAATTGGCCCGGAAGAGACCCGGCGACATGACTCCAATCGATCGAGATTCTGTACTCACGCATGTTAACATTCATCTGGAGAAGTTTTTGTCAAAGGCCAATAGAGACAAATACATGCTTCATCACATGAAAGGTCACTATTGGGCCCGCATGCACGTCTACAAAGCGAGAATGAAGATTCTGAAGAGGAGGTTGAGCGAAGCACTAAGACGGCGGAAAAGGCCTGATCCACTCCGGATTTTGGCCAAGGCTTCGTTGGCTGGGCATGATACATGATGTAGGGTCTTCGCTCTGAATTTGAGTAGATTCAGAGAAATTTTTGTCATTTTGAAATATTTTGGTCCAAAAACAGATTTTTCAGTTATACGAGTAGCGCGCCAACATGCTCACTTTTGTTCGGGACACTTGCTAAAGGAAATATTTGCATTTTTGGGTTTTTCATGGTAATTTATGCATGCTCAGGCATTTCCGAAGCATTTCATCAGATTCTAGATGGTCAAAAGGCCCAAAAACACCATGAAAACCACCTTTTGCACCAGCAGGAAGTACTTCTAGGAAATTCCACTTGGGTTGGATAGCCAAAATCTAGGGCTTTCCAACGAGCTATCATGAGCTCAATTTGGATGCCGGGAAGTGCCTCAAAATCAGGCTGAAAGGCGCGCTACCCATATAGCTCAGGCGCGCTACCCATATAGATTTTTGGCTGATTTTTCAACTTCCAGCTCAGAATTTCGACCAGTTGGGACCATTTTTGCTTGTGGATGAAATTTTTGGGTTTTCATGATGTAAATTGATGGTTGGCATGTAACTTTGGCTCATTTTTACCTATTCTAGAAGATTCACTCTCAAAAAAGTGAAAATCATGTAAATGAATCAGTTTCCACTCTTTTAGAGGCAAGTTGTTAGTTGCCTAGATTTTAGCTCCTTGATTAGAATTTGGTTGAAACTGATCCCTGAAGAAGGAATTCGACCCCTAGAGGCATGGGAAGGGGTTAGAGTGATCTATATATTGTAATTTTTGAGACATTCTACAGGTTGGACTCTTGGGAAACTTTTGGCACACTATTGTACATATTTTTCATATTTTGGCTAAGGAAAGATCAGAGGTTTTGCAGCACCTGTTGGGATTCTTGTGGCTTTCAGTTCTTGATGGTGTTTTCTCTTAGTTTATTGTAATTTATTTCATGTTTAATGTATTCCATCTCTTCTTATGCTTCTGAAACTAAATGAATGAGTAGATGAGGTTGAATCCATTGTTTACAGTGCTCTGCCTTTGAGTTCGTTTAGTTTTACATGTTTTCGCCTGTTTGAAAAGGATCCATGTTCATCCTTGCCCTTTTCAGCTCCTTTTCATTCTGATCCATCCATATACTCAAATAAAAAGCATCAATACTACTGCCTACCTCGCCCCAACTTGAATTCTGCAAAGATCTGGCCTTATCCCCGAACCCAAAATTTGTTTTTCCCATTTATCCAACAAAAACCCACAAAATCAAAATCAAACATTCCTATCTCTTTACTAGCCTAAAATCAACATTCTCATTATAGGTCATCTCAGCCCCTCTGAAAACCTTTTGCCGAGATAGACCCGGAGAGAGCCCTCTCCTGTCCTCTTAGGGCTAGCTACGAGGATGAGCGTGGTTTGATGTAGCCTCGAGTTTTACCTTATTTCAGCCTAAGGTAGATTTGAGCGCTAACATAGTGGCGACCATACTGGGGAAAAATCAATCTCAATGGTTTGCTTGTTGATGTGTTTGTTTCATGAGTCTTAGACGGAGTCTGAAGTCACGCCAGGTAACTTTCGAAACGCTTTTTCCATGCATAAGCGGAAGTAGATAAACGCTGCTTCAGTCGATCTCCGGTAAGCTTGTGAATGCAGCACTTGATTTTCAAATCACCCCAGTATACTTGTTCGTTCTAAACCTTTGGATGATTGAGTCTAGAAGTCGATAGGCTGAAGATAATTGATTGTGTTCCTTGAAAATTTTTCCCGAATAGATCAATACACTGGCTTCAAGAAGGCATACCAGATCAAATACTGATCCAAATCCGCCTCCAATATATGAAAACCCCAACCTAATCCCAAGAATTTTCCGTCAAGAAGCTCCTATTGTTACTTTGGTCAAATCTCACTCAGATCCCACTGTTTTTTAATACATTGATGATATTGAGTTCGACGATCAGTTTGAGTTATCATTGTTTGAAACCAAATCCGAAAGTGCCATTGGTTCTACCGTTATTAATCCTGAGTTCGTCAAATATTTAGAAGTTGATCAAGCAAATAGATCTATCGACAATTATATTCTGAATCTGCAAAATTCCATCGTGGCTACCAACATTCTGGAACTCATTGAATCTGCTTCACAAACTCTTGGACCATCTGAAGTTGCATCTAGTTCACAGATTCCCACTGAACCATCCTTTATCCCTACCATTCCTGTTCAGCCTGAGATTTCTGATCAGTAATCAGCAGTAGTTTCTCCTCCATCTCCACCGCATACACCTCGTTCACCTACTGCTCCCAGTCCTCCTGTTTCTCCGAGACAGCAGATTATAAATCCGCCAAGAGTCATGGCAGCCAGATTTGCACCTCTTTCTTTGCCGGCTAATTTAGATCCTATGCCTGCTGATTACCAGAGCAAGATTCCCATATTTGATGGCACACCACAGAGTATATCAGCTCAGCAGCATATTGTCCGGATGACAGACTTTTTGGACCTGCATGAAGTTGATGTAGAAAATGTTTCAATGAGATTGTTTGCCCAGACTTTTGGAGGAGAGGTTCGTAAATGGTTCAGAGCTCTACAGGCCAGAAGTATCAATACATTGCAGGAACTTCAGAATCAGTTTTTAGATCGATGGGAGATGAAAAAAGATCCACTGCAGATCACTTCAGAGTATACAAACATCAAACGTAATCCTGGTGAGTCCGTTCAGGATTATATTATTAGATTCAATACAGTTTATAATGCAATCCCAGATGACTTAAGACCGTCTAAAAAGTCAGCTCTCCTGAAATTCCCGGATGGTTTTGATCCGGAGATGGCTTATTCACTAAGAGACAGAGATCCACCTACCTTAGAAGATATGCAGAAGATTTCCGTTAGTGTTGAGGCGAATCTGAATGATAAGAGAGCACGGTTGAAAGCAGAGAAAAGAGTGACTATAAAGGAAGAGCCTTCCACATCCACATCAGAACAGCACTTGCTTTGTGAGATGGAAAAAATGTTCAAAAGGATGACACTTGACAAACCAGAAACGCAGATTCGGAATCCAAACTACCGTGGCCAGCAGCAGCCACAGTTCGAATTAAGCAGCGTGAACAAAGACCACAAGAGCCAGCAGCCCAGCAGCAGATTAAGACACCTCTTTTGCAGAATTTTGTGAGTCAAGATTCAGACGATGATGATGATGTAGCAGGTGAGAAAAATCATTTCTTCACTCCCGACGATCTGCCTATTTACATTACTGAGGATGAAGAATATGGAGAAAGTTCAGCTGCCCAGAAAGATGAAGATTTCATTTTAGCAAATGATGCAGATTTAGAGGAAGAATCAGATGATTACCAAAGAGGACATTTGAATTCCTTGTCCGCTCAACAAAAGCAATACTCATTGAGAAACGGAGATGTGCCCATAAATCCAATCCAGAAAAGAAAAGAAGCTTCAGCACCAAAGGCAGATTCACCGATACCACAGAAGAAAGGAAAATAGAAAATTGATCCCGCAGCTAGTAAAGTATCATCAGCAGAAAAGATAAATCAGCCAAACATAGTGAAAGATAAGGCTGAAAAGAAGGAAGTTCCGGTCAAAGAAGTCGAAAAAGTTTCAGCATTTAGTTTGGAAAATGAAATTTCCAAATTAAAAATATCTATTCCTTTGACAGAAATCATGAAGAACAGCAGCTACCGCGGTCAAGTCTCCAAAATTATGAACTTTGATCCAATGTTCGATACGGTAAATGTTGAGGATGATCAGCCAGAATTGATTTTCGGGCCTGCATTAGATGGTGAGTCCCCTGACAGTGATGTTCCTCCCTTTTATATCAGTTTGAGGTTGCATGAATATGTATTTCACAATGCCATGTTCGATTCGGGTGCTTCGCACAATTTGATGCCAAAGGTGATCATGGAAAAGTTGGGACTAGACATTACAAGAAAATATCATGATTTGTATTCATTTGATTCCAGCCGTGTGAGGTGTATAGGACTCATCAAATATTTGGTTGTAAGCTTAGATCAAATTCCAGTGAAGAATGTCTTGATGGATGTGGTTGTGGCAGACATTCCTCCGCGATTTGGGATGCTCCTTTCAAGATCTTGGGGGGCAAAGTTGAAAGGTACACTTCAGTTAGATTTTTCCTATGCTACAATCCCAGTCTTCGGTCAAATGAGAAATTTATATCGAGAGTAGAAGATGAAATACATGATAACCAGCAAAGAGAAGCCAATCAATCATCCTGTAAATTATGTACATACCGACTTAGAATCGTTTGTTTTACTTGCTGATAGTTTTAATGATATAGATAGTCAATTAGTTCAGGCAGAAGA
This sequence comes from Pinus albicaulis, assembly GCA_034641835.2. NCBI lineage: Eukaryota > Viridiplantae > Streptophyta > Pinopsida > Pinales > Pinaceae > Pinus > Pinus albicaulis. Next base: position 1,134,346,891 of record CM076574.1, read on the forward strand.
TATACCAGAAATCACTGAGAATTTTAGAGAAGTTCTGCAAAAAGAAAGAAGAGAAAAACAAGCTACTGTGGAGCAATCAGCTAAAGACAATGGGCAGCAAACAGGAAAAACAGAGCTGGCGCAATTTCAGCATCTAGAGGACGATGAAGATGGTCTTTGTACCATGGATTTTGATGGCACAGTGGGTAGTGACGGTGCTGGAATTGGTGTGTGGATTCGTAGTCCGTTTTCCGCTCCGGATAAGGTTCCAAGCAATGTGAGAGTATGTTCCTACAAGCTCGCATTTGATTGTTCTAATAATGAAGCGGAATATGAGGCTCTGATTGCTGGCCTTAAGATTCTTAGAAAGCTGAAAGCGAAAAGGATTGCAATTTATGGTGATTCAGAGTTGGTGATAAAGCAGGTTAAAGGTGAGTTTTAGGCCAAGCATCCTCGCATGAGGGCTTACCGTAATGCAGTTTTAGACATTCTGAAGTTATTTTCTGATCATACATTGACATGTGTGCCTCGCATACAAAATGGTGTTGCTGATGGACTTGCTAAGGCAGCAAGCAATTTAAAAATTCCAATGAATTCCAGCAACAAGTTCGAGATTCATCTGAAACATCGCCCCACCGTTCCAGACAATCAGCGATGTTGGCAAGTCTTTCAAGATGACGAGGAGATTAGTGATTTTCTGCAGAATAAGGGTAAGTTTAAAGACACCTCCATAGATACAGAACATGATGATGGTAGTGATGACATACAAATCAACCAAATGGAAGTGCTGCAACTTAAAGATAACATCATTCCTAAGGGATTGATTCCTTTGGAAGAACTGTTTGATCAAGACGATGTAGCCCGCAAACCGACATTGAGGCCGACGGAGAAAGGGGTTGAAGGGGTAAATATTGGGACAGCTGAGAATCCCAAGATGGTTAAGTTATCAAAGTCATTGTCACCAAAGGTAAAGGCAGAGTATGTGAATTTGTTGTCTTCATTTTCTGATGCTTTTGCGTGGGATTACTCAGATCTAAAAACATATGACACTAATATTATTCAGCATACTATCCCCATCAAACCAAATCAGAAGCCTTTTCGTCAAAAGTTGAGGAGAATCAATCCAAAGCTGCTACCATCGATTGAAAAAGAGGTGAACAAGTTGTATAAGTCAGGAATCATTGTTCCTATCCGATTTTCAGATTGGATATCAAATTTGGTGCCCGTGAGAAAGAAAACAGGTGAGATCCGTTTATGTATCGATTTCAGAAATTTGAATAAGGTATCATTAAAAGACAATTATCCGCTGCCAAAAATGGACCATATATTGCAGCGAGTAGTTGGAGCATCAAGGATGTCACTACTCAACAGCTATTCAGGTTATAATCAGATTTTATTGCATGAAGATGATCATGACAAGACTGCGTTCACCACTCCGTGGGGAACGTTTCAATATGCAAAAATTCCATTTGGTTTGAAGAATGCAGGTGCCACCTTTCAGCGTGCAATGGACATGGATTTTGCCAACGAGAAAGATGTATTTTTGGTTGTTTACCTTGATGATTAACTGTGTTTTCAAATTCTGATGAGGAACATTTATATCATTTGAAAATTGTTTTCCAGAAGTGCAGAAAATGTGGCATTTCGCTGAATCCGAAAAAGAGCCTATTTGCCATGGACGAAGGCAAGCTCCTTGGCCACATCATATCGAAAGACGGCATTCGAGTTGACCCTGCACGTGTTGAAGCCATCCAGCAGATTGAACAGCCCCGAAACAAGAAAGAAATACAGTCATTTAATGGTAAAATGAATTTTCTGCGTCGTTTCATTCCAAATAATGCAGAGCATCTTAGAGAAATCACGAACATGCTGAAAAAGGAAAGTCAGGTAAAGTGGACAGAAGAGGCAGTGAAATAATTTAATTTGGTAAAGATAGCTCTTTCTTCAGCCCCTATTTTAATCAGCCCGGACTACACACGGGACTTCATTTTGTTTTCTTTTGCTTCTGAGCACACATTGGCAGTTGTTTTAATGCAAAAAAAGGGATGGAGTTGAGAAGCCCATTGCTTTTTTCAGTCGGATTATAAGGGACGGAGCATTGAAATACAATATTATTGAGAAAAAAGCACTTGCGCTTGTAAAGGCCTTGAAAGACTTCCGTGTGTATATACTGCATTCCCACATTATAGCATATGTTCCTAACGCAGCAGTTAAAGATGTTTTGGTACAGGCAGATCCAGAGGGAAGACGGGGTAAGTGGATCGCTGCATTGTTAGAATACGATGTGGAGATTAAACCGACCAAGCTGATTAAAGGACAAGGACTCGCCAAGCTCATGGCTGAAACAAATCTGCATGCTCTAGATATAAATTTGATCGCTACCATGTCCGATGAAGATGAGGAAAGTACGTCAGTTCAGGTATCTGATATTTTTGTTTCTTTCCCTTGGTATGCTGACATTTTATACGTGCTTCAGAATTTGTCTCCACCTCCCAGGATGCCTAGAAATAAGAGTAGAACATTGAAGTTGAGAGCTGCAAAATTTTGCATTCTAAATTCTGCATTGTATTGGAAAGACCCTGGGGAAGTGTTGTTGAATTGTTTGGTAGAGGAGGAAGCCAAAAGAGTTTTGGAGGACTTTCACAGAGGTGACTGCGGAGGCCATTTGTTTTGGAAGACCACAGCGAATAAGATTCTAAGGGCAGGGTATTATTGGCCTTCTTTTTTTTCTGATGTATATAAGGCTGTTAAGAATTGTCACGAGTGTCAAATTTTCGAAGGGAAGCAAAAATTACAGCCTTTGCCTCTCAAACCAATTGAAGTTAGTGCACCATTCCAGCAGTGGGGATTGGATTTCATCGGGGAAATCCACCCAGCATCTTCCGGACAGCATAGATGGATATTGACAACTACGGACTACTTCACAAAGTGGATCGAGGCGATTCCCACTCGACAGGCCACGGATGCGGTAATTATCTCTTTTCTTGAAAACAATATTCTGTCACGTTTTGGGTGTCCTAGTAAAATAATCACAGATAATGCAGTGGCCTTCAAGTCTAAGAGGATGGTTGAATTTTTCTATAAGTACAATATCAGCTTGGGACATTCGACTGCCTACCATCCGCAAGGAAATGGCTTGGCGAAATCTTCAAATAAGTCCTTGGTGAATATCATTAAGAAATTGCTGGAAATCAACAAAAAGGGCTGGCACAAGAAATTAGTGAATGCACTGTGGGCTGATAGGGTAAGTCAGAAAAAGTCTATTGGCATGTCTCCTTTCGAGCTGGTGTACGGGATAGACATGGTTTTTCCTACTTCGCTTGCTGTCCCGGTGGTCAAATTGCTTCAGGGAGCTGGTAGTGAGGAAGATCCCATGCAGCGGAGGATTAATCAGATGATTCATTTACAGCAGACACGGGAGGAGGTATTTCAAAATACTTTCAAGTTGCAGGAGCGCATAAAGAAGATTTATGACAGGAAGGCAAAAGCAGATAAGTTTCAGCTGGATGAGGTGGTTTTAAAATGGGATGCTCGGAATGAAGATAAGGGAAAGCATGGCAAATTTGAAAACTTATGGAAGGGTCCTTTTAAGATTGCAGCGTATCGTGGTCAAAACGCCTTTCTTCTCAAGGAAATGAATGGAGATGATTGTCCTGGAGGGCCGATCAATGGTCGGCTGCTAAAGCGATACCACTTCTGAGTATTTTCTGCTGATTTCATCATCATTGTATATATCATTTTACTTCTGTTTTATTGCAAGTGTGTACTGATCTCTCATCTTCAGCCTGGGGCCCGGAGCGAAGGCTATAATTCTGGAGATGGAGGTTGGTTGGTTTGAAGTTTTTCAAGTCAGTTTTATCAGTCTTTTCAGTTTTAGAGTCGAGTTAGTTTTGGTCAAGTTTTAGTCGCTTTTCAGTCAAGTTTGCAGTCAATAAATGTATCAAAAGTTTTGTGTTATCTGTTGAAATAATGACTCCATCGCCCAATGGATGAAGGCACTGTCTGACTCCCCCAGAGATCTGCCGTTCTTGGCATCTCCTCGGAGCCACCATCCCCATTGGAGCCAATGTTAGAGTCGGTCCTTACAGCCCTCCGTCAGAGATCAGTTCGCCTTTTGCATATCATTCTTAGGTGTCTCGCTTGTTCCACTTCGTTGCATTTCGCTAGGAGCATGCCATTGACTGACGAGGGGGTCTGGTTGTCTTGTGTTTCCTCATGCTTGTACCTGCAGGGCTATTTAAAAATTCCTCAAAAATCACTGAAGTTCATCATCATTTCATTCATGGTCATTAATGATTAGTTTCGTTAAAAAGAGTCTTTAGTCCTAGAGTCTAGGGTTTTCAAGTCCTTTGCATACATGTCATAAAGCCCGCAGGCCATGAGGTTGGTTTCGCAAGTTTTCTATTTCACATTTTTATTATCAAAAGCATTTGAAGACATTTCTAGTCCAAAACTCTATTTTGGAACTAGAAATTGTCTAATTTCATGTTTGTAATAATTGTATTTGTTTCATCATAAGAAGCTTCAGTGCAAGCCTCTGATATTTTCCTAAGCCAAGTGCCGGATCCCTGCAAAAGACAGCAAAGTTATCAGTCCAAAAACTCAGAAAAGCCAAAGGAGAAGCATTGTATTAAAAGATCAAATGTCAAAGTGCAGAAACATTATGAAAGTGGGTTATCAAACAAATTTGAAATGAAATCTGATTTGATGAGATATTTTCTTCATGTATAAAACATGGCAAACAAAGTCATTTGCAAGAAATCCGCAAGGCAGAAGTCGAATTTGAGTTCTTGAAGGCCGAAGCCGTGTTTTCATAACCGTGGACAGTGTTTGGAGTGCGCGCTACCCATACGGAGTGCGCGCTACCCACATGGTGCGCGCTACCCACTTAAACGCCACAGCCAGTGTTAATTAACACGGGCGCTACCCACTTGAGGCGCGCTACCCATTGGGCAGGGGCACTACCCATACAGCGACAGAGCCCAGAAAATTGTTGTCTTGCGCCCAGTTTCGTATCAAATCGGCTCCAGCAACTTGCAAACAGGTTTTTATCATTGCTCAGTAGATTTTTAGCATGATTGTGGTGTTATTGATGTTGGGAAACAAGCCTTGGTTGAAGAGAAACGTATAAACCCTACATGTATATGCAGATTTATTCCTTAAGGGTTTTGAATATATATGGATAGTCTTGTGAAGGTTTGAAAACTTTTTTGAATGGTGGATATGCTCATGCCCTAGCACGTTGTGTACATCATCCTCGCGCCCTTAGTTTATCATCTTATCACTGCTGTCATGTCCTTTCAGGTTTTTACATAGCCTTATGTTGACTAGTATATATCCTCCACCACCATAATATCACCGCTGTTGTCATCATCATTCTATTACCACTGTCATGGCCTTTTGTTTCACTATGATCATTGTCATGTTGTTCCTATTCTCCATTTGATAAAACACAGTCCCATATTTGTTTGCCCCTTTGACAAATTTTGGCCATCATTATAAAGTTGTACCATACAGTTGCATTTGGTACTCATTTGTCAAATTTACTTGTGATCAAAATAGTGATAGTTTTTATGCCATTAAAACAGAGCCATCCTCATGATGATTTTGTTTTCCTGTGATACTTGGGTACATGTGTGACATTTATTGGGTTTTGAACATACATTAAAACTTTGCCTTCACTGCACCTATATCAGCATCCATATTGCAAATATCTTGTTTTCAAAGCCATGTCAGAGACAGACTCAGTTTATGAGCAGGAGTCTGACAGTGATTCCACAGCAGAGGGTAATGTGCCACGGAGGCCTCACAAAGGTGGCAAAGGTGGTAAGCATCTCAGGGAGGAGCCTACTTCTTTGGCTCAATTGCAGGCATGTCCGCTTGCAATGGATTGTTTTCGGTATCAGTCATGTTTTCGATTCTGTGAGATGATTTCACAAACCCAACTTCATCGTGAACTAGCTCGTCTATTTGTTCTACATTTACATGATGGCCGTGTAAACCTCGCTGGAGTAGATTTCATTCTGTCACCAGTGACTATTGCTCAGGCCACCGGGATACCAAATATAGGAGAGGAATGGAACAAACGTCAGCAGTTAGAGAAATTCCACTATGAGCCATACATCAAACCTGGGTATATGAGGCACTTGGGCAGAGTTTTTCCTTTCAGATTCCTGAGGGATGAGTTTGCACCACTGATGAAACTCATCATTCGGTATTTCAGTTGCGAGGGCAGATTCTCGCGTCTCTTTGCGTACCATGTCCGTTTGTTGATGCACTTCACAAGGGTACGTATGATGAACATTCCATACTTCATGTATCGCAACATAGAGAGGATGATGATTTTTGTACAGAAGAAGACCCCAGCACAGCAGCATAGGAGTATATATCATTACGCTCTGATCAAGATCGTAGTGGTACATCAGTTGACACAGCAGGGCATCACTTGGGAGGATTTCATCTCTTGAGACTTTTTCACAGCGCCACAGCCACCTCCTGAGGTAGTTCATGATGCGGGAGAGCCTTCACACCAGCCTGACATTTTTGAGATTGAGCATATCAGTGCTCCATTGTATGTGACATACCAGCGAGGCCACAGGGCCTTATTTGCAGCTACACGACGAGTATTATCTCCACCCGGGGTGGAAGGGGTCCCGCCGACTCCATCAGCAGAGCGAGTATTATCTCCACATGATGTGGAAGGGGTCTCGCCTTCTTTTTCAGCACAGGTACAGATCCAAGATAGGGGCAAGAAGCCCATACATGATGAGGGCCCATCAGGAGGCCGAGACACGGATTTCACGATCATTGATGTTGATGCGAGCTCTCCTAGCTCGAAACTTAAAGAGATCATCCAGGAGCAGAGGGCCGAGAATGACATGCTGAAAGGGAAATTGTAGATGGCTCAGTGGGTGATAAAATACCTGGAGCAGCGTAACAAACAGCTAGAGGATGAGCACGAACTCTATGAGCTGCGGTGAATCCGTGAGGATCGACAATTGGCCCGGAAGAGACCCAGCGACATGACTCCAATCGATCGAGATTCTGTACTCACGCATGTTAAAATTCATTTGGAGAAGTTTTTGGCAAAGGCCAATAGAGACAAAGACATGCTTCGTCACATGAAAGGTCACTATTGGGCCCGCATGCACGTCTGCAAAGCGAGAATGAAGATTCTGAAGAGGAGGTTGAGCGAAGCACTAAGACGGCGGAAAAGGCCTGATCCACTTCGTATTTTGGCCGAGGCTTCGTTGCCTGGGCATGATACATGATGTAGGGTCTTCGCTCCGAATTTGAGCAGATTCGGAGAAATTTTTGTCATTTTGAAATATTTTGGTCCAAAAACAGATTTTTCAGTTATACGAGTAGCGCGCCAACATGCTCACTTTTGTTCGGGACACTTGCTGAAGGAAATATTTGCATTTTTGGGTTTTTCATGGTAAGTTATGCATGCTCAGGAATTTCCGAAGCATTTCATCAGATTCTAGATGGTCAAAAGGCCCAAAAACACCATGAAAACCACCTTGTTGCCACCTTTTGCACCAGCAGGAAGTACTTTTGGGAGAATGAAGTTTTGGAGGGGCAAATGAGCTCCAAATTGGGAAATTCCACTTGTATTGGATAGCCAACATCTAGGGCTTTCCAACGAGCTATCATGCGCTCAATTTGGATGCCAGGAAGTGCCTCAAAATCAGGCTGAAAAACGCATTAGCCATATAGCTCAAGCGCGCTACCCATATAGATTTTTGGCTGATTTTTCAACTTCCAGCTCAGAATTTCGGCCAGTTGGGACCAGTTTTGCTTGTGGATGAAATTTTTGGGTTTTCATGATGTAAATTGATGGTTGGAATGTAAATTTGGCTCATTTTTACCTATTCCAGAAGATTCACTCTCAAAAAAGTGAAAATCATGTAAATGAATCAGTTTCCACTCTTTTAGAGGCAAGTTGTTAGCTGCCTAGATTTTAGCTCCTTGATTAGAATTTGGTTGAAACTGATCCCTGAAGAAAGAATTCGACCCCTAGAGGCATGGGAAGGGGTTAGAGTGATCTATATATTGTAATTTTTGAGACATTCTACAGGTTGGACTCTTGGGAAACTTTTGGCACACTATTGTACATATTTTTCATATTTTGGCTAAGGAAAGATCAGAGGTTTTGCAGCACCTATTGGGATTCTTTTGGCTTTCAGTTCTTGATGGTGTTTTCTCTCAGTTTATTGTAAGTTATTTCATGTTTAATGTATGCCATCTCTTCTTATGCTTCTGAAACTAAATGAATGAGTAGATGAGGTTGAATCCATTGTTTACAGTGCTCTGCCTTTGAATTCGTTTAGTTTTACATGTTTTCGCCTGTTTGAAAAGGATCCATGTTCATCCTTTCCCTTTTCAGCTCCTTTTCATTCTGATCCATCCATATACTCAAATCAAAAGCATCAAGACTACTGCCTACCTCGCCCCAACTCGAATTCTGCAAAGATCTGGCCTTATCCCCAGACCCAAAATTTGTTTTTCCCATTTATCCAACAAAAACCCACAAAATCGAAATCAAACATTCCTATCTCTTTAATAGCCTAAAATCAGCATTCTCATTATAGGTCATCTCAGCCCCTCTAAAAACCTTTTGCCGAGATAGACCCGGAGAGAGCCCTCTCCTGTCCTCGTAGGGCTAGCTACGAGGCTGAGCGTGGTTTGATGTAGCCTCGAGTTTTACCTTATTTCAGCCTAAGGTAGATTTGAGCGCTAACACATAGGTTTACCTTGTGGCAATGATTTTCCTTATGCCTTGCTCTCATTTTCAGTCAAAAAACTAGATTTCCTATATTGATGACATTCCTACTGTAATATGACCAACTATCAGACAACTATCTCACTGTAATTCTAGATAAAATGAGCAGTGTACCCAAATAATATCTTTGTAAGAATATCATTGTCACTCACAAGCTTGTGCCATGTGGACTACAACCTATATTTATTGTCATTTTGAACTTGGTACACCTACAGTCCCAAGAAAATGCTTAGAGATATTGCCAATACATATAGATCATCATACACGTACTAACGAAAAGAGTCATACTGTGTTCCTCTAAGTCAGGATCATATTTACACTGTAGTCATTAGTGTCAAGGAGATAAACTGTCATGATACATAGTGATATTTTCATACTTTTCTATCAAGGAAATTCTGTCGGTGGACGTGATATTAAAATTTATTAGCATTGAAGGTACTCCTTTATTGGTGAGAGATTACAATGCACTGTAATAAAATTCCTTCAACACAAGAATTTGTCAGTCCTTGAAATGGTCAAAAATTGGAATGAAGCTTGAATGTGTTAGGGTCCCGTGATTTGGCCAATTGGTGAGCCAAATGACGATGTAACATCAAACCAATCTTTGGAGCCCGAGGACCTAGCCTTCCTAGACTCAGAGAGGGCTCTCTCTATTATATGTAAAAGATATCGGTGTGTTTGCTTATGGTATTCTGATATTAGGCTAGTTATGAAGTGATTTTTTTTTTTTTTTTTTGGTTTTTGAAGTCTGTGAGGGATAAAACTGATCAAAGATATAAAATGGGTAACAAGAAGTTAGATCAACTGGGCTATGGGGTCAAAAAGGTTAAGGAAGCTATCATATGATGATGTAAGGCTGCTGTAGGGCCGATTTGATTCAAGGTAGAAAGGATCTTTGGGTAAAATGGAGTAAATGGACATCAAGTTTGTGAAAGACGAGGGATTTCAAGTGTAACTAGTTGATAGCAGACATAAACATGTTATAGCAAGCCATTAATCATGCTAAATGTAACTATGAGCTAATTAATACACAAAAATCAAACATTCCAACCATGCATAGAAGTATAAGACCTTATAACTTTGGGAAATGGCTATCAGTCTTTGGGGAAAACACATAAGATGGACTAACAACTCAAAATACTATGCCGGAACGCCTAAACACAGTCTTTAAGTTATTGGGCACTTTGACAAACAAGCTTTCATAGTTTTAGGCAAAGGGCTAGATCGGGACTAGGCCTCCTTGGTTCAACAAGATGATAAACTAATCAGTCAAAGAGATAGTTTCATGGACAGAACTATGGACAGTCATAGGTAAGCAGGGCACACCATACATCCTACTCAACATGCATAGAAATTATGAATAAAACTAGCAACAATATCCTTAAGTTACTAAAGAGAAGTTAAGAATTCTTTAGTACAACTAAGGAAGAAGAAAACACAAAGCTATGAAGATTCAGGAATTTTGAGGTGTCTCCATGGGCATATCTCAAACTTAATCTCTACTGATCTATAGAAGCAAGAAGCATGTATCATGAATGAAAACTAGAAGACAACAACAAAGGAAGAAACACTATACCATTCTACCATGTCATGGAATCCATCAACAATTCTTCATCATTCATCAAAAGCATCCAAGAGGCAGTCCAAAATCATAACACAAGTATGTTCTTAAAAGCTCATATGACCAATATATTACTTCTTCTCTCAAGTTCAACCTTCTTTTACAATGAAGCCTTGTGGAATAAATAGGCTCAAGTGAGGAAAACCTCATGGTGCAACTAGCTATCCCATTGGCCTAATCAAAATATCTAAACTTGTCCTTGAGGCTTTGCAAAGCCCAAGGCACAAAATATCTCATAAATATCTAAGAAAATGCTAAAAACGGAAATTATATTGACTTTACATCATTTTCCAAGTGTAAAAATAGCTAAACGGACATTTGGAAAAAGCAGATTTTTGAGGTTCAAAAATTACAAAAATACTTCAAATTTATATAAGAAAAAGGTCCCCTGACTTTCCGGAAGCATTTGGTAGCCTTCTCGGTGTCGAAATGAGGCTCATGATGGCTTGTTGGAAAGCTCTCTGTGTCTACCTTCCAGCGCAACTAAAATCACCTCAATCTGATGACTAGAAGTCCTCCAAATCTGTACCTGTGTGTAAAAAGCCAGGAAATCGCAGACTGCTGATATGACGGGCAGAATGTCCAAAAAGTGAGCATTTTTCGCCGTTTTGAGGGGGCGAATGATCTCCAAACGCTCTAAAAATCACTGAGGACCTGCTCATAGAATTATGGCATCAACTGGTATCATCCTTCTTCCTTGACAAATCCTCAAACTGAAATGGCGAAATTATGAGTTTTCGACCAAAAACCCAAAAAATGCCAAAAAACAAAATGTTGTCGAAATAGGCCCAAAATTGACATGCATGACCCTCAGGGGTCCCTAGCAACATGCTCTAAAGCTGAGGCAAAAATGTCAAGAGATGATGTGCTTTTCTCCTCTTTCCGTGCCGGGCGCTTCCCCTTTGCCTTCTTCAATTTCTCTTGGGCTGCCTTTGGTTTGCGCCGAGCAAACTGATTCAACTTTTGAAAGTGATGTGTCCTCTTCCTTTGCAGCTCTAGATCTATTTTTTCTCTTTCAAGCTTCATCTCCGAGTGTTTGTTGGCTCTTTCAAGCCATGCCAATTTGTTTTCTTCAATTTCCTGCTCAAGGAGTGTAGTGAGAGGAAAGGCTTGGAGATGGGCTTGTTCTTCCTCTTTCTGATTTTCCAAGGCTCTTTTAAGCCCTATGTTCCTAGGCCTCTTCCGCCTAGGCTGGTCTCCCTCTTCTTCCTCATCAAAATCACCAATGAGTTCTTCTATCCTTGCTTGCGCCTTAGCTACCTCTTTCTTGTATTTGATAGCTTGTGCCTCATGAACTGCTGTGTGAACATTCATCTGTTTATTTTGGATCTCCAAGAAGTGGTTGAAGTTCCTTGCCTGTTGAAGATCCTCCTCTAATGCCTCAATTTGCCCCTCTTTATGGATTAGGAGGTTTTCAAGAAGGCGGGCATCATTATCGCTGTCATTGCTTTGGATTGGGATGACAGCCAATGCACCCCCATGTTTTGTACTTTCTCCAGCCTTGCTTTTCCCTTTGAAGGTCAATCTTGCACTTTTCCTCCTTGGCATGCTAATGGGAGACCTCTTGGGCAATTTTCTTTTGCTAGGGACAATTTTTGTCACTTTTGGAGTGGCAGCCTTAGAACCTTTCTTCCTTGCTGTGCTGAGCTTTGTTCTTTTGGGAGGAGGAGACACAACTGATTTACCCTTGACATCTTCTTGAAACTGCTGCTCTCCTTGAGGTTGCTGGATGTATTCTTCTTGCTGTTCACTTTGTTTCCCCTGTTCGTCAACATCAATTTACTGTTATACATCAATGCCTTGTTCATTTGGTGTTTCAAACTGTTGCCCTTTTTCACCAAAATCAAGCTGCTGCTGTGCTTGGATTTTCTGCTCATTTTGTGGCTCAAGATGAGGCTCAATTTCCTGCCCAAGCTGCTGTTCCTGTCCTTCAACAACAAGCTGCTGCTCTTCCTCTTGTACCTGTTGTTCATCGTCTTCTATTTGCTGCTGACCTTCACCACTGTCCTGCTGCTGTTCCTCATCTTCTGCTTGCTGCTCTTCATCCCTTTCCTCTTGCTCATGACCTTTCTCTTCTTGCTGTCTACTTCCCTCTCCTTCTTCCTGCTGTCCTGGCTGTCCTGTAGTCATTTTGAGCCTTCTAGGAGTAGGCCTGCTGGACAAAGGTACCGGGCGATGGATAGGCTGAGTGGGAGACACATGGACAGGAGGAACAGTAGAGAAATCTGGGTGGCTGATAAAAACATCCCATGGAACCTCATTTTTCTCTAACTGGTGTAGGATGATAATTTTGATCAGAGAATGATGGAAAAGAGAAGGTATTTGCAGAGGTGGGGCCTTCTTTTGGACTGTGGATGCCATCTTCTCAATGCTCTTGTATAAAAAGTAAGGGAGATTTAGTTGCCTGGTTCTAGTGAAATGCATCAATAGGCGGACATGGTAGGCATAAACTCGAGTAAACCTCCCTTCACAAGTAAAATAATTCATTATGACTTTCATAAGAGGAACATAGCTCTCAAGAAGATAAGAAAAAGGAAAAATAGCAGTGAAAGTATCTCTATGCTCAAGCTTGATGAAAGGCCTGTAATCTTCTAAGTCAAGATGGGCCTGTTTGAACCATTTTTCGCCATCATATGGAATCTTGGTGGCTTTGGACACTGATCTTGGAGAAAACTTGAAATCAAGGCCAACTACCTGGAAATGCTTGTTCTGGAACCTAAGGGCGCATAGGTGTGTCAATGGCGAGAAGCTTTTGACTTCCTGTATCTTCTGGCAGAAATCTAGACAACCTACTTCATGGAAGTTGAAAAGGATGGATGGATGAGTATTAACCTCTTCTGTAGAGATTGGCTCATATCTTTTATGTGGGCCACTTCTGTTGTCTTGCCTTGGAGGCATTTTGACCTAAATATGCTTTGGAAGAAACAAACTGCCTCACTGTGTGTAAACTGCCTTCTTGGAGTCAAACTGTGTCAATTCACTGCTTTGATAGAGAAATAATGTATTTAGATGATTGCAACAAGTTTCCTTACAACACACAACCTCTTCTCTCCTAAAAAAATGGCCTTCCACCTTGAAAGTATCTCAGTCAACAAAATTTTTCAATAAGAAATAATACAATGGAATGAAGGACAGACTGTTAGGAAGAAAGTTGTTTACAGTGTCAAAGTTTTCTTGCTTTGTGATGTTTGGAGGTTAACAAAACATCTTTGTACCTTGGATCAATGGTGTACTTTTCCAATCATTTCAAAACCTGCCCCTCCAAGTGTGCCAATCACTCAACAAAATTACATATGGTGCAATCAACCCTTAGTGTAATCAGACAGTCAATATCACAGTTTTGGAACAAAGATAACAGAGTTTAAAAAGCTTCAAAAGTTTCAACAGAGGGTTTATAAGCTTATACCTTTCAAAAGCCAAGACTCCCCTTCCAATATAGAATGCCAGTCTTCCTTAAAATAATGCCTCTATAACCTCTAAAATTCAACTTGACAGTGAGCTTTGAAGAACAGAAAAACCAATCAATTAGAATACTCAGTGAACAACTACCCTTTCTGTGGTTGGTGGAGTGACCTTGCCTTTTGGTATCTTGATAAATAAAAACACCTTTGTTTTTTGATTTAGGAAAAGGTAAGAACACACAGTTTGGCTCAGCACATACTCTTTCCCTGTAGAGACCTTTAATAGTAATCCTACACTTCAGCACAGTCTTTTGAGCAAGGATATTCACACAGAGACAAATGTTTGTTGTATATGGTGTTGTAGTAGTATTTATGTGGAGCAGCTCCTTTTCAATGTGGAAAACCTATCTCTTTAGCAAATATCTTTATATCCCTTAAAAATCAACTTGTCAAACGAGTTTGGAGAGTCACAAAGGCAGCCAAACAGAACATAGAGAACAGCTTTCCTTTCCTGTGATAGTAGGGATAACTTCGTCTATTGATGCTTTGAAGACATAAGGTATTCTTGTTCTTTGATATGCAAAGGTGAAAAACACACTACTCTTATTTCAACACACTCTTTCCTGTAGGCGCCGTTAACAACACATTCAGCTTTTAACCATAGTTCTACACTTCAGATTACCACACAGCAAAAACACTGTTTTTTCAAATGTGTTGACAAAGTTTGAAAGCTTTTTATGTTGTGGTATGAAAGAATTGTAGTAGTTCAACACACTGTTTTCTTTACACTAATCTGGTCCAAACAAACTCCAACTGTATATGGGCAGCCTCAACTTTACTTCACCATGGTAGTGAGGGTGTTTTGATGATCTTTTTATAAAAATACAGCTCACAGGTGTTTTGATATTTCAACAGTCAATCAAAAAAAACTATTTTGCCCTCACACCACAGCTTGAAAATAGAGCTTCTTAACCCTTCATATCACTTAGCACTTTGTTTGAAAAACTGAGAGGGTTCATGGAAATACCTCGAAAAAATGATGAAGAACCTTATTGATGTGTTTTAGGCTAGCTCCAGAGGTGTTTGAATAGCTTACGAGGGTCACACAGATGCGCGATGTGCTGGGATTTCAGAGTGCCACGCCAAAACAGACTATCGGGTGGCTCTGTCGGGTCGGCCGGGCGGCGTGTACAAGCACGTCGCGCACACGTACAGGTGCGTCGCGTGGCGGTTGAACGCCAATGTAAAACTTCTCCCAGGCGCGTCGCGCAATTTTCTAGGCACGTCGCGCGGTGAAAAAGTGACAAATTCCTGCAAATCGACCCAAAACTTCTTTATTTCGATGCTAAGGGTAGAAAAGAGGCCTTGATTGACACTTTTGTTTGGAGTTTTAAAAAATGGAGTTGGTCAAATCGATTTACCCTTTTGAAACATACAAAACCCCAACGGTTAGTTTATTATTTGAAACCTAAAATGAACCTTCTAACCGTCACTTGCAAAGGTTTTCACAGCTTTTGACTTTCTTCAACACAACCCTTTGGCATATTTGTAACTTGGATTCGGCAGCGATGCAGGCAGTGGAGATTTTTATGTTTTTTGGACCGTGCCAACATGAATGAACCTTTTTACAAACATAAAATATAGCTTGAAGGATCAAAAAACTCTGTTTCACTTATACACACGGTTCTGAAGGATAATTCCTGTTTGGCTTTGTCTCACTGGTGACCTTTTAACATAGCAACCCAAATTTTGAATAATACCCTGATGAATATCAAACCATCCTTTGCCACTTTGTTTTTAACACTGTTGATGGCATTTGTCATGTAAACCCTACTTCAAACTGTTTAAAAATCCTGAAAATTGCTTTATTATTTGAAAGGGATAGGGTTTGTATTTTCACCTTGCTTTGATAGCTTCGGTCTTTACTTGCTTCTTCAACCTTTTTCTCCCTGCAGGTGCCCAAATTTGTTGACATTATTTGGATTTAGTCATGGCTCTTTGATTTAAGAAAGGCGCCTTTTCCAATATGCCTTCTTGCTTAGAACATATCATTTATGATGCCCCTGTTTTTTTGAAATAATGAAAAAGCTGTGTTTGTTTCAAACTTCCCAAATACTGACAGTATGTCAAATGACCCTCTTTTGGATGCCGATTTTCTTTTCATGCCTTTCAATTTTTTTAAAACTCAGATCATAACTTTGTGGAGAAAAATGTCCTTTGAAATTTTGACTGTTCTCACTTAAAGGAGGGAAAGTCTCTTTTCAGAGCAGTGGCATTTAGATTTTGCCTTTGATGATTTTAACCCCGAAACACTCAAACCCTTTATGTACTCGATGAGCGTGTATACCGTTTAAAAGAGACAAACTAGATCAGCATATTTTTTCTTCCGGGTACAGCCGACCTTGCCTTCAATGTAAATCTAGTCAGGTGACAGGTTTTTCTTGACTGTAGATGCAACTATTAGGTGTCTTTGAGCTTTATTCTTTGACTGTGGGTAGAAGACAAAACAGGGGATGATGTATCAGAGTTAGAAAGTGAAACAAAGAGAGCTTCCCTTTTTGTTTCCTGTGAAGGAGGTCTTCCACTGTCTTATTGCACTACTCTTTGCTGATGGGAAACTGAAATGTCACCCTTTGCCTTGGTTAACTTATGACAAGTTATTTGAAAGGTAATCTCTGTGAGTATGGGGGTTAGCACATTTGAAAAACAACCACCTTTTCTTCTGCCTGTGTAATGACATGACTTGTCAACCTTTCTTTAATTTGGTCTTGTTGAAATAGCAGGCTGCTTATGATTAGAATTGTTTTCACTAATGATATGTCTCTCCAAGGTTTTAACAATTCATATGATTTGAAAATTCAAATGACTTCCTTTACAAGACCAAAACTCTGTTTTCCCTTTCCCGCACACTTTATCTTTAAACTAATATGATCATCACTTATACTCTGTGTAAAAAGATAGAGTCACCGTTTTTACCGTTTAGTAAAACAAACCTAGGCTTTTGCAATCCTTAAAGTCAATATTGGCCAGCGCCCTCTGCTTGTAGATGAAGGAGGCGCCTTAACCCTCTGCTTGTAGATGAAGGAGGTTCTTGGCCATGACAAATTACCAATCTATTTGACAGTGGTGTCTTTCCTTTACCATGATTTCATGCTGAAAGGAAGCTGCAAGGTCTTGATGAGTCACTCTCTGTCTTGCAGATATATCTCAGGCTCATGTTTACATTGAGAAGCTGCTGTTCTTCTAAATGTAGATTCAAGCAAATTCTTCTGAGATGATGTTATATTTCCTGCCTGTGCAAAATCCATAAAACACTGTAAAACACCTAATAATCAGCTTGAGACTGTGGTCTATGCAGTGCTGAGACTTAGGGGTGTGTAAGTGGCGTGACTTAGGGCTGTGATCAACTTGATTTGCAGAGTGGGAGGTCTGTCATGATTGGTCTGTAGCAGATGGAGGTTTTTTTGGCTTTTTGATGATTGCCAAGGGTAAAATGTCTTAAAGCGCCACTTCCTAAATTAGGGGAGGCTTTTGAAACAGACTTGGATTTTTCCTTTTAGAGCTGATGGGCAGACCAGTAGGGCTAAAGCTAGAGAAGATAGTGATAATGGGTTTTAACTTTGACATGGGCGGACTAAAAAGTAAGAGGGTGAAAAAAGTCTTATGAGGGTTTTCTAGATGACAAATTGACATATGGAATTCAGCTTCTAGAAAACTCAGCTATGGATCTAGTCATTACTAACATGTGAAAAATATTGATGACTAACAGTGGCTCCATTTGGGGAGGGCAGCTCCTCGTCAGGAGGTGTCCATAATTCAGATCTTTGGCTTATGAAGACCAGTGCCTTATCCATTGGCGCAAAATTCACCCTTCTGTTGATGTTATTTCTGAAAAGTGACAGCATGATTAACATCAATGATACTTCTACCTACCCCACTATCTTTCCTAACATTTTTTCTTCTCTTTGGCGCATTTGAACTAGCAGCCTTTTGACAATGCATATTTTTCTTTTTGCAAAATGAACCTATCTATTTCTACTCTTATATCTGCGAGGAGTTCATATTAAACTGATGAACTCCTTCATTACTCTACCTAATGCTAGATCGACTGTCAAGATTAAGTAGTTTGACAGGAATTTATTCTCTAATCTAAAACATGAAATTAAAAATGATCAAATCAGGATTAGGCAGTTTGATTTGTCATGCATTTGCGGCATAAAAGACAAGCTGCACACAAATGTTATTTTGCAACAAAGGGAAACTAGACAAGCGGGGCTAAGATGTACAATGTATTTTTCATCTCTCACTTCTCTCTTTGGTTTTGTTTTAGGCATGTGGAACCAGAATCTCTCCCTAATATAAGCTCTGTGATAAGTCAATCTTACACAATGTTGACTATCTTTGCACTCACTAACTTATCAGCAAATAAATTTAAACATGCTCAGTTATGATTAGGCTAGATAGCTGAACAAGACATTGAAGCACTAGTAGCGGCATTTAGACTTGATCGCTTTCTGAAAGACTATTTTTTGGAACATGGGGCCTTTGTCCTATCTTCACTCACCCTCTTTTCTGTCTTTTACTATTTTTGACTTTCCTATCTTTTACTGTTTTTGACTTTTCTATCTTTTACTGTTTGACTTTTCTATCTTTTCTATATTTCAAACAATGGTATGTACAATGAATGAACAGTGTTTCAAACTCAGAAATGGAGCTCTTGACAAAAATAATTCTTTAATGTCCTGCCATTCACAGCACTCCTAAAAATTTCAGTCCCATCAGGTTCTTGCAAGAAGAAAGCATTGTTTCCACTGACTGAGCTGATGATGTAAGGCCCTTTCCATAAATTTTCAAACTTGCCATGTTTACCTTTGTCTTCTCTTCTAGAATCCCATTTTAAAACTTTATCTCCAATTTGAAAATCATTTTCCTTAGTTCTTCTGTCAAAAATCTGTTTTATTTTATCTTGTGCTAACTGAGCCCTTTGGTAAACTTCTTCTCTGGTTTGTTGTAAATGGATAGTCTGATTTAACCTCCTTTGCATGTCATTTTCTTCTATTTGGACTTCTTGTAATAGCTTCATTACTGGAACCCTTAAAGATGTTGGGAAAATGGCATCTATACCATAAACTAGCTGGTAAGGAGACATACCTATGGATTTCTTAGTGGTTAATCTATCAGCCCATAAGGCATGTACTACTTTCCCATGCCATGCTTTTTGATTTTGTTCAAGAAGTTTTTTGATAATGTTGACTAGGCTTTTGTTAGAAGACTTGGCTAAACCATTACCTTGAGGGTAATAGGCTGTGGAATGTCCTAATGAAATATGATACTTGTGACAGAAGTCTATCATTTTCTTGGAGGAGAAGGCAGCGGTGTTATCTGTAATGATCTTCCTGGGACAGCCAAATCTGGATAGGATATTGGTTTCTAGGAACGTGATGATGACTGAATCAGTGGCGTTCCGGGAAGGTATGGCTTCTATCCATTTGGTAAAGTAATCAGTGGCTGTGAGGATCCATTTATGTTGAGCGGATGAGGAGGGGTGAATTTCCCCAATGAAATCTAAACCCCATTGCTGGAAGGGTCCTTCAACTATAATAGGATGTAAGGGCAAAGGTAAAAAATTTTTCTTGCCATCAAAAATTTGACATTTATGGCATGTCATAACTAGTTTGTGAGTATCAGAGAATAAGGTAGGCCAATAATAACCGGCTCTAAGGATTTTTTTTGCAGTGGTTTTCCAGTAGAGATGGCCCCCACATTCCCCTTCGTGCATTTCGTGCATAATTTTCTCTGCATCAGACTCAAGCAAACATTTAAGCAGCATACCAGTGGGATTTTTCCAATACATAAAACCATCTAAAATGAAAAACTTTAAAGATTTTTGTTTAAGGAATCTTGCTTTTGTTTTTGATAAAGTCGGAGGAGCATTCAGATAAGTTAATACATAAAGAATATCTACATACCAAGGTGAATCCAAAAATGTCTGATCAATAGGGGGGAGTGTGCATTCTTCCTGTTCTTCTAAGGCATCGACAAAATTTATATCTAAAGCTTGGAGGTTGGTTTCAGCCATTAGTCTTGCAAGTCCTTGTCCTTTAACTAGTTTGGTAGGCCGGATTTCTAAGTCATACTCTAGGATGATAGCAATCCACTTTCCCCTTTTACCATCAGGATCTTGGTTCAGAATGTCCTTGACGACAGTATTAGGGACAAAAGCTATGACATGAGAATGCAAGATGTAAACTCGGAAATATTTCAGTGCTTTTACCAATGTGAATGCCTATTTTTCCATGATGTTATATTTCAAGGGAGCATCTCTTAGGGATTTGCTAAAAAAGGCAATGGGTTTCTCTTGCCCAGCTGCATTTTTTTGCAACAACACTGCAGCTATTGTATGTTCTGAGGCAAATGAAAAAATGTAAAAATCTTTGGTGAAGTCAGGGCTTATCAATACTGGTGTTTCAGTTAAGGCCCTTTTAATTAGTTCAAAATATTTTTTGGCTTCCATAGTCCATTTAACCCCGACCTCCTTTTTTAACATATTTGTGATATCTTTCAGGAGTTCAGCAAGGTTTGGGATGAATCTTCTTAAGAAATTTATCTTTCCGATAAAGGACTGTAACTCCTTTATGTTTCTGGGGTGACTTATCTGTAATATACCTTCGATTCTTTGGGGGTCTATTTTAATTCCTTCTTCCAAAATAATGTGACCTAGGAGTTTTCCTTCCTCTAGACCGAAAAGTGTTTTCTTTGGGTTTAGGGATAGACCATACTTTCTGCATTTGTTGAAGACTTTTCTTAAGTGTGCTAGGTGTTCTTCATCTGATTTAGAATATACCGTTATATCGTCAAGATATATGACTATGAAAACACCTATGTCTTCTGAGAAGGCTATGTCCATGGCTCTTTGAAATGTGGCGCCAGCATTCATCAGTCCAAAAGGCATTTTAACGTACATGAAAGTGCCCCAAAGGGTGGTGAAAGCTGTCTTATGTTGATCGGTAGGATAAACCAGTACTTGGTTATAACCAGAAAAACCATCAAGTAATGAGATTCTCTTAGCGCCTACTACCTTCTGAAGTATGTGGTCCATTTTGGGCAGAGGGTAGTTATCTTTCAGACATGCCTTGTTCAAGTTTCGGAAATCTATGCAGAGTCTGATTTCACCAGTCTTTTTCCTAACTGATACTAAATTTAAGACCCACTCGGAGTATCGGAGAGATACTATTATCCCGGCATCATACATCTTTTTAATTTCCTTTTCAACCAATGGTAATAATACCGGGTTTATCCTTCTTAACTTCTGTTTAAAAGGTTTTTGATTTTCTTTGAGGGGAATTTTATGTTGGATGATGCTGGTGTCATATGATTTCAAATCCTGGTACCCCCATGCAAACACATCTTTAAATTCTTTAAATAGATTTATGTACCTATGTTTTATGTTAGGTGGGAGGGTTTTGGATATTTTAATGTTTTTTGGCTCTTCTGGGCTTCCTATGTTGTATTCCTCTATGTCATCCTCTGTAGATTCCATTTTAGGCTTTTTGGCCACATCATTAAAGTCAAACAATTCTTCTAAAGGTGCGAGCCCTCTGGGTATGGTGTCATTTTCGCAGTGTAAGACTTCGAGTTCCCTCTGGTCAATGTCCTCTTCTATCTCCCTGTCATATGGATGGTCTACCAGGTTTAGATTGGTCCACAAAGGTGGATTTAGCTCTTGGTCTTGACTTTGGCTGGGTTTCCTTTCTTCGTCTCCTGAGTCTGTTTTGGTTATTTCAAACTCATTCCTAGATTGTAGGAAATCATCAATTTGATCATCATCTTGGAATATTTTCCAATGGTCAAGATTATCTGGTACAGTAGGGCGGTGTTTCACTTGAATGTCATATTGCTCACTCATACATGGTATTTGGCTATTGCTTGCAGCAAAGGCGAGCTCATTTTCCAGACTGTTTTGAATCCTGGGGATATAGGTGAGTTCATATTTTTCAAAATTTTTAAGGATATCCAAAGCTGCATTCCTATATTCTGTCAATCTTGGATTCTTTTCCGAATATTCGCCTTTGATTTGCCTGATTACAAGCTCAGAGTCTCCTTGGGCTGATATTCTATTGGCGCCCAAGTCTCTAAGCATATGCAGACCGATGAGAAGGGCTTCATATTCCGCAATGTTATTAGTACATTGGAATTCTAATCTAAAAGAATGACCTTCTTTAGTATTGTGTATCCAGGTGCCTGCTCCTGAACCTGTCTTGCCACAAGAACCATCAAAGCTTATACTCCAAAGAGCTTCCTTTTCATACATGATACTAAGCTGTTTTTCAGGTTTCTTGGGACTTTGGTCATCAATTTCTTCATTCAGTAATGGTTTGGACATGTCTTCATTTTCTTTTATCTGCTTGTTTATATCACCTTCATTGTATAAGATAAAAGAATCTAAATTGGAATGAATGGAATAGATGGGGGTATTGTTTGGCTTATCTCTGTTGTTAACCATGTATTTCATGCGAGTCTCTTGGTATAATCTCCTTGTTTGGTTGAAAACCGAGATAGTAGAAAATGACATATCCATTTGAAGGCTACCTTGTATTTTGGCAGCCCATGCTCTTGATAGTAGCATTCCATACTTCGGTGGGATATCGGCCACTACTACGTCCATGACAAAGTTTTTGGCTGGTAGTTGTGTTAGGGCAAAATATAGATTCTTTATCGGACCTAAACATTTTACCTGGCTCGAGTCGAAAGAAAACAGGTTTTTGTAAGGTTGAGTCACTTCCAGTCCTAGGTTTTCCATGACTGCTTTAGGCATGAGGTTATGGGAAGCACCAAAATCTAACATGGCATTATGTAATATTTTGTCCCGTATGTTTAAGCTTACATAGAAAGGATAAATAGATCCTTCTTAGTATTCACCTTCTACTTTAGGGCCAAATAAGAGCTCGGGTTTGTCATCAGTTAAATTCAAGGTATCTGCCTTGCTCTCTAGATCGAGGACTTTGAATATTTGAGATCTATACCTACCTACAGTTATTAGCTCTGTGAGGGGTATGGTAATTTTTATTTTGGAAATTTCCCCTTCGAAACTAAAAGGAGTATGTAGTTTGGGCAGATTTGTTTCAGCTTTTTCAGACATAACTTTTTCTATGTTCTTAATTTGCTGACTTTGGCTTGGGATTTTGTTTGATACAGCCAACTCTGGGGTTTTTGTAGAGGTACTAGGAGTATCCGAGCTAATACTTGTCTGAATGGCTTTGCCTTTGTTTGGGTCAATCTTTTTGGCCTCAATTTTGTCACTATCCATGGTTTTCTTTAGGATGTCATCTGAGGTCTGGGTACTGTCAGGGTTACTCTTTTTCGAATGGTTTTGGTTTTTTCTGCTTCTAAGATTATACTGCCGGTGAGCTTCTATTATGGCATTTTGAAATTCTATGGCAGGATCGTCGAGATCTTCATAGTTGGTCTCATCTTGATTAGGAGAACATAACTCTTGTTCTTTTGCTGTGAGGTACACCTCGCTTTCATTATCATACCCTACGAGATTTAAATGACTTTCATCAATGGGTTCTGTATCTCTATCATCTTCTTCCACATAGTTTTCATTGAAGGGTGGCCTAATTTGTTGGTCATTTTCCCTTGGTCTGTTTTGGGGTTGTTCCCTCCTAAAGTTTTGGTTCTGGTTTCTGTTTGGAGGGTTTGGCTGGTTGTCCCTAACAGGAGCCTTTTCATTTGTCCTTTCCCACATTTTGGCTATAGTTTTGACTAAGTCATCTATTCTAGGATCTAGGGAAGGTGATGAAGTGGAGACCTCGTCTTTATATGTGACCTTTCTTTCTGATCTAGTCCTAGCCCTTTTTTCTGCTAAATTGGCATATGATTTTATGGCTATTTGTTGCATTTCCTCTAAGGTAAGGGGATCCTTGTCTCTCAGATGATATGTCATGTCCAGATCGAAACCCTCGGGGAATTTTGCCAAGGCTAAACCAAGTGGTGGTTTGAAATGAGGTGGAAAGGAGTTATATACACTGTTGAACCTAGTGCAGTAAGCTTGGACACTTTCCCCGTTTTCCCGTTTTAGGTTGTTATATTCTGATAGGATTTGAATAGGGTTTCTTCGGATTTCCCACCTATTTCTGAAGACTTGACGTAGTTCTGGGATATTGTGGATGCTGTTTGGAGTTAAGCTTTTGAACCATGTTTTGGGTTCACCACCAAGACTTTGGGCGAATATTCTCATTCTGACGGTCTCATCTTGTACCTCCAGGTATTCATAAGCATCAGTCATCCTACTCATATGCTGTTGAGGTGTAGTCATATCTTCTCCAGTAAAGTGTGTGATTTTGTCTTAATATTTATTTGGGAGAGGAGCCAAAGGCGGTGGCAACACCAAAGGTGCATACCAGGATGCCATGACTGGAGCTAATGGATGATGTAAAAGGTGAGGACTAGTAGGCTGAGATGAGGTGATTTGAAGAATGGTGGCTTGACCAGGTGTGGTGGATGAACTTGGACTAGTGATCTAGTTTTGAGCGGATCTGGGATGGTAGGAGCCAAACTGATAGAGAAGCTGGAAATCAGGAGGAGTGGTAGGTGAAGCTTCTCTACTAGGACTCTGTGGTGGGTCTAAGGTTTCAATATCGTCAAAGTTTATTTTACTATGAGACCTGCTTCTGAAAAGAGTTTTTGATGATTCTAATTCAAAAGGTGAATCAGGTAGGATAGTGAGATGTTTAGGTGCTGATCTTATTTTACGGATGGGTCTACCAGTAGCTAGATGGTCAGTTTCAAAAGCTTGCCACAGAATCTTCTCTGGGTCATCTACTATGATAGGGGGATTTGGGTCTAGAAGGGCTCTGGTACTGATGCTTCGTGAAGCCAGATTTTAGGTTTGGAGTTTAGAGAGGATGGTATTGGTGAATGTTCTGGATGAGTGGTCTCTCTAAAATTCTACTAAGGTGAAGGGTGGTAAAAAATAAAAGGGATGGACTAGTGGAGTCGCCAGGTGGAACTGGGTTACTTTTGTGAAGATAGCTATGGTCCACCACCAGTAACTAATCTGGGAATGTTTTTGGATTTTCTGAGTTTTATGTGCAGCCTATGGTTTGTTAAAGTATTCTAGACTTGTTTCAACACTTTGCTTGGGTGATGAGAACAAAAAGAGTTTACTCTAAATGGGTCTATGGGCTGCTTGCTTGTTTAAGTATCTAAAAGACCAAAGAGTTTATAAGATTTTGCTAAACTGTCATGTACTCAGTGTCCTACCATCTCCCGCTATGTTAGTGAGCGATGGGATAGGTCTATCGGATAGTAACCTAGAGTTTGGTAAAATAGTAAGGCTTACTAGAGGTTAGTGGAGTTGCCAGGTGGATTGTCAGTTGTTTTGAGGTATACTTGTATGGTCCACCACCAATATTGACAAAAACCAATCTAAGGGAGTATTTTGGGGTTTTTTGAGTTTTATGTGCAACCTAGGATGTAAAAGTGTTATAAACCTGATCCATCACTTTGCTAAGATGGTGAAGCAGAGAGTTTACACTAGATGATTCTAAAGGCTGATGGTTTAAGTTAAAATTTGAAGGACTAAGGAGTCTATAAAATTTTGCTAGACTATTATGAACTCAATAAGTCCCACCGTGATCGCCATTATGTTAGGGTCCCGTGATTTGGCCGATTGGTGAGCCAAATGACGATGTAACATCAAACCAAGCTTTGGAGCCCTAGGACCTAGCCTTCCTGGAATCAGAGATGGCTCTCTCTATATGTGTAAAGGATATCTGTGTGTTTGCTTGTGGTGTTCTGATATTAGGCTAGTTATGAAGTATGTTTTTGGTTTTTTGTTTTTAAGTTTGTGAGGGATAAAACTGATCAAAGATATAAAATGGGTAACAAGAAGTTAGATCAACTGGGCTATGGGGTCAAAAAGATCAAGGAGGCTATCAGATGATGATGCAAGGCTGTTGTAGGGCCGATTTGATTCAAGGTAGAAAGGATATTTGGGCGAAATGGAGTAAATGGACATCAAGTTTGTGAATAACAAAGAGTTTCAAGTATCACTGGTTTAATAGATAACATAAACATGGTAAATAAAACCCTTAATCATGCAACATGTAACTATAAACTAATCAACACATCGAAACAAACATTCCAGCCATGCATAGAAGTATAAGACCTTCTAACTTTGGGAAATGGCTATCAGACTTTGGGGAAAACACATAAGATGGACTAAAAACTCAAAATACTATGCCGGAACGCCTAAACACAGTCTTTAAGTTATTGGGCACTTTGACAAACAAGCTTTCATAGTTTTAGGCAAAGGGCTAGATCGGGACTAGGCCTCCTTGGTTCAACAAGATGATAGACTAATCAGTCAAAGAGATAGTTTCATGGACAGAACTATGGGCAGTCATAGGTAAGCAGGGCACACCATACATCCTACTCAACATACATAGAACTTGTAAATAAAACTAGCAACAAAACCTTAAGTTACCAAAGAGCAGTTAAGAATTATTTAGTATAACTAAGGAAGAAGAAAACATAAAGCTATGAAGATTCAGGAATTTTGAGGTGCCTCCATGGGCATATCTCAAACTTAATCTCTACTGATCTATAGCAGCAAGAAGCATGTATCATGAATGAAAACTACAAGACAACAACAAAGCAAGAAACACTATACCATTCTACCATGTCATGGAATCCATCAACAATCCTTCATCATTCATCAAAAGCATCCAAGAGGCAGTCCAAAATCATAACACAAGTATGTTCTTCAAAGCTCATATGACCAATATATTACTTCTTCTCTCAAGTTCAGCCTTGTCTTACAATGAAGCCCTTGGAATAAATAGGCTCAAGTGAGGAAAACCTCATGGTGCAATTAGCTATCCCATTGGCCTAATCAAAATATCTAAACTTGTCCTTGAGGCTTTGCAAAGCCCAAGGCACAAAATATCTCATAAATATCTAAGAAAATGCTAAAAACGGAAATTATATTGACTTTACATCATTTTCCAAGTGTAAAACTAGCTAAACGCACATTTGGAAAAAGCAGATTTTTGAGGTTCAAAAATTACAAAATTACTTCAAATTTATATCAGAAAAAGGTCCCCTGACTTGCCGGAAGCATTTGGCAGCCTTCCCGGTGTTGAAATGAGGCCCATGATGGCTCGTTGGAAATCTCTCTGTGTCTACTTTCTGGAACAACTGAAATCACCTCAATCTGATGCCTAGAAGTCCTCCAAATCTGTACCTGTGTGTAAAAAGCTAGGAAATAGCAGACTGTTGATATGACGGGCAGAATGTGCAAAAAGTGAGCATTTTTCGCCGTTTTGAGGGGGCGAATGATCTCCAAATGCTCCGAAAATCGCTGAGGACCTGCTCATACAATTATGCCATCAACTGGTATCATCCTTCTTCCTTGACAAATCTTCAAACTGAAATGGAAAAATTATGAGTTTTCGACCAAAAACCCAGAAAATGCCAAAAAACAAAAAGTTGTTGAAATGGGCCCAAAATTGACATGCATGACCCTCAGGGGTCCCTAGCAACATGCTCCGAAGCTGAGGTCAAAATGTCAAGAGATGATGTGCTTTACTCCTCTTTCCATTCCGGGTGCTTCCCCTTTGCCTTCTTCAATTTCTCTTGGGCTGCCTTTAGTTTGCGCCGGGCAAACTGATTCAACTTTTGAAAGTGATGTGTCCTCTTCCTTTGCAGCTCTAGATCTCTGTTTGCTCTTTCAAGCTTCATCTCCAAGTGTTTGTTGGCTCTTTCAAGCCATGCCTCTTTGTTTTCTTCAATTTCCTGCTCAAGGAGTGCAGTGAGAGGAAAGGCTTGGAGTTGGGCTTGTTCTTCTTCTTTCTTCTTTTCCAAGGCTCTTTTAAGCCCTATGGTCCTAGGCCTCTTCCGCCTAGGCTGGTCTCCCTCTTCTTCCTCATCAAAATCACCAATGAGTTATTACATCCTTGCTTGCACCTTAGCTACCTCTTTCTTGTATTTGATAGCTCGTGCCTCATGAACTGCTGTGTGAACATTCATCTGTTTATTTTGGATCTCCAAGAAGTGGTTGAAGTTCCTTGCCCGTTGAAGATCCTCCTCTAATGCCTCAATTTTCCCCTCTTTATGGATTAGGAGGTTTTCAAGAAGGCGGGCCTCATTATCGCTGTCATCTCTTTGGATTGGGATGACAGCCAATGCACCCCCATGTTTTGTACTTTCTCTAGCCTTGCTTTTCCCTTTGAAGGCCAATCTTGCACTTTTCCTCCTTGGCATGCTAATGGGAGACCTCTTGGGAAATTTTCTTTTTCTAGGGACAATTTTTGTCACTTTTGGAGTGGCAGCCTTAGATCTTTTCTTCCTTGCTGTGCTGAGCTTTGTTATTTTGGGAGGAGGAGACACAACTGATTTACCCTTGACATCTTCTTGAAACTGCTGCTCTCCTTGAGGCTGCTCGATGTATTCTTCTTGCTGTTCACTTTGCTGCCCCTGTTCGTCAACATCAATTTACTGTTATACATCAATGCCTTGTTCATTTGGTGTTTCAAACTGTTTCCCTTTTTCACCAAAATCAAGCTGCTGCTGTGCTTGGATTTCCTGCTCATTTTGTGGCTCAAGATGTGGCTCAATTTCCTGCCCAAGCTGCTGTTCCTGTCCTTCAACAACAAGCTGCTGCTCTTCCTATTGTACCTGTTGTTCATCATCTTCTGTTCGCTGCTGACCTTCACCACTGTCCTGCTGCTGTTCCTCATCTTCTGCTTGCTGCTCTTCATCCCTTTCCTCTTGCTCATGACCTTTCTCTTCTTGCTGTCTACTTCCCTCTCCTTCTTCCTGCTGTCCTGGCTGTCCTGTAGTCATTTTGAGCCTTCTAGGAGTAGGCCTGCTGGACAAAGGTACCGGGCGATGGATAGGCTGAGTGGGAGACACATGGATAGGAGGAACAGTAGAGAAATCTGGGTGGCTGATAAAAACATCCCATGGAACCTCCTTTTTCTCTAACTGGTGTAGGATGATAATTTTGATCAGAGAATGATGGAAAAGAGAAGGTATTTGTAGAGGTGGGGCCTTCTTTTGGACTGTGGATGCCATCTTCTCAGTGCTCTTGTATAAAAAGTAAGGGAGATTTAGTTGCCTGGTTCTAGTGAAATGCATCAATAGGCGGACATGGTAGGCATAAACTCGAGTAAACCTCCCTTCACAAGTAAAATACTTCATTATGACTTTCATAAGAGGAGCATAGCTGTCAAGAAGATAAGAAAAAGGAAAAATAGCAGTGAAAGTATCTCTATGCTCAGGCTTGATGAAAGGCTTGTAATCTTGTAAGTCAATATGGGCCTGTTTGAACCATTTTTCGCCATGATATGGAATCTTGGTGGCTTTGGACACTGATCTTGGAGAAAACATGAAATCAAGGCCAGCTACCTGGAAATGCTTGTTCTGGAACCTCAGGGCGCATAGGTGTGTCAATGGCGAGAAGCTTTTGACTTCCTGTATCTTCTGGCAGAAATATAGAAAACCTACTTCATGGAAGTTGAAAAGGATGGATGGATGAGTATTAACCTCTTCTGTAGAGATTGGCTCATATCTTTTATGTGGGCCACTTCTACTGTCTTGCCTTGGAGGCATTTTGACCTAAATATGCTTTGGAAGAAACAAACTGCCTCCCTGTGTGTAAACTGCCTTCTTGGAGTCAAACTATGTCAATTCACTGCTTTGATAGAGAAATAATGTATTTGGATGATTGCAACAAGTTTCCTTACAACACACAACCTCTGCTCTCCTAAAAAAATGGCCTTCCACCTTGAAAGTTTCTCAGTCAACAAAATTTTTCAATAAGAAATAATACAGTGGAATGAAGGACAGACTGTTAGGAAGAAAGCTGTTTACAGTGTCAAATTTTCCTTGCTTTGTGATGTTTGGAGGTTAACAACACATCTTTGTACCTTGGATCAATGGTGTACTTTTCCAATCATTTCAAAACCTGCCCCTCCAAGTGTGCCAATCACTCAACAAACTTACATATGGTGCAATCAACCCTTAGTGTAATCAGACAGTCAATATCACAGTTTTGGAACAAAGATAATAGAGTTTAAAAAGCTTCAAAAGTTTCAACAGAGGGTGTATAAGATTATCCCTTTCAAAAGCCAAGACTCCCCTTCCAATATAGAATGCCAGTCTTCCTTAAAAGAATGCGTCTATAACCTCTAAAAATCAACTTGACAGTGAGCTTTGAAGAACAGAAAAACCAATCAATTAGAATACTCAGTGAACAACTACCCTTTCTGTGGTTGGTGGAGTGACCTTGCCTTTTGGTATCTTGAGAAATAAAAACACCTTTTTTATTTATTTAGGAAAAGGTAAGAACACACAGTTTGGCTCAGCACATACTATTTCCCTGTAGAGACCTTTAATAGTAATCCTACACTTCAGCACAGTCTTTTGAGCAAGGATATTCACACAGAGACAACTATTTGTTGTATATGGTGTTGTAGCAGTATTTATGTGGAGAAGCTCCTTTTCAATGTGGAAAACCTATCTCTTTAGAAAATATCTTTATATCCCTTAAAAATCAACTTGTCAAACGAGTTTGGAGAGTCACAAAGGCAGCCAAACAGAACATAGAGAACAACTTTCCTTTCCTGTGATAGTAGGGGTAACTTCGTCTATTGATGCTTTGAAGACATAAGGTATTCTTGTTCTTTGATATGCAAAGGTGAAAAACACACTACTCTTATTTCAACACACTCTTTCCTGTAGGCGCCGTTAACAACACATTCAGATTTTAACCACAGTTCTACACTTCAGATTACCACACAGCAAAAACACTGTTTTTTCAGATGTGTTGACAAAGTTTGAAAGCTTTGTATGCTGTGGTATGAAATAATTGTAGCAGTTCAACACACTGTTTTCTTTACACTAATCTGGTCCAAAAAAACTCCAACTGTATATGGGCAGCCTCAACTTTACTTCACCACAGTAGTGAGGGTGTTTTGATGATATTTGAATAAAAATACAGCTCACAGGTGTTTTGATATTTCAACAGTCAATCAGAAAACACTATTTTTCCCTCACACCACAGCTTGAAAACAGAGCTTCTTAACCCTTCATATCACTTAGCACTTTGTTTGAAAAACTGAGAGGGTTCATGGAAATACCTCGAGAAAATGATGAAGAACCTTATTGATGCATTTTAGGCTAGCTCCAGAGGTGTTTGAATAGCTTACGAGGGTCACACAGATGCGCGACGTGCTGGGCTTTCAGAGTGCCGCGCCAAAACAGACTATCGGGTGGCTCTGTCGGGTCGGCCGGGCGCCGTGTACAGGCACGTCACGCACACGTACAGGCGCGTCGCACGGCGGTTGAACACCAATGAAAAACTTCTCCCAGGAGCGTCGTGTGGTGAAAAAGTGACAAACTCCTGAAAATCGACCCGAAACTTCTTTGTTTCGATGCTGAGGGTAGCAAAGAGGCCTTGCTCGACACTTTTGTTTGGAGTTTTCAAAAATGGAGTTGGTCAAATCGATTTACCCTTTTGAAACATACAAAACCCCAATGGTTAGTTTATTATTTGAAACCTAAAATGAACCTTCTAACCGTCACTTGCAAAGGTTTTCACAGCTTTTGACTTTCTTCAACACAACCCTTTGGCATATTTATAACTTGGATTTGGCAGCGATGCAGGCAGTGGAGATTTTTATGTTTTTTGGACCGTGCCAACATGAATGAACCTTTTTACAAACAACAAATATAGCTTGAAGGATCAAAAAACTCTGTTTCACTTATACACATGGTTGTGAAGGATAATTCCTGTTTGGCTTTGTCTCACTGGTGACCTTTTAAAATAGCAACCCAAATTTTGAATAATACCCTGATGAATATCAAACCATCCTTTGCCACTTTTTTTTTAACACTGTTGATGGCATTTGTCATGTAAACCCTACTTCAAATTGTTTAAAAATCCTGAAGATTGCTTTATTATTTGAAAGGGATAGGGTTTGTCTTTTCACCTTGCTTTGACAGCTTCGGTCTTTACTTGCTTCTTCAACCTTTTTCTCCCTGCAGGTGCCCAAATTTGCTGAAATTATTTGGATTTAGTCATGGTTCTTTGATTTAAGAAAGGCGCCTTTTCCAATATGCCTTCTTGCTTAGAACATATCATTTATGATGCCCCTGTCTTTTTGAAATAATGAAAAAGCTGTGTTTGTTTCAAACCTCCCAAATACTGACAGTATGTCAAATGACCCTCTTTTGGATGCTGATTTTCTTTTCATGCCTTTCGAATTTTTCAAAACTCAGATCATAACTTTGTGGAGAAAAATGTCCTTTGAAATTTTGACTGTTCTCACTTAAAGGATGGAAAGTCTCTTTTCAGAGCAGTGGCATTTAGATTTTGCCTTTGATGATTTCTAGAACCTAAAACACTGTGCCAAAACCCTTTATGTACTTGATGAGCTTGTATACCTGTTTGTAAGAGACAAACTAGATCAAACACATTTTTGCTCTGGGTATTATGCCAGAATATTGCCTTCAATGTAAATCTAATCAGGTGACAGGTTTTGCTTGACTGTAGATGCAACTGTTAGGTGTCTTTGAGTTTTCTTCTTTGACTGTAAGTAGAAGACAAAACAGGGGATGATGTGTCAAAGTTAGAAAGTGAAACAAAGAGAGATGCCCTTTTTGTTTCCTGTGAAGGAGGTCTTTCACTGTCTTATTGCACTGCTCTTTGCTAATGGGAAACTGAAATGTCACCCTTTGCCTTGATCAACTTATGACAAGTCATTTGAAAGATAATCTCTGTGAGTAGGGAGGTTAGCACTCTTGAAAAACAAACATCTCTTCTTCTGCCTGTGTAATGACATGATTTGTCAACCTTTCTTCAATTTGGTCTTGTTGAAATAGCAGGCTGCTTATGATTAGAATTGTTTTCACTAATGATATGTCTCTCCAAGGTTTTAACAATTCATATGATTTGAAAAGTTCAAATGAATTCCTTTACAAGACCAAAACTCTGTTTTCCCTTTTCCTGCACACTTCAGATCTTAACCCTGTTATGATCATCACTTATACTCAGAAAAACCTAGAGTCACCGTTTTACTGCCTAGTAAAAAACAAACCTGGGCTTTTTCAATCCTTAAAGTAAATATTGGCCAGCGCCCTCTACTTGTAGATGAAGGAGCACCTTAACCCTCTGCTTGTAGATGAAGGAGGTTCTTGGCCATGACAAATTACCAATCTGTTTGACAGTGGTGTCTTTCCTTTACCGTGATTTCATGCTGAAAGGAAGCTGCAAGGTCTTGATGAGTCACTCTCTGTCTTGCAGATATATCTCAGGCTCATGTTTACATTGAGAAGCAGTTGTTCTTCTAAATGTAGATTCAAGCAAATTCTTCTGAGATGATGTTATATTTCCTGTCTTTGAAAAATCCCTAAAACACTGTAAAACACCTAATAATCAGCTTAGGACTGTGGTCTATGCAGTGCTGAGACCTAGGGGTGTGTAAGTGGCATGACTTAGAGCTTTTATCAACTTGATTTGCAGAGTGAGAGGTCAGTCATGATTGGTCTGTAGCAGATGGAGGTTTTTTGGCCTTTTGATGGTTGCCAAGGGTAAAATGTCTTAAAGCGCCACTTCCTAACTTAGGGGAGGCTTTTGAAACAGACTTGGATTTTTCCTTTTAGAGCTGATGGGCAGACCAGTAGGGCTAAAATTAGAAAAGATAGTAATAATGGGTTTTAATTTTGACATGGGCAGACTGAAAGGTAGGAGGGCGAAAAAAGTTTTATGAGGGTTTTCTAGATGAAAAATTGACATATGGAAATCAGCTTCTAGAAAACTCAGCTATGGATTTAGTCATCACTAACATGTGAAAAATACTGATGACTAACAGTGGCTCCATTTGGGGAGGGCAGCTCCTCGTCAGGAGGTGTCCAGAATTCAGATCTTTTGCTTATGAAGACCAGTACTTTATTCATTGGCGCAAAATTCACCCTTCTTTGATGCTATTTCTGAAAAGTGACAGCATGATTAACATCAATGATACTTCTACCTACCCCACTATATTTCCTAACATTTTTTCTTCTCTTTGGCACATTTGAACTAGCAGCCTTTTAACAATGCATATTTTTCTTTTTGCAAAATGAACCTATCTATTTCTACTCTTATATCTGTCGGGAGTTTAGATTAAACTGATGAACTCCTTCATTACTCTACCTAATGCTAGATCGACTGTCAAGATTAAGCAGTTTGACAGGATTTTATTCTCTAATCTAAAACATGAAATTCAAAATGATCAAATCAGGATTAGGCAGTCTGATTTGTCATGCATTTGCGGCATAAAAGACAAGCTGCACACAAATATTATTTTGCAACAAAGGGAAACTAGACAAGCGGGGGTTAAGATGTACAATGTATTTTTCATCCCTCGCTTCTCTCTTTGGTTCTGTTTTAGGCATGTGGAACCAGAATCTCTCCCTAATCTAAGCTCTATGATAAGTCAATCTTACACAATGTTGACTATCTTTTGCACTCACTAACTTATCAACAAATAAATTTAAACATGCTCAGCTATGATTAGGCTAGATAGTTGAACAAGACATTGAAGCACCAGTAGCGGCATTTAGACTTGCTCGCTTTCTGAAAGACTATTTTTGGAACATGGGGCCTTTGTTCTATCTTCACTCGCCCTCTTTTCTGTTTTTACTATTTTTTACTTTTCTATCTTTTACTGTTTTTGACTTTCTTATCTCTTACTGTTTTTGACTTTCCTATCTTTTCAATATTGCAGACAATGGTATGTACAATGAATGAAAGTGTTTCCCACTCAGAAATGGAACTCCTCACAAAAATAATGCTTTAATGTCCTGCCATTTACAGGACCCCCAAAAATTTCAGTCCCATCAGGTTCTTGCAAGAAGAAAGCATTGTTTCCACTGACTGAGCTGATGATGTAAGGCCCTTTCCATAAATTTTCAAACTTTCCATGTTTACCTTTGTCTTCTCTTCTAGAATCCCATTTTAAAACTTTATCTCCAATTTGAAAATAATTTTCCTTAGTTCTTCTGTCAAAAATCTGTTTTATTTTATCTTGTGCTAACTGAGCCCTTTGGTAAACTTCTTCTCTGGTTTGTTGTAAATGGATAGTCTGATTTACCCTCCTTTGCATGTCATTTTCTTCTATTTGGACTTCTTGTAATAGTTTCATTACCGGAACCCCTAAAGATGTTGGGAAAATGGCATCTATACCATAAACTAGCTGGTAAGGAGACATACCTATGGAGTTCTTGGTGGTTAATCTATCAGCCCATAAGGCGTGTACTAGTTTCCCATGCCATGCTTTTTGATTTTGTTCAAGAAGTTTTTTGATAATGTTGACTAGGCTTTTGTTAGAAGACTCGGCTAAACCATTACCTTGAGGGTAATAGGCTGTGGAATGTCCTAATGAAATATGATACTTGTGACAGAAGTCTATCATTTTCTTGGAGGAGAAGGCAGCGGCGTTATCTGTAATGATCTTCCTGGGAAAACCAAATCTAGATAGGATATTGGTTTCTAGGAACGTGATGATGACTGAATCAGTGGTGCTCCGGGAAGGTATGGATTCTATCCATTTGGTAAAGTAATCAGTGGCTGTGAGGATCCATTTATGTTGAGCGGATGAGGAGGGGTGAATTTCTCCAATGAAATCTAAACCCCATTTCTGGAAGGGTCCTTCAACTATAATGGGATGTAAGGGAAAAGGTAAAAGCTTTTCCTTGCCATCAAAAATTTGACATTTATGGCATGTCATAACTAGTTTGTGAGTATCAGGGAATAAGGTAGGCCAATAATAATCGGCTCTAAGGATTTTGTTTGCAGTGGTTTTCCAGTAGAGATGGCCCCCACATTCCCCTTCGTGCATTTCGTGCATAATTTTCTCTGCATCAGACTCAAGCAAACATTTAATTAGCATACTAGTGGGATTTTTCCAATACAGAAAACCTTCTAAAATGCAAAACTTTAAAGATTTTTGTTTAAGGAATCTTGCTTTTGTTTTTGATAAAGTGTTATAGCATCATTTCTCACCTTGACATGATTCATGATTGCTTTATGGCTTTATGGGCACCCATTCCTACAGACTTGGAAAAATTCACTTAAAAACAATATAAAATCCTCCATACGCGACTATGCCCATGTTTTTCCGCGTGTATACGCGAGTACAGCTAGACTTTTCCGCGTATGCCATTAAAATGATTAAAAAATATATAAAAAATCCCTAATTTCGCGCTGGGTTGATGGTTACTCAGGTAGTTCAACCACCCCACCCCGTGGCCAACTGTTTCCAACTGCTGAAACTACTTGGAGGGACTATAAAAAGCCCTCATGTGTATGGCCTAAGGGAGAGAGAGAATTATTGATATTATACTCTGTTGGTATTCCCTATCCAAGTCTGATTCCTCGTGCCTCCTGCACTTTCCCAGTTCATTATAGGAAACCCTTGTTTCCTTGAGATACACATCTCTTTATATGTTATCTCGTATGCACCAGTTTGGAAGGAGTCTTAGCGAGGCAAGGGCTGGACGGATCCGGACGATGGTCTGCGAAGGCCTTGGAAGGATCAGGTGATCTCTCCACTTGATTACTTTTGTACGTGCTATTTATAATACAGAAGTATCATGCTGTTCCCGAAATAAACGTGTTAGTGTATGCTTATATGTATGAGAATATTTGTTATACAAGCATTCATTATGATTTATTTAATGTTTTATATGAATCTCACTAACATTTAGAGTAGATATATGCTATACAACTTGTCCTTTGTGCTGATTTCTTCTTGTATTTCAGGTTAGGAAGGAAGGACGGTTGCAGGGGGTTTGGACCCCACGTGGATCTACCTCAAACGTAGGACCTACGGGTAACTCTCTCATTCTGCTCTATTTAGTTTTTCTGAACGTGCATGGTTGTGTGAGTCTCTGTTAAATAGTATGCCCCTGCTCTGTGGAGGTTGTATCCCAACCAACCTCTAGGGTGATATTTCCCCGAAACAGAACTGGCGACTCCACTGGGGATCACATTCTTGTGATTCTCATGTTGGGTTGTTTCAGCTGTTTGGTAGGCTGCCAACAGTTTTATCTTTCATTTGCAGTCCAGTTTGCTTTCTTGCAGTCAGTCTGAAGTCCTGGTGTCTTTCCCAGGCTTGTCCTTTTTGTTTTTTTCATTATTTACCTTTCTATACGCGTTGTTTCTTGCACACAGTCGCGTATACACGTGAGTTTGTCTAAAGGGACCCACGTATACGCGAGTTTCCCTTAGCACAGACGTGTATACACGCTGGTTGCATAACTGCTAGGTCGCGTATACCTAGGCTAATTTTGAATTTTTGGGATTATTGACTTTTTGGTCCTTTCTGGCTGTGGAGGCCTATTTATACAGTGTCTCTGTACTTACTGGAGTGTGAAGGAAGTGGTTTCATGTCTTTTCTCTCTTTCGTTTGAGTGGAAACTAGTCTTTTGGCAAAAGTTTTGTTTTTGGTGCTGGCACTTCTGGATTGAGTTCCAAGATCGCTTTCTGAGCATTCTTGGCTGTTCTGCTTTATCAGAACAGAGAGCTTCTGCTCACTGACTCACTCCTATCTTTGTGTTGTGCTTCGCATTGCGATTTTTGCTTCGTTTTCGATTGGTTTTCTTGAGTTCCATAGGCTAGGGTTTTGTTGCAATTTTCGAAGAACTTTTCTTGCTTCTTTGGAGTCTTTGTTTGCAACAAGTTTGCACTATTTGTCTAGGCTGAGTGGCTGAGTTTTTGGTCTTCCGTTGCTCTTATTGATCTTGCTACAGTTAGCTTTATAAGGTTTGGGAGCATTGTTGAAGTTTGTGCTTGAAATTCGGTCTCGTTTTGGTTTGGATTTTGATAGTGGTGCTTGGTTTTTTCGAGCTCTTGCTTTATAAAACTAAAAAGCCCAAAAAACATTTTTTTTGCTTTTTGTTTTTTGCATTTCAAAAACTCAAAAAACATTGTCTCTTGTTTTTGTTTTTGTTGTTGCATTTTCATTTTCGTTTGGCCATATCTTTTGGAGCTTTTGTGAAGTTTCTTGCTTTAGTTTTAGACTTAATTTTGAGGAGGAGTTGTCATTTGATTTCTTCTTCTTATTGTTAAGTGTTTTGGTGTCCTTATTTTAAGAAGTTCTTGATTTCAAGAATTGGCTTTCTGGACAACAAAAGATGAGTTAAAACTGAAGGAGCTTTTTGGAAAATTTCACTCTGTTTTAAGAGAATTTGCATCTTAGGATTTACATGCTTGTAGTGATTTGCATTAGGTGCATTGAATCATTTAGTTAACTTCTTAGTTTTTGTGAGTGTGGGTTTGCTTTTTGAAAAGAAAAAAAAATACAATTTTTAGTCTCGTAGAACCTGTATAGAGATTACTTTTCATCGAAAGACAAAGAACTGCATGTGCATGTAGTTAAGTTTTTATTAATTTCTTTTGCGTCAAAACACCATTGGTTTCATCTCCATATCCTTGTGACTTAATATAACAGCCCTTAAAATAAGAGATTTAATCTAAAATCAAACTAGCAAGTTTTTCTAAGTGTCAATCACCAACTAGCTAGGTTGTAGGGCCTTGGAATAGGTGAGTGGAGAGTTAACTCTCCAAGGCCGCTCAAACAAACATAGAAGTTGATTAATTGAGTGAAATCCAACTCCGTGAGGTGGACTAGGAAAGCTCTCATCCGAGATTCAAGCGCGAGGGGAAGTGAAGGCTGAGAAGAGGGATACCCCCTCTCCGATTGGCTGAATCTGACCTCAAGACCTTTCCGCCCAGCTTCTGATACGGATTGGTGTCCATAGTTGCCACTCCTAGGTTCCACACAGGTGACTACGGGGGGGAATACCCATGGTACCTGAGGCAGACATCGCATCACTTTCAGCAGTCCTTCTGGGAGGTGCCCTTGAGAAGCTTGGGTGCTTGAGCCGGCAAAGGCTGTCGTTAGGAGGTCAGCGTAACTGTTTTTGATACCTTCGCTAGTTGTTCTGGGCCCTAATCATCCCAGACTGCTTTCGGGAGGTCCTATACTTCGCTTGCTTGTATTTTGGTGTCCAGTCCTCATCACCCGGAGTGGAAATACTTGGAGGCTATTTGCTTGCTGTTT
This sequence comes from Pinus albicaulis, assembly GCA_034641835.2. Lineage (NCBI taxonomy): Eukaryota > Viridiplantae > Streptophyta > Pinopsida > Pinales > Pinaceae > Pinus > Pinus albicaulis. Next base: position 1,134,385,792 of record CM076574.1, read on the forward strand.
CTCAGGGATTTTTATTTTAGTGAGTGCTCTTTTGCTCCTAGCTTGCCTAGCTTTTCACTTTTTTGAGTCTAATTTAATAAATCTATAAAAGTGACTGATCAAGCGCCTCGACGTTCGAGGAGAATCCGGGGGTTATCTCCTGAGAGTACAGAGCCTTCTTCGAGAAGGCGTAGGAGCGATTTAGCAGGTGGTTACCACCCTGTGGAGTCTGACGCTGTGGAGAGAGATCCTCCACCAAGGTCTGAAGGTTTCGTAGCTGATTCTGGTGTCGGTCCCGAGAGGAGCGTTCCACTCACCTCGCGAGTATTGTTTCCTCAGGAAGGAGATTTTCAAATTGAAGACGTACCTGAGCCTCCTGCTACAGGTCCATCTCCTCTTCCTCCTGATCATCCGTTTGTTCTTCAGTACATCGGACCGGAGTCGGAGAGACCGCCGGATCTTCCGTATCATTCTTATCTTTCGATGGCCATGACTGGGAACGCGGCTTCTACCGTGAGTGCTGCAGGCATTCAGACTCCTGCTTCTGTTGAAGCAGGGGGCACTATTGCTTCATCTTCGATTGCTTCTAGTGCTGCTGTGTTTGGCTCTGGGTTCACCCAAGCACATGCTTCCCATTCTGGTCCCTTTTGTTCAGGGATGTCCATTAGTGGAAGTCCCTCTTTTACTTTTTCTGCTGCTTCAGCTGGATCTACGCCCATGTCTAACATGGCTAGTGGATCAGCTTCGTTTCAGGGTTTCCCCTTTGGGAATGGGCACATTCCCAGTTCCAATCCTTCTTTAGGGTCGTTTCCGTTTACGTCTCAGACCCAAAGTTTCAACCCTTGGTCTGGGGGGCAAAGTTCGACTACTTTCACGGGATGGAATCCTGTGTTTACTACGGCTGGGGCAGGGAACCAGTTCTTCACAGGTCATCAAGGGAATGCTTCTTTCCCTTCGTCGGGTGCATATCAGACCTTTTCTCCTTTGTCTAATGCTTGGAACCCCTATCAGGGGCTCTCCTCTTCATTTAACACTTCAGCGGGGGGAACTGGTCTGGGTTTTGGTAACTCGGCGTGGGGAGGAGGTTCTTCTCCGTTTTCTACGAGTCCTTTCTGGCAGCCTGGTGCCTCATCAAATCCAGGCTATTCTTTTCAGAATGTTGGGAATCCATCCCCTCAAGGATGGAATTCTCAGGCTCCACCTCGCTTACCGTTTCTGGCAACTTTAAACTTGCCAGATTTGTCGAAGTTAACTAATGACCCGATTCGTTATAGTCCGGGGTGGCCTCCGGTCCCAACCAAACTTCCTTCAGACATTCCAAAGTTTGAAGGTAAGAATGGAGAGGATCCAGTAGACCACATCACCACTTTCCACTTATGGTGCTCTTCGAACTCCCTGATCGATGACTCGATTAGGTTGAGATTATTTCAACGCACCCTAACTGGAAATGCTGCCAAATGGTATATAGAGCTCACTGGGGGCAGTTTCGCCACATTTGGAGAACTGGATGTCACATTTCTTAACCATTTTCAGTTGCCTGTCAGATATGAGGCTGGGACCGAACTCCTGGCTAATTTTAAGCAAGATGAGGCAACTCACATTTCTGATCACATTCAGGAATGGAGGAGAAGGAAGAGGCTTATCAAAGCCCATATTCCAGGTGAGTTCCTTCTCGAGTGGTTTCTGAAATCATTGCAGTCAGATATTTCAAAGGATGTATCCCTATCTAGGGTATTTTCTGAGGAGCAGGCCATTTTTAGGGCCCAGCAGTTAGAACTGATTTATTCTCAGTCTGGGGTACTTTATAAGTATTTGCCCAATGCTCCTCGCTCCAAATTGGATTTATCGAAACCTAAACCTAGTCCGCATGGTGACGGGCTTGTCGGATCGGTCAGTAGTAGTGCAGCTAGCCTGCTTAATCAACTGCAGCAGTTGTCTTTACAATCTGCTTCTTCTGGTCAGGCTGTGCCTGCTGATTCATCACCTTCCCAGTCTTTGTCCATAAATGCTGTCCAAGCTTCAAATCCCAAAGGAAATCAACAATCCGATGGAAAGAAGAAAGGACGAAATAACAAGAAGAAGGGCAAGAACGGGAAGGGCAATGCAAATAAAACCAACGAGCATGTTGGTGAGGGTCAAAAGGAGAAAAAGAAAGTGAAGTTTCCATGCAAGCTTTGTACTGGAGACCATCTCACACACCTTTTCCCTAAAATTCAGGATGCTCAGCGCCTGTTATCCCAGCAGGGTTCTTCTAGTTCCCAGGCTGTGCTAACAAACCCTTTTCCCCAAGGGCAGCAATTAGTTGTTGGCGCGAACCAAAATCCTGGGGCTTCCTCTGGAGGTGCCCAGGAAGGGGAAATTCCATCGAACATCTTTATGATGAGTGCTCACGCGGATATCGCTACGAGATCCCGTGATTATGGCGAAGAGGAATCTTCGAAAGCTAAGGAAGTTCTTGATGCTACTGAGCCGCTTCACATTACGAAGCCAACTGTTGAGTCTATGCCTCAGATGCCAAAAGCATCTTCTAAGCGGTCAACGATTAATCTGAATGCGAGGGCTGCCCAGAACTACTCGATTGTAGAAGATCTGCCGCAAAGTCCTTGTGCTATGTCAGCTTTAGAGGTACTCCAGTCTTGTCCGGCTCAGCGCAGTGCTTTTCTCACTGCCATTGGGGCTGTAGATCCGAAAAATTCTCTTCTGATCACTTTTGATATGAATAATTTTAAGAAGAGACTTCCTCATCACATGGCTTTTCACATTAGATCGTCGTATCGAAAGACCAATATCTTTCGAACGGTTGTTGATGAGGGTGCTTCTACTTGCGTGATGTCTCTCGCATGTTGGAAGACACTTGGATCTCCCAAAGCTGTTCCATCTAGCACTGTTCTTACTGCATTCGATGGTCATTCTCACATGCCCCATGGTATTGTCCCGGCTTTGCCCATCTGTGTTGGGGGCAAAACTGTCAACATAGAGGTTGAGGTAGTGGATGCAGCCTTGGACTACAACCTTCTGTTGGGGAGGAACTGGATTTATGAGATGGATGCTATTGCATCCTCATTATTTCGAATTGTATGTTTCCCCCACGAAGGGAGGATTGTCACAGTGGATCAACTAGACTGTCCTCCTGTAGACCTGGATGCACCTTCTGACTCATCTGTTCCTAAGTTGGATAATACTAAGGCGCCTGTTGAGAATCTAGGAGTTGGAATGTATTCTTCCTTGATGGGAACTTTTGATCTTCCTCCTCCTAAGGTTCATATTAATGCTATTTCATCCTCCAAGGCTCCCCTTCGAAGAGAGTTCTTTCGAACTCATTATTTTTCGGACCCTTGGACCTTACCTTCTCCTACTGCCACATTAGTGGAAGGTCAAGTGGGTGGAATGGCATTTCCTATTTCTGCAGCTGAGATTGCATATCAGTCTATTGTTGACACTGCAGAATCTGATCCAGCTCCTCTTTCACCGGAAGAGTTGGATGGTGATGTGGCTCCGGCTTGGACGCTTACTTCTTCTTCTGCCCAAGATTGTCTAGATACCACTCTTCCATCTGAAGAGGCCATCCTGGAAGCGATGACAGGTATAGATAGACCGTGGGATGATTTGCATCATCGGTCTTACTTCCTACCTGACTTGAGCGAAGTCGAAACAGGTTTTCCAAGTCCTCAGTCTCCTGGTCCTGTTCACCCAGTCTTGAGCCCTTTGGCACCAACACAGGTATATGCTGAAGGGAACATGGCTGTGATCTCTCCTACTATCCTGGTGAACATCTCCAGGGATCCCAACATTATCGAGAATGTCTTCATTGGAGCTGAATGTTCCCGTGAAGAGATTCAAATCTATACCGAGCTCTTCAAAGAGTATAGGGATGTTTTTGCTTGGTCTTATGAGGAAATGCCTGGCATAGACCCATCTATAGTCCAGCATGAGATCAAGATGTATGAAAATGCTAAGCCGGTCAGGCAAAAGCTTCGTCCGATCACATCCGCTCGGTTATTGGGATTTATTGTGCCTTCAGAAGGGATAGGGGTAGATCCCTTTAAGGTTGAGGCAATACTTTGGTTGCCTCCCCCGTTGGCGGAGCCTCGAAATGGGCTCTATTTGAGAGAGTATTATGCCTAGGCTTCGGCCTGGCATTTTGCTTTTGTATATAGCTTGTTTTTCATTTTTTTCACATATTTGAAAAAATCCAAAAAATCATATAAGTTAAAAAATTGCAATCTTTGGGGTCGAAGCTCAGGAATCTTCTCGGAGAAGGATGTCATCAGAATTGTACCATACCCTAAATGCTTTCACTTTCCAGATAGAGGTCAGTTGTATTGAAAATTTTCGCAAAATTTCCTTATGCTTATTTTTTCGATCTATCTTATGCTGTATAACTTGATCGCTTGGAAGTGCCCAGTTTGGTATGTTTTCAGGTACATTTTGACAATTTTGAGATTTTTCCCGGTTTTTGATCCATGATTTCCGACTCTTCACGGCAGGTATATGATCTTCACTGGCATATAGGTTAGGGAATCACTTTCCGTTGCATCTTGCATTCTAGCCTCCATACTGATCACTTGCCTTAGGGTCGATCCCATCAGGTCATGAGTATTATACCCATTTCACTCGCCGATTATTTAATCATGACTTGATGGTAGAGCCTTCCTTTACATGGGCTTCTTAGTTAGTTCCTCGCTATCACTTGTTGCCCATGCTGTGTTTTATGTAGGCTCGGGAGTCCTCTTTAGTCCCGCCATGTCTTATGTGTTGAAGCTTCATTCTTCTTCTTCATCACTTATCATTTTTTCTGGCTTTTACCCTAGAGGCTCCCTGGTGTCGTTAAGTTGTATTACTGCATTGCATATTGGCTACTTGTTTATCCCGGCCTTTAGCCGGCTTCATTTGGACTCGATGTTTAAGCCAACTTTTGACCTTGACTTTCTGTACAAGTTAACCATTGCATGCACTTAGCTATCACGACTTGACACCTTTGTACCCATGGATGGAACGTTCCTCTGAGTATCACTGACCAGCTTTCGCCACCTTGCATTGAGCATAGGATTGTTCCAATCCCAGGAACTAGTGCATCTGCTTTCTTGATACTCGTTCTATCCATTGTACCATAGCATTCTTTTATTCTTTTTCAGGCTTATTATATGAAAAAGACAAAAAAATCAAATATAACAAAAAGAGCGGGAACGAGATGTATCTTCGTTATTTTGATGGCAGTATAGAGTCAGTTTGTCGCCCTTGAACAAAGCACATATACTTATATATATTTCCTTCATTTGGGATGGTTCTAGTTTTGACCTAGGTTCAGCCTTTACCATGTTTCACTTGTCAGTTCTCCCCCGGTTGGTTATCTCTTCCAATCATATGGAGAGTTTGTTGTGCCTCCCGCATAACAGACTTATACAGTGTCACTTTTTACTGCCTTGGTCATCATAAGTCGTGCTTTTGTTCAAGGGAAGTCTAGCCTGAGTCGGCCATTCTGCGGTGTCTCTTGACTCATTATTCAGTCGGCCTTCCCGGTCTTGTCAGTATCATGTTCTATCACATCAGATGTTTTGGTCTTCTGCTCGTGCTGGTTTGAGAGGGTCCCCATTGACTTCTTGTCGGCGGGTTTGTCTCTTATCGACTACGACACATTGCTCTGAGAGAAAACCTAGAGCCGCACCTTGGGCCTATTTCCATCATTGATAGGTGACCTCGTGCTCAGCATTCGATCATCATCATGGGTCTTTGACTGAGTGGTTTCCCCTGTGTTCGACGTCAGCACACATTATCACACTTGGGATTCGTGCAGTACCTTGATTTCCATTTGACCCTATCGGTGGATTTCTCGCCTCTGTGTCAGCTTTCATTATTGGTTGGTTCAGAGGGTTTCTTCCGTGCGCTAGCTTCATCTTGTGCATGTCGGAAACGTACTTTGGTTTTGGTTCCGTCACTCTACTTCGTCCGATTCCTTCCAAATCTTGGCCTGCGGGTTACACTCGCGCTGGACTGATGTGGGATGCCTTAATGCCTTCCTTCCAGCAGATCTTTTCCCATCGACTCCGACTCATTGCTCTGGGAATAAGGTCTAGAGTCATTTTGTCAGTACCTTAGGGTTTGCAGTCATCAGTGGCAGACTCTTCGCTATCGACAGTGGGGATTCATCATTGCCTCCTGATTGGTAGATTCTTTCAAGTGTTCGACTTCAACTCATTCATTCGCACTTGTTAGATTGTACTGGGGCACCTTGACACTCATTATCATTATCGGTGGGTTGTCTCACGTTGGTTAACGGTATACATCATTGACCAGTAATCCAACGATTTCTCACATGGTCGACTTCAGCTCATTTATTCCCATTGTGTAGAATTGTGCCATAGTGATCGGTGAAGACCTCGGGTTGCATCAGCATTTCTCGGTTCACTTTTGACAGTCTATTCAGTTTCTGCCAGTGATGCTGTCCACCCTTATATGTTGCAGTTCAGCACAGCAGCATCTTATATGTTGGCTCCCGAGTTGCGTGATTGTACCATTTGATCCACCTCTTATGATCCGGTACTTGGAGATTCAGTTACTTATTTGATCAGACATCCAGTTGCACCATCTTTGATCAGCTTTCTATATGTGATACTTGGACATTGATACGGACTTGTATTTCCGGGCCCTGCTCAGATGATTCACTATGTACTTTCAGTTCAGTTATACTTGTATACATATTGGATCTATTTTAGTACTTTCCATATGATGTATTTTTGACTGAGCATGGGTATGCCCGCCTCAGCATGAGTTGACTCTTTGGTTTCTTTCATTGGTTTTTGGCAGGCTGAAATCTGGTGAAGTCCTCTCTTGTCCTTGCGAAGTTCTTTCTATGTGCATAATACATTTCGGCCATCATGTACCCTTTCTGACCTCATATATTAGGGGGCATCTGTTATAGCATCATTTCTCACCTTGACATGATTCATGATTGCTTCATGGCTTTTGGGCACCCATTCCTACAGACTTGGACAAATTCACTTAAAAACAGTGTAAAATCCCCCATACGCGACTATGCCCGTATTTTTCCGCGTGTATACGCGAGTCCAGCTAGACTTTTCCGCGTATGCCATTAAAATGATTAAAAAATATATAAAAAATCCCTAATTTCGCGTTGGGTTGATGGTTACTCAGGTAGTTCAACCACCCCAGCCCGTGGCCAACTGTTTCCAACTGCTGAAACTACTTGGAGGGACTATAAAAAGCCCTCATGTGTATGGCCTAAGTGAGAGAGAGAATTATTGATATTATACTCTGTTGGTATTCCCTATCCAAGTCTGATTCCCCGTGCCTCCTGCACTTTCCCAGTTCATTATAGGAAACCCTTGTTTCCTTGAGATACACATCCCTTTATATGTTATCTCGTATGCGCACGCCTTTGGAAGGAGTCTTAGCGAGGCAAGGGCTGGACGGATCCGGACGACGGTCTGCGAAGGCCTTGGAAGGATCAGGTGATCTCTCCACTTGATTAATTTTGTACGTACTATTTATAATACAGAAGTATCATGATGTTCCTGAAATAAACGTGTTAGTGTATGTTTTTTATGTATGAGAATATTTGTTATACAAGCATTCATTATGATTTATTTAATGTTTATATGAATCTCACTGACATTTAGAGTAGATATATGCTGTACAACCTGTCCTTTGTGCTGGTTTCTTCTTGTATTTCAGGTTAAGAAGTAAAAGGATTTCGTATGTTTATTTTGAACCCTTACTGGATCTACCTCTTTTACCCCAAACGTAGGACTCACGGGTAAGGTGGTAACTCTCTCATTCTGCTCTATTTAGTTTTTCTGAACGTGCATGGTTGTGTGAGTCTCTGTTAAATAGTATGCCCCTGCTCTGTGGAGGTTGTATCCCAACCAACCTCTAGGGTGATATTTCCCCGAAACATAAAGTTGGAGGAGCATTCAGATAAGTTAATACATAAAGAATATCTGCATACCAAGGTGAATCCAAAAATGTCTGATCGATAGGGGGGAGTGTGCACTCTTCTTGTTCTTCTAAGGCATCGAAAAAATTTATATCTAAAGCTTGGAGGTTGGTTTCAGCCATTAGTCTTGCAAGTCCTTGTCCTTTAACTAGTTTGGTAGGCCAGATTTCTAAGTCATATTCTAGGATGATAGCGATCCATTTTCCCCTTTTACCATTGGGATCTTGGTTCAGAATGTCCTTGACGACAGTATTAGGGACAAAAGCTATGACATGAGAATGCAAGATGTAAACTCGGAAATCTTTCAGTGCTTTTACCAATGCAAATGCCTGTTTTTCCATGATGTTATATTTCAAGGGAGCATCTCTCAGGGATTTGCTAAAAAAGGCAATAGTTTGCTCTTGTCCATCTGCATTTTTTTGTAACAGCACCACAGCTATTGTGTGTTCTGAGGCAAATGAAAAAATGTAAAAATATTTGGTGAAGTCAGGGCTTATCAGCACTGGTGTTTCAGTTAAGGCCCTTTTAATTAGTTCAAAAGGATTTTTGGCTTCTATAGTCCATTTAACTCCGACCTCCTTTCTTAACATATTTGTGATATCTTTCAGGAGTTCAGCAAGGTTTGGGATGAATCTTCTTAAGAAATTTATCTTTCCGATAAAGGACTATAACTCCTTTATGTTTCTGGGGTGACTTATCTGTAAGATACCTTCGATTCTCTGGGGGTCTATTTTAATTCCTTCTTCCGAAATAATGTGACCTAGGAGTTTTCCTTCCTCTAGACCGAAAAGTGTTTTCTTGGGGTTTAGGGATAAACCATATTTCCTGCATTTGTTGAAAACTTTTCTTAAGTGTGCTAGGTGTTCTTCATCTGATTTAGAATATACTGTTATATCGTCAAGATATATGACTATGAAAACACCTATGTCTTCTGAGAAGGCTATGTCCATGGCTCTTTGAAATGTGGCGCCAACATTCATCAGTCCGAAAGGCATTTTAACGTACATAAAAGTGCCCCAAGGGGTGGTGAAGGCTGTCTTATGTTGATCAGTAGGATAAACCAACACTTGGTTATAACCATAAAAACCATCAAGCAATGAGATTCTTTTAGCGCCTACTACCTTCTGAAGTATGTGGTCCATTTTGGGCAGAGGATAGTTATCTTTCAAACATGCCCTATTCAGGTTTCGGAAATCTATACAGAGTCTGATTTCACCAGTCTTTTTCCTAACTGATACTAGATTTGAGACCCACTCAGAGTATCGGAGAGACACGATTATCCCGGCATCATACATCTTTTTAATTTCCTTTTCAACCAACGGTAGTAATACTGGGTTTATCCTTCTTAACTTTTGTTTGAAAGGCTTTTGGTTTTCTTTGAGGGGAATTTTATGTTGGATGATGCTGGTGTCATATGACTTCAAATCTTGGTATCCCCATGCAAACACATCTTTAAATTCCTTAAACAGTTCGATGTATTTATGTTTTATGAGAGGCGAGAGGGTTTTGGATGGTTTAATGTTTTTGGGCTCTTCTGGACTTCCTATGTTGTATTCCTCTATGTCACCTTCTGTAGATTCCATTTTAGGCTTTTTGGCCACATCATTAAAGTCAAACAATTATTCTAAAGGTGCGAGCCCTCTGGGTATGGTGTCATTTTCGCAGTGTAAGACTTCGAGTTCCCTTTGGTCAATGTCCTATTCTATCTCCCTGTCATATGGATGGTCTACTAGGTTTAGATTGGTCCACAAAGGTGGATTTAGCTCTTGTTCTTGACTTTGGCTGGGTTTCCTTTCTTCGTCTCCTGAGTCTATTTTGGTTATTTCAAACTCATTCCTAGATTGTAGGAAATCATCAATTTGATCATCGTCTTGGAATATTTGCCAATGGTCAAGATTATCTGGTACTGTAGGGTGATGTTTGACCTGAGTACTATATTGTTCACTTAGGCATGGTATCTGGCCATTACTCGCAGCAAAGGCGAGTTCATTTGCTAGGCTGTTTTGAATCCTAGGGATATAGGTGAGTTCATATTTCTCAAAGGTTTTAAGGATATCCAAAGCTGCATTCCTATATTCTCTTAGTCTTGGGTTCTTTGCCGAATATTCACCTTTGATTTTTCTGATTACAAGCTATGAGTCTCCTTGGGCTGATACTCTCTTAGCGCCTAAGTCCCTAAGTATGTGTAGACCAATGAGAAGGGCTTCATATTCCGCAATGTTATTAGTACATTGGAATTCTAATCTAAAAGAATGACCTTCTTTAGTATTGTGTATCCAGATGCCTGCTCCTGAACCTGTCTTGCCACAAGAACCATCAAAGCTTATACTCCAAAGAGCTTCATTTTCATACATGATACTAAGCTATTTTTCAGGTTTCTTGGGACTTTGGTCATCAATTTCTTCATTCAGTAATGGTTTGGACATGTCTTCATTTTCTTTTATCTGCTTGTTTATATCACCTTCATTGTATAAGATAAAATAATCTAAATTGGAATGAATGGAATAGATGGGGGTATTGTTTGGCTTATCTCTATTGCTAACCATGTATTTCATGCGAGTCTCTCGGTATAATCTCCTTCTTTGGTTGAAAACCGGGATAGTAGCAAATGACATATCCATTTGAAGGCTACCTTGTATTTTGGCAGCCCATGCTCTTGATAGTAGCATTCCATATTTGGATGGGATATCGGCCACTACTACGTCCATGACTAAGTTTTTGGCTGGTAGTTGTGTTAGGGCAAAAACTAGATTCTTTATTAGACGTAAACATTTGACCTGGCTCGAGTCGAAAGAATACAGGTTTTTGTAAGGTTTAGTCACGTCTAGTCCTAGGTTGTCCATGACTGCTTTAGGCATGAGGTTGTGGGAAGCACCAGAATCTAACATGGCATTATGTAATATTTTGTCCCGTATGTTTAAGCTTACATAGAAAGGAGAAATAGATCCTTCTTGGTATTCACCTTCTACTTTAGGGCCAAATAAGAGCTTGGGTTTGTCATCAGTTAAATTCAAGGTATCTGCCTTGCTCTCTAGATCGAGGACTTTGAAGATTTGAGATCTATATCTACCTACAGTTATTAGCTCTGTGAGGGGTATGGTAATTTTTATTTTGGAAATTTCCCCTTCGAAACTAAAAGGAGTATGTAGTTTGGGCAGATTTGTTTCATCTTTTTCAGACATAACTTTTTCTATGTTCTTAATTTGCTGACTTTGGCTTGGGATTTTGTTTGATACAGCCAACTCTGGGGTTTTTGTAGAGGTACTAGGAGTACCCGAGCTAATACTTGCCTGAATGGCTTTGCCTTTGTTTAGGTCAATATTTTTGGCCTCAACTTTGTCAGTATCCATGGTTTTCTTTAGGATGTCATCTGAGGTCTGGGTACTGTCAAGGTTACTCTTTTTCGAATGGTTTTGGTTTTTTCTACTTCTAAGATTATACTGCCGGTGAGCTTCTATTATGGCATTTTGAAATTCTATGGCAGGATCATCGAGATCTTCATAGTTGGTCTCATCTTGATTAGGAGAACATAACTCTTGTTCTTCCGCTGTGAGGTACACCTCACTTTCATTATCATACCCTACGAGATTTAAATGACTTTCATCAATGGGTTCTATATCTCTATCATCTTCTTCCACATAGTTTTCATTGAAGGGTGGCCTAATTTGTTGGTCATTTTCCCTTGGTCTATTTTGGGGCCGTTCCCTCCTAAAGTTTTGGTTCCGGTTTCTGTTTGGAGGGTTTGGCTGGTTGTCCCTAACATGAGCCTTTTCATTTATCCTTTCCCACATTTTGGCCATAGTTTTGACTAAGTCATCTATTCTAGGATCTAGGGAAGGTGATGAAGTGGAGACCTCGTCTTTATATGTGACCTTTCTTTCTGATCTAGTCCTAGCCCTTTTTTCTGCTAAATTGGCATCTTCTTTTATGGCTATTTGTTGCATTTCCTCTAAGGTAGGGGGATCCTTGTCTCTCAGATGATATGTCATGTCCGGATCGAAACCCTCAGGGAATTTTTCCAAGGCTAAACCAAGTGGTGGTTTGAAATGAGGTGGGAGGGAGTTATATACACTGTTGAATCTAGTGCAGTAAGCTTGGACACTTTCCCCATTTTCCCGTTTTAGGTTATTATATTCTGACAGGATTTGAATGGGGTTTCTTCGGATTTCCCACCTATTTCTGAAGACTTGATGTAGTTCTGGGATATTGTGGATGCTGTTTGGAGTTAAGCTTTTGAACCATGTTTTGGGTTCACCACCAAGACTTTGGGCGAATATTCTCATTCTGACGGTCTTGTCTTGTACCTCCAGGTATTCATAAGCATCAGTCATCCTACTTATATGCTGTTGAGGTGTAGTGGTGTCTTCTCCAGTAAAGTGTGGGATTTTGTCTTGATATTTATTTGGGAGAGGAGCCAAAGGCGGTGGCAACACCAAAGGTGCGTACCAGGCTGCCATGACTGGAGCTAATGGATGATGTACAAGGTGAGGACTAGTAGGCTGAGATGAGGTGATTTGAACAGTGGTGGTTTGACCAGGTGTGGCGGATGAACTTGGACTAGTGATCTGGTTTTGAGCAGATCTGGGATGATAGGAGCCAAACTGATAGAGAAGCTGGAAATCAGGAGGAGTGGTAGGTGAAGCTTCTCTACTAGGACTCTGTGGTGGGTTTAGGGGTTCAAGATCGTCAAAGTTTATCTTACTATATGATTTGCTTCTGGGAAGAGTTTGTGATGACTCTAATTCAAAAGGTGAATCTGGTAGGATAGTGAGATGTTTAGGTACTGATCTTGTTTTACGGATGGATCTACCAGTAGCTAGATGATCAGTTTCGGAAGCTTGCCACAGAATCTTCTCTGGGTCATCTACTATGATAGGGGGATTTGGGTCTGGATGGGATCTGGTGTTGATTCTTCGTGAAGCTAGATTTTGGATCTAGAGTTTAGAGAGAATGGTATTGATGAATGTTCTGGGTGAGTGGTCTCTCTAAAGTTCTACTAAGGTGAAGGGTGGTCAAAAATAAAAGGGATGGATTAGTGGAGTCGCCAGGTGGAAATGGGTTGTTTTTGTGAAGATAGCTATGGTCCACCACCAGTAACTAATCTGGGAATGTTTTTGGATTTTCTGAGTTTTATGTGCAGCCTATGGTTTGTTAAAGTATCCTAGACTTGTTTCAACACTTTGCTAGGGTGATGAGAACAAAAAGAGTTTACTCTAAATGGGTCTATGGACTGCTTGCTTGTTTATGGTATCTAAAGGACCAAAGAGTCTATAAAAGTTTGCTAGACTATTATGTACTTAGTGTCCCACCATCTCCCGCTATGTTTAGTGAGTGATGGGATAGGTCTATCGGATAGTAACCTACAGTTCGGTAAAATAGTAAGGCCTACTAGAGGTTAGTGGAGTCGCCAGGTGGATTATCAGTTTGTTTTGAGATATACTTGTATGGTCCACCACCAATATTGACAAAAACCAATCTAAGGGAGTATTTTGGGGTTTTTTCTGAGTTTTTATGTGCAGCCTAGGATGTAAAAGTGTTATAAACCTGATTCATCACTTCGCTAAGATGGTGAAGCAGAGAGTTTACACTAAGTGATTCTAAAGGCTGATGGTTTAAGTTAAAATTTGAAGGACTAAGGAGTCTATAAAAGTTTTCTAGACTATCATGAACTCAATAAGTCCCACCGTGATCGCCATTATGTTAGGGTACCGTGATTTGGCCGATTGGTGAGCCAAATGACGATGTAACATCAAACCAAGCTTTGGAGCCCGAGGACCTAGCCTTCCTGGACTCAGAGAGGGCTCTCTCTATTATATGTAAAAGATATCGATGTGTTTGCTTATGGTGTTCTGATATTAGGCTAGTTATGAAGTGAGTTTTTTTTTTTTTTTTTTAGTTTTTGAAGTTTGTGAGGGATAAAACTGATCAAAGATATAAAATGGGTAACAAGAAGTTAGATCAACTGGGCTATGGGGTCAAAAAGGTCAAGGAAGCTATCAGATGATGATGTAAGGCTGCTGTAGGGCCGATTTGATTCAAGGTAGAAAGGATCTTTGGGTAAAATGGAGTAAATGGACATCAAGTTTGTGAAAGACGAGGGATTTCAAGTGTAACTAGTTGATAGCAGACATAAACATGTTATAGCAAGCCATTAATCATGCTAAATGTAACTATGAGCTAATTAATACATAAAAATCAAACATTCCAGCCATGCATAGAAGTATAAGACCTTCTAACTTTGGGAAATGGCTATCAGTCTTTGGGTAAAACACATAAGACGGACTAACAACTCAAAATACTATGTCGGAACGCCTAAACACAGTCTTTAAGTTATTGGGCACTTTGACAAACAAGCTTTCATAGTTTTAGGCAAAGGGCTAGATCGGGACTAGGCCTCCTTGGTTCAACAAGATGATAAACTAATCAGTCAAAGAGATAGTTTCATAGACAGAACTATGGACAGTCATAGGTAAGCAGGGCACACCATACATCCTACTCAACATGCATATAAATTATGAATAAAACTAGCAAAAATATCCTTAAGTTACTAAAGAGCAGTTAAGAATTCTTTAGTACAACTAAGGAAGAAGAAAACACAAAGCTATGAAGATTCAGGAATTTTGAGGTGCCTCCATGGGCATATCTCAAACTTAATCTCTACTGATATATAGCAGCAAGAAGCATGTATCATGAATGAAAACTAGAAGACAACAACAAACGAAGAAACACTATACCATTCTACCATGTCATGGAATCCATCAACAATCCTTCATCATTCATCAAAAGCATCCAAGAGGCAGTCCAAAATCATAACACAAGTATGTTCTTCAAAGCTCATATGACCAAAATATTACTTCTTCTCTCAAGTTCAGCCTTCTTTTACAATGAAGCCTTGTGGAATAAATAGGCTCAAGTGAGGAAAACCTCATGGTGCAACTAGCTATCCCATTGGCCTAATCAAAATATCTAAACTTGTCCTTGAGGCTTTGCAAATCCCAAGGCACAAAATATCTCATAAATATCTAGGAAAATGATAAAAACGGAAATTATATTGACTTTACATCATTTTCCAAGTGTAAAAATAGCTAAACGCACATTTGGAAAAAGCAGATTTTTGAGGTTCAAAAATTACAAAAATACTTCAAATTTATATCAGAAAAAGGTCCCCTGACTTGCCGGAAGCATTTGGCAGCCTTCCCGGTGTCGAAATGAGGCTCATGATGGCTCGTTGGAAATCTCTCTGTGTCTACTTTTCGGAACAAATAAAATCACCTCAATCTGATGCCTAGAAGTCCTCCAAATCTGTACCTGTGTGTAAAAAGCCAGGAAATAGCAGACTGCTGATATGACGGGCAGAATGTGCAAAAAGTGAGCATTTTTCGCCGTTTTGAGGGGGCGAATGATCTCCAAATGCTCTGAAAATCGCTAAGGACCTGCTCATAGAATTATGCCATGAACTGGTATCATCCTTCTTCCTTGACAAATCCTCAAACTGAAATGAAAAAATTATGAGTTTTCGACCAAAAACCCAAAAAATGCCAAAAAACAAAAAGTTGTGGAAATGGACCCAAAATTGACATGCATGACCCTCAGGGGTCACTAGCAACATGCTCCGAAGCTGAGGCCAAAATGTCAAGAGCTGATGTGCTTTTCTCCTCTTTCCGTGCGGGGCGCTTCCCCTTTGCCTTCTTCAATTTCTCTTGGGCTGCCTTTAGTTTGCGCCGGGCAAACTGATTCAACTTTTGAAAGTGATGTGTCCTCTTCCTTTGCAGCTCTAGATCTCTGTTTGCTCTTTCAAGCTTCATCTCCAAGTGTTTGTTGGCTCTTTCAAGCCATGCCTCTTTGTTTTCTTCAATTTCCTGCTCAAGGAGTGCAGTGAGAGGAAAGGCTTGGATATGGGCTTGTTCTTCTTCTTTCTGCTTTTCCAAGGCTCTTTTAAGCCCTATGGTCCTAGGCCTCTTCCGCCTAGGTTGGTCTCCCACTTCTTCCTCATCAAAATCACCAATGAGTTCTTCTATCCTTGCTTGCACCTTAGCTACCTCTTTCTTGTATTTGATAGCTCGTGCCTCATGAACTGCTGTGTGAACATTCATCTGTTTATTTTGGATCTCCAAGAAGTGGTTGAAGTTCCTTGCCTATTGAAGATCCTCCTCTAATGCCTCAATTTTCCCCTCTTTATGGATTAGGTTGTTTTCAAGAAGGCAGGCCTCATTATCGATGTCATCACTTTGGATTGGGATGACAGCCAATGCACCCCCATGTTTTGTACTTTCTCCAGCCTTGCTTTTCCCTTTGAAGGCCAATCTTGCACTTTTCCTCCTTGGCATGCTAATGGAAGACCTCTTGGGCAATTTTGTTTTGCTAGGGACAATTTTTGTCACTTTTGGAGTGGCAGCCTTAGATCCTTTCTTCCTTGCTGTACTGAGCTTTGTTCTTTTGGGAGGAGGAGACACAACTGATTTACCCTTGACATCTTCTTGAAACTGCTACTCTCCTTGAGGCTGCTGGATGTATTCTTCTTGCTGTTCACTTTGCTGCCCCTGTTCGTCAACATCAATTTGCTGTTCTACATCAATGCCTTGTTCATTTGGTGTTTCAAACTGTTGCCCTTTTTCACCAAAATCAAGCTGCTGCTGTGCTTGGATTTCCTGCTCATTTTGTGGCTCAAGATCTGGCTCAATTTCCTGCCCAAGCTGTTGTTCCTGTCCTTCAACAACAAGCTGCTGCTCTTCCTCTTGTACCTGCTGTTCATCATCTTCTTTTCGCTGCTGACCTTCACCACTATCCTGCTGCTGTTCCTCATCTTCTGCTTGCTGCTCTTCATCCCTTTCCTCTTGCTCATGACCTTTCTCTTCTTGCTGTCTACTTCCCTCTCCTTCTTCCTACTGTCCTGGCTATCCTGTAGTCATTTTGAGCCTTCTAGGAGTAGGCCTGCTGGACAAAGGTACCGGGCAATGGATAGGCTGAGTGGGAGACACATGGACAGGAGGAACAATAGAGAAATCTGGATGGCTGATAAAAACATCCCATGGAACCTCCTTTTTCTCTAACTGGTGTAGGATGATAATTTTGATCAGAGAATGATGGAAAAGAGAAGGTATTTGTAGAGGTGGGGCCTTCTTTTGGACTGTGGATGCCATCTTCTCAATGCTCTTGTATAAAAAGTAAGGGAGATTTAGTTGCCTGGTTCTAGTGAAATGCATCAATAGGCAGACATGGTAGGCATAAACTCGAGTAAACCTCCCTTCACAAGTAAAATACTTCATTATGACTTTCATAAGAGGAGCATAGCTGTCAAGAAGATAAGAAAAAGGAAAAATAGCAGTGAAAGTATCTCTATGCTCAGGCTTGATGAAAGGCTTGTAATCTTCTAAGTCAAGATGGGCCTGTTTGAACCATTTTTTGCCATGATATGGAATCTTGGTGGCTTTGGACACTGATCTTGGAGAAAACTTGAAATGCAGGCCAACTACCTGGAAATGCTTGTTCTGGAACCTCAGGGTGCATAGGTGTGTCAATGGCGAGAAGCTTTTGACTTCATGTATCTTCTGGCAGAAATCTAGACAACCTACTTCATGGAAGTTGAAAAGGATGGATGGATGAGTATTAACCTCTTCTGTAGAGATTGGCTCATATCTTTTATGTGGGCCACTTCTGCTGTCTTGCCTTGGAGGAATTTTGACCTAAATATGCTTTGGAAGAAACAAACTGCCTCACTGTGTGTAAACTGCCTTCTTGGAGTCAAACTGTGTCAATTCACTGCTTTGA
Source organism: Pinus albicaulis (assembly GCA_034641835.2). Classification (NCBI taxonomy): domain Eukaryota; kingdom Viridiplantae; phylum Streptophyta; class Pinopsida; order Pinales; family Pinaceae; genus Pinus; species Pinus albicaulis. The sequence continues at coordinate 1,134,403,493 of CM076574.1, forward strand.
TAGAGAAATAATGTATTTGGATGATTGCAACAAGTTTCCTTACAACACACAACCTCTCCTCTCCTAAAAAAATGGCCTTCCACCTTGAAAGTATCTCAGTCAACAAACTTTTTCAATAAGAAATAATGCAGTGGAATGAAGGACATACTGTTAGGAAAAAAGCTGTTTACAGTGTCAAAGTTTCCTTGCTTTGTGATGTTTGGAGGTTAACAACACATCTTTGTACCTTGGATCAATGGTGTACTTTTCCAATCATTTCAAAACCTACCCTTCCAAGTGTGCCAATCACTCAACAAACTTACATATGGTGCAATCAACCCTTAGTGTAATCAGACAGTCAATATCACAGTTTTGGAACAAAGATAACATAGTTTAAAAAGCTTCAAAAGTTTCAACAGAGGGTGTATAAGCTTATCCCTTTCAAAAGCCAAGACTCCCCTTCCAATATAGAATGCCAGTCTTCCTTAAAATAATGCCTCTATAACCTCTAAAAATCAATTTGACAGTGAGCTTTGAAGAACAGAAAAACCAATCAACTAGAATACTCAGTGAAAAACTACCCTTTCTGTGGTTGGTGGAGTGACCTTGCCTTTTGGTATCTTGAGAAATAAAAACACCTTTGTTTTTTGATTTAAGAAAAGGTAAGAACACATAGTTTGGCTCAGCACATACTCTTTCCCTGTAGAGACCTTTAATAGTAATCCTACACTTCAACACAGTCTTTTGAGCAAGGATATTCACACAGAGACAACTATTTGTTGTATATGGTGTTGTATCAATATTTATGTGGAGCAGCTCCTTTTCAATGTGGAAAACCTATCTCTTTAGCAAATATCTTTATATCCCTTAAAAATCAACTTGTCAAACGAGTTTGGAGAGTCACAAAGGCAGCCAAACAGAACATAGAGAACAACTTTCCTTTCCTGTGATAGTAGGGGTAACTTCGTCTATTGATGCTTTGAAGACAGAAGGTATTCTTGTTCTTTGATATGCAAAGGTGAAAAACACACTACTCTTATTTCAACACACTCTTTCCTATAGGCGTCGTTAACAACACATTCAGCTTTTAACCACAGTTCTACACTTCAGATTACCACACAGCAAAAACACAGTTTTTTCAGATGTGTTGACAAAGTTTGAAAGCTTTGTATGCTGTGGTATGAAAGAATTGTAGCAGTTCAACACACTGCTTTCTTTACACTAATCTGGTCCAAACAAACTCCAACTGTATATGGGCAGCCTCAACTTTACTTCACCACGGTAGTGAGGGTGTTTTGATGATCTTTTAATAAAAATGCAACTCACAGGTGTTTTGATATTTCAACAGTCAATCAGAAAAATACTATTTTTCCCTCACACCACAGCTTGAAAACAGAGCTTCTTAACCCTTCATATCACTTAGCACTTTGTTTGAAAAACTGAGAGGGTTCATGGAAATACCTCGAGAAAATGATGAAGAACCTTATTGATGCATTTTAGGCTAGCTCCAGAGGTGTTTGAATAGCTTACGAGGGTCACACAGATGCGCGACGTGCTGGGCTTTCAGAGTGCCGCGCCAAAACAGACTGTCGGGTGGCTCTTTCGGGTCGGCGGGGCGCCGTGTACAGGCGCGTTGCGTGGACGTACAGGCGCGTCGCGCGGCGGTTGAACGCCAATGCAAAACTTCTCCCAGGTGCGTCACGCAATTTTCCAGGCGCGTCGCACGGTGAAAAAGTGACAAAATCCTGCAAATCGACCCGAAACTTCTTTGTTTCGATGCTGACGGTAGCAAAGAGGCCTTGCTTGACACTTTTTTTTGGAGTTTTCAAAAATGGATTTGGTCAAATCGATTTACCCTTTTGAAACATACAAAACCCCAACGGTTAGTTTATTATTTGAAACCTAAAATGAACCTTCTAACCGTCACTTGCAAAGGTTTTCACAGCTTTTGACTTTCTTCAACACAACCCTTTGGCGTATTTGTAACTTGGATTCGGCAGCGATGTAGGTAGTGGAGATTTTTATGTTTTTTGGACCATGCCAACATGAATGAACCTTTTTACAAACAACAAATATAGCTTGAAGGATCAAAAAACTCTGTTTCACTTATACACATGGTTCTGAAGGATAATTCCTGTTTGGCTTTGTCTCACTGGTGACCTTTTAACATAGCAACCCAAATTTTGAATAATACCCTGATGAATATCAAACCATCCTTTGCCACTTTGTTTTTAACACTGTTTATGGCATTTTTCATGTAAACCCTACTTCAAACTGTTTAAAAATCCTGAAGATTGCTTTATTATTTGAAAGGGATAGGGTTTGTCTTTTCACCTTGCTTTGACAGCTTCGGTCTTTACCTGCTTCTTCAACCTTTTTCTCCCTTCAGGTGCCTAAATTTGCTGACATTATTTGGATTTAGTCATGGCTCTTTGATTTAAGAAAGGCGCCTTTTCCAATATGCCTTCTTGCTTAGAACATATCATTTATGATGCCCCTGTCTTTTTGAAATAATGAAAAAGCTGTGTTTGTTTCAAACCTCCCAAATACTGACAGTATGTCAAATGACCCTCTTTTGGATGCTGATTTTCTTTTCATGCCTTTCAAATTTTTCAAAACTCAGATCATAACTTTGTGGAGAAAAATGTCCTTTGAAATTTTGACTGTTCTCACTTAAAGGAGGGAAAGTCTCTTTTCAGAGCAGTGGCATTTAGATTTTGCCTATGATGATTTCCAGAACCTGAAACACTGTGCCAAAACCCTTTATGTACTTGATGAGCTTGTATACCTGTTTGTAAGGGACAAACTAGATCAAACACATTTTTGCTCTGGGTATTATGCCAGAATCTTGCCTTCAATGTAAATCTAATCAGGTGACAGGTTTTGCTTGACTGTAGATGCAAATGTTAGGTGTCTTTGAGCTTTCTTCTTTGACTGTAGGTAGAAGACAAAACAGGGGA